>CAJQUW010005074.1:0-77823 GCA_907163375.1 Prostheceraeus crozeri | reverse complement strand
TGAACATTTTTTCCTTCCGATTGACTTGAAACTCACCATACAGATAGAGAATTTCACGCTGATTCCAAATCTGAAATCCGTTTTCCAATCCGATGCTTCGTTTTGAAGCTACAGCCCAAAACGTCCCAAATTCTAACTCTGTCGTTTTTCGCCAATGTCCCAAAATCTTAAATGGCGTCTCACATCTAAACGAACACAGATAGGGACAAGCCGATTCTTTCAGTGAATTTGTCTCACTCTTAGCTTTCACACGAGCTATGACACGACAAAATCCGTCCATTGGAACACAAAATCGAAGCGAGCTGTCCAGAGGGGGGGGACGTCAGTGAAATTTCAAAATTTGATGAAAAATGTTTTGGTGACGGTCCCAGGTCGAAATTCCACACTTTGGAAAATTTTCAAAATTTTACCCATACAAAGTCACTCTGACACTTAGGATTTTTTCAGGTGAGCGAGCTCCGACCTAAAATCTTGTAACCGCTCTAACTTTTGAACGAAGACAGATAGGAACAAGCCGATTCTTTCACTGAATTTGTCTCACTCTTAGCTTTCAAACGAGCTATCGCACGACAAAATCCGTCCACTGGAAGCTAAAATCGAAGCAAGCTGTCCAGAGGGGGGGGGACGTCAGTGAAAATTTTTTCTCTCCGATTGAGCTGGAAATACACCATTTCCATGTAGAATTTGACGCTGAATCCGAATCTGGCCTCCGTTTTCCCATCCGATGCTTCGTTTTGGCTCTACAGTAGGCAGCCATCGCAAAAATTCTAACTCTGTCGTTTTTTCGAAAAATGTTGAAAATTTTTTCTCTCCGATTGACTTGAAACTCACCATACAGATAGAGAATTTCACGCTGATTCCAAATCTGAAATCCGTTTTCCAATCCGATGCTTCGTTTTGACGCTACAGCCCAAAACGTCCCAAATTCTAACTCTGTTTTTTTTACGCCAATGTCCCAAAATCTTAAATGGTGTCTCACATCTAAACGAAGACAGATAGGAACAAGCCGATTCTTTCACTGAATTTGTCTCACTCTTAGCTTTCAAACGAGCTATCGCACGACAAAATCCGTCCACTGGAAGCCAAAATCGAAGCAAGCTGTCCAGAGGGGGGGGGGACGTCAGTGAAATTTCAAAATTGGATGAAAAATGTTTTGGTGACGGTCCCAGGTCGAAATTCCACACTTTGGAAAATTTTCAAAATTTTACCCATACAAAGTCACTCTGACACTTAGGATTTTTTCAGGTGAGCGAGCTCCGACCTAAAATCTTGTAACCGCTCTAACTTTTGAACGAAGACAGATAGGAACAAGCCGATTCTTTCACTGAATTTGTCTCACTCTTAGCTTTCAAACGAGCTATCGCACGACAAAATCCGTCCACTGGAAGCCAAAATCGAAGGAAGCTGTTCAGAGGGGGGGACGTCAGCGAAAATTTTTTCTCTCCGATTGAGCTGGAAATACACCATTTCCATGTAGAATTTGACGCTGAATCCGAATCTGGCCTCCGTTTTCCCATCCGATGCTTCGTTTTGGCTCTACAGTAGGCAGCCATCGCAAAAATTCTAACTGTCGTTTTTTCGAAAAATGTTGAAAATTTTTTCTCTCCGATTGACTTGAAACTCACCATACAGATAGAGAATTTCACGCTGATTCCAAATCTGAAATCCGTTTTCCAATCCGATGCTTCGTTTTGAAGCTACAGCCCAACACGTCCCAAATTCTAACTCTGTCGTTTTTCGCCAATGTCCCAAAATCTTAAATGGCGTCTCACATCTAAACGAAGACAGATAGGAACAAGCCGATTCTTTCAGTGAATTTGTCTCACTCTTAGCTTTCAAACGAGCTATGACACGACAAAATCCGTCCACTGGAAGCCAAAATCGAAGCGAGCTGTCCAGAGGGGGGGGGGGTTGGGGGGGGACGTCAGCGAAAATTTTTTCTCTCCGATTGACTTGAAACTCACCATACCGATGCAGAATTTCACGCTGAATCCGAATCTGTCCTCCGTTTTCTCATCCGATGCTTCGTTTGGGCGCTACACACCAAAACGTCCCAAATTCTAACTCTGTTAAAATTTTGAAGAAAAATTTTTTTCTCGCCGATTGCCTTGAAACTCACCCTACCGATGCAGAATTTTACGCTGAATCCGAATCTGGCAGCCATTTCACCATCCACGACAACCTAGACGGTCGCCCACGTCAACCTAGACGGTCGCCCACGTCAACCTAGACGGTCGCCCACGTCAACCTGGACGGTCGCCCACGTCAACCAGGCGGTCGGACCAACTCACCCGAGTCTCACACTCTGTCGTTGCAGAGGGGGGGGGAGTCAGCGAACAGTTTGTGAACGTGGACCCACCTGGCCGGCACACCACGACAGACTACAACCTCTGTCGTTCCAGAGGGGGGGGGAGTCAGACCCGAAGCACCACGGCGGCCGACCACGACACTCTACCGTTCCAGAGGGGGGGGGAGGGCGCGCTGTGTTTATTATGGACCTTTTATTACTACTGGCATCATAGATACCAACTTTAATAGGGATTTGGGTCCACATCTTTCTAAAAATCTGTCCGTTTGTGGAGAAGTGCCGGATGTTCCTAACTTATCTTCAATTTCTTTCGTTCGGCAATGTGCCTCAAATGCGATTATCCAACAGTGACAGTCTTCAGCGCTGTCAAGCGATAAGTTGTCAGATTTTCCAGACATCAGTGATTAATTTGCTATGAAAGCTAAATATTTTAAAACTCTGACAGTGAACTCGCTCAGGGAAAAATCAAGGATAAGAGGACAACTTACCGAAAATGATAACGCCCAGGTCAATTGAATAACAATGTCGATAATCAGGTCCGAATCTGTTCCTGACACCACTGTAACGCCATCAATAAAATAACGTGATTCAAGCGGAGAGTGTATTGTGAAAGTGAAAGACCTGTGCATGGGAAGTCAGGCTCACAACCGATACTTATGCAACATTAACACGATGACAAGCCAATCGACAACAATGAGTAATTACAGTCACAATTTACTGGTTGGGCTCAGCGCCAAGCAATGGCGCAACAAAGATTAAACATGATCAGTGATTGCCACAAATAGTAGCCATGCAGTAACAGCACTGAATTAAGAAGATAAACGAAGAGCAACACGCTCTACTTCTTCAGTTGGAAATGAGAAGTCACCGCGTCTTCCAACATCTGGTGCTGAAATGGCACATAGATCCTTTCGATCAACAGTTGACACATCGACAACCTCTGGAAATGTGTATGTACCGAATTTATTCACTTTAAAGAAAGACACAGTGAAATCATCTTCTTCCAACATTGCCGCTATCTTTCCAATGAATACCTTGTACTTCACACCATGATTTCCCCTGCTTTCAACGACGATTCGTGCTGCCACAAAAGTCCCGACCTCTAGAGGAATATTCAAAGGGATGGTTTCTCTCTCGGACTGCAAAACTGGTCATCAATGATGACTATCATCCACTTCGTCTATTTCCATGAGGTCTTCGTCATCGTCACTATCAGAGGAATCATGCACGGCACCACCAACTTTGAGCAAATTATTCGGGTCATAATCTTCATTTTTTTGAAAATAAGATGACACTTGCTCTTCTTTTGACCGGTTCCTTCTTCAAGTCAACTTTTTATTTTATGGTTGTAAGCAACAGACGTCAGAATACTCGCTCTTTCGTCAGTCAAGGAGTTCCTGAGTTTTTTTTTGAAGGTTGAATTCCTTATTTGCTCTCTCAACCGCAGCAGTTGTGGCCGACATCGAAAGAAGAACGACGGCTACCACATTCAGCTGTCGCGTATTCCCATAGCATTGCCACCATTTAATCGGATCCGTGTCGTAGTCGACTTTCCAAATCATGCGGGATGAATTGAACAAAGCACCCGATCTTGTTCTATATTCAAGCAGATCTTTAGATACAGATGTCGTTGAGAGTTTCGTTTTCTGTGCAATTTCGAAGATTGTATCTTCAGCAAGAACCAACTGCTGTTCCGTTAGAGTTCTACCCCTGAACCTGGGGTCCAGAAGGTTCGCTGCATAGTGCTGCCCGGAAATGCAGAATTTTCGGCGATTCTCGATGAATGATTGCACACATTTTTTCTCTTCATCAGAAAGAAATGATTGGCGTAGAGTTTGTGTCATTGAAGTTCCATGTATGAAAACACCTCCGGCGCTTTCGGCCTTAGAATTTCCGGAACACGCTTCGGAAAAGGATACCGAAAAGAAATGTATATATCTTGATAATTTTCTGAGATAATGATTTGACAGTATTTTATAGGAGACGGTAATTTATAACCCAGGTCATTGAAAACGTAAAATCAATTTTCTCTGAAACCACTTATGATGCGAAATTACACTTTCATTAAAGCAAAATAATTCAGCAGAGTTCATTTTGAATTGTTTTATTTCAGCATAACACATTACAAACAATTATTTTCAGAGAAAACATAAATATAAGAATAAAATAACCCGGTGATTTACAGAATAAATTACCCGGTAATTTATAAAATAAATTACCCGGTAATTTATAAAATAAATTACCCGGTAATTTATCGGGTAATTTACCGATATTAACTTACCGCGCGCTAACTTACCTCACAGCCCTACACTATGCAAATAATGTTCACCATCCAAACGAAAATTGAAGAATGGAAAATATTATTGTTAATCTCGAAAAAACAATTTGCGACCACGGAATATTTTGCTCGTGAAACTGATTATCAATAGATGAGACAATATAATCTCTCTCTGCCTCACTAATGAATGGATGATCATTTGGGGTGTTGCTTGTGCAGATGCACCAAATTATAAACCAAAATAGGCTTAAACAAGCATTGATATAAAACACAGTTGGCCATCCACCCATAATTACAGACGCACACACGGGACCACCGAAGAGTAAAGCAAAAATTTTTCCAGTTTCGCATCCAGTCCGGGCGACGGCATTCAAGCCGCTGACCTCTTGTGGTGGGAACCAAACACTTATCAAGCTAGTTATACATGGGATCATAGGTCCTGCTCCCAGTCCCATAATAGCTATAATAAACATATATAGGTGTGGATTGGTGGCAGCAGCAATTGGTGAAGCAATGCACAGCACAGACACATAACAAAGACAAAACGCAAGAATCCATTTTCCACCGCATCTTTTGGCTAATAATCCACCAGGAATTTGCAGCCATATGTATCCCAAATCATAGGCACTGAGAATTTGCCCTTGCAATAATCGAGACCAGGAGAATTTTTTTCCAATTACTCTTGTATCTCGATCACTAGAGTTGTTTGGGAAAAAGATTGGATAGGTATTATTGAGAAATGGGTGAGCATTTCCACCAACATTATACAACTCTGTGCTATTGTGACATGCTGCTGTCATAGCAACCAGTGTCACTGCTATCCCAACTCTGGCGGAATTTAATATAGCTAAGTAGATGTGACAAAAAATTGCTAACACATATCGCTGAGCAAAACATGAAGGTCGACGCGATTCTGCAGTCATCACAACATAAATAACATATGCTCTTATGTTAACATTAATAACATATGCTCATATTGTGACATGCTGCTGTCATAGCAACCAGTGTCACTGCTATCCCAACTCTGGCGGAATTTAATATAGCTAAGTAGATGTGACAAAAAATTGCTAACACATATCGCTGAGCAAAACATGAAGGTCGACGCGATTCTGCATTCATCACAACATAAATAACATATGCTCTCTTATGCTGTTTTTCAGTAAATGATGGATTGTTTGTGTCATTGTTTTACGAATACACATTAGAGGAAAACAAAATGATGCCAAGCAGACAAAAGACATCACATCGTTTTACCTGAATGACTTAATAACAAATTAAAAAAGACGTGCACAAATAATTTTATCTGCATTGAACCTGAGAAGAGTCAATGAATATTCAGACATTAAATCTGATTTAATTGTTGCTACATCTACAGGGTGAGACGTAATTCTGGAGACAGGAGACATAGGAATGTACTCTGAATCTGACATAGATTGTTTTCATTGATAATCTCTCCATTCTTCGCAAGTTTGATGGACCATACACATTTCTATTGACGCATTCATTCAACTAAAAGTAAATGTCAGCCATACAGATAATTCAAATAATCAATTATGCATATACCTATGCAAGATATTGATTGATAGTTATTCAGCATCAATTAATTTATTCATGTTTATTCAATTTATTCAGCATTTAAGGCATCGCTTCATTCGGTCTTGCAACGCAGTTATGGCACTGTCAAATGAAGGACGCACTGATGTCGCATCACACTCTGCTATCGAGAGGTACTGAGCAAAAGCAGATGATTTCAATCGTCGACATCACGAAAGATCACAATTCACCAATTACACATATTGCCGTTGGAAAACTGATAGTTAAATTTAAGGAAACCGGAAGTGTCAAAGACCATGAAAGAAGTGGAAGACATCGCTTTGTGACAGATGATGCTTAATCGATTTTAATTTTAGCTGCGGTTTCCAAAGTCCTCACAAAAGCTATCGTCGTCCATCACAAGAACATGGACTTAGTCAGTACAGTTTTCTTCGAATTTTACATGGATTCTACATTAAAATTGAAAATGTTGAAGCGATTCAAATCCAAACGAGAGTTATCAGTCAAAGATCCAAGGAGGTAGTAAAATAATGTTGTGGTGCGGTATTTGGCGTACCAGAATAGTTGGGCAATGTTAAAGAAAATATGACGTCGGATATCTCCATAGGAAATGCTCCCAAAGGAAAATATGCCATTTCTGCTAAATGTTGACGGAGAATTTCCGGAATTCTTACAACAGGAAGGAGCGCCACCTCACTATTGAATTTGAGCTTAGTTAGATCAACATTTTCCAAACAGGATAGGATGGCCTGGAACGCCGAGTGGCCACCTTCTTCACCTGATTTGTCACCTCGACTTTTACTTGTGGGATCATCTCAAATATTTCTGTAGACGCTAAGATGATCAGGGATCTGATTCATTTGCAAGAAAGAATTATTGAGGCTTGTGTCTGCATTTCGTCGTACGTAGGCCTAGTGAGTCGTGTACATGTTGAGTGGAAAAATCTTCTACTGTGTGCACGAGAGAACGGATCGCACATAAAGCACATACTGTGATCTGGCTTTCTTTTTTTGTGTCTTGTTTCCATTTTATTATAAATCCATGTGGAAGCTCACATGAGTACTTAGCAACATTTTTGCAAAGTAGAGTGATTATTGTCAGTGGCGTCTTCACCGTACCTGCGAGGCCTTCAGCGCATCCTAAATAATAATTTACCAACATTTATAAAAATGAAAAGTGTCATCATTCATTACATTTCATTCAAATTCGATAGCTTCTCGTGGTAGCTGTCTGTCTCAAAATCAGACGTTCAACCTTTGAGTGAACAGTTTTGCTGCGCGTGCACGAATCACAGCTATTTTCTTCTAGCGATTAGAGACACATGCTAGTCGTGTGTTCAGACGGAGCGAAAGAGAGTTGTGTGCGTGTGAGGCAGCAAGCGCACGCGCCCGCACCAATAGACTTTTCCGATAGACATAATGCTTTGCCTTCTAGTAGTAAGCAAAACTCCACTTCTGGACCGCGCAAGATGGCCGCCATCGCTGAGTCCCCCCCCCTCTGGCACGGCAGAGTGTCGTGGTCGGCCGCCGTGGTGCTTCGTGTCTGAGTCCCCCCCCCTCTGGAACGACAGAGGTTGTGGTCTGTCGTGGTGTGCCGGCCAGGTGGGTCCACGTTCACAACATGTTCGCTGAGTCCCCCCCCCTCTGGAACGACAGAGGTTGTGGTCTGTCGTGGTGTGCCGGCCAGGTGGGTCCACGTTCACAACATGTTCGCTGACGTCCCCCCCCTCTGCAACGACAGAGTGTGAGACTCGGGTGAGTTGGTCCGACCGCCTGGTTGACGTGGGCGACCGTCTAGGTTGACGTGGGCGACCGCCAGGATTAGTCTTGAGGCTATAGTGTGTGATGTTTTTGGTGCAATCTGCTGAATGTTGGGTTGTAAAATGGGTTGTTTCGAGTGGAAGGAGTGGTCGGATGAGAAAACGGAGGTCGGATTCGTGTTCAGCGTGAAATTCTGCATCGGTAGGGTGAGTTTCAAGGCAATCGGAGAGAAAAAATTTTCGGCTGACGTCCCCCCCCCTGGACAGCTTGCTTCGATTTTGGCTTCCAGTGGACGGATTTTGTCGTGCGATAGCTCGTTTGAAAGCTAAGAGTGAGACAAATTCAGTGAAAGAATCGGCTTGTTCGTATCTGCCTTCGTTTAGATGTGAGACGCCATTTAAGATTTTGGGACATTGGCGAAAAACGACAGAGTTAGAATTTGGGACGTTTTGGGCTGTAGCTTCAAAACGAAGTATCGGATTGGTAAACGGATGCCAGATTTGGAATCAACTTGATGTTATTGTCCAATGAGGATCATCATCCAATGAGAATCAAGCATTTCTTTATAAATAGCGAGCCTTCCACAGCGAGAATCATTCCATCGTTGAATCACACGAGTGACGGACGCACATTTTCTCTCTCTCTAGTTCCCTGTTCTATTATCCAACTAAAATGGTAAGTCGCTACTTCCCTCCCTCTCCTCCCTTGAACGTAAACTTAATACAATCTTTTTTCATTTTCAGGCATCTACTCCATCTACTGCACTAGTAGGACAAAATGGCGGTCAAACGTTACAAGGTTCGCTACGGTCAGATCATCTACAACTGAGGCCAGTGGAAGAAACAACCAAGGTACATAATCCTACACCGCTACAGCGTAAATTTAAACAAGCCTTGCGTTATGATGATCATAGCGTAGTACTCCAAACGGGAATGCTCCCTTCCACGGATGTCAAGATAATGCACAATCAGTATGGGGACTACATACTGATCCCCGTGAGTCCGTACATTCGCCACCAACTTGATACTATTGAGGAGTACGTGACATTAAATATGGACATTCCTACTCCTCTTGCTCAAGAGTGGAAGGCTAGAGATGACAAGGATACTCCCTATAGAAAGATTTGGGATGGTAATCACATTTGCCTACCGGTATCACATTGGTGTACTTACTATAAGAAGGATGGAGATCATTCATACCCATCAGATGTGATGAGCTCGGAGAAGGTACTTGGGATATCCTTTTCAAAGTGAATGGGCTATATTATGGTCGACACAAGGATAATAAAATAGCCTCTCTCTCCATGCATATGGAATCCATCCTATATATTCCGAAACCACCCAACGTGGACGACATAATTGATCAAATCCTTAACAGCAGTGGTACGAAGCGCAAGTCGGAGAAGAATGCTACATCAAAACGCAAATCAAAGAAGGAGAATTGCTAGTCCTTTCCTAACTCTACCCTATGACAATTCGCTTATGTGCTTTGAGTGTCGTAGACGTGGTCTTATTAGATACATTTTACTTCTTCGTTGCCATCATATCATTTGTGTATTTTGTCGTGAAAAGCATCGATGTAATTCTTCATTTTGTAATATGTTATAGAACGTTTCCTTAGATGTGTAAATTTCCGTTTTAGGCTTCTATCATCATTTTTATGGATTGTGAGGGTGAACCTGTACAGGAGCTCAGTGCTATTGCTATGAACAATTGGACATATCAGATTGTTAGTGTCTATCATCAACATGCCAACTGCGATCCCAATGTTGATCAATGGGCGAGAAAACACATTCATGGACTTAATCTGAAATATTTGCAAGACTATGGCTTTTCTTGTGAAAGTGCTCTTCTTATTGACTTTAAACGATGGTTAGCTGCTTTCAATGTTATACGCATCTTTTGTAATAATCCTGGTAAGGAGAGGAAAGTATTTCCCAATCTAATCATTGATGATATTTTGCTCCCGCCTTGGGATAGTAGAGTGAATCAACATTATCATGAAGTCACGAAACGTTTTAAGGATTTGTGTGTTCCTATTTTGTCTGTTCGTTGTAGTAGCTACGTTCATAACCAATGCTTCTTTCCTCCTTACCTCAACACTGCCAAAGTCCTGTATGGTTATCATTGCTCGCTGTATGATAGTTATCAGCTGTATCTATTTTATCTCTTTCAAACCATTGATTTATAATGCATGCTTGTTACCGTTATTCAATAAATGTTACTATGAGAAGAGTTGTTGTTTTCATGCAATGGATGGGATAGATAAAGGGCGATCATGTCTTTCTCAAACGACTGCGGAACATTACGTTTTCATAGGCAAAGTTTAAAAGGAGCTGTTCAAGATTATGTGATAAAATTTCATAAAGATGAGACCGACATCGAAGCAGTGGTTGATGATGCTAGCACTCTATTTCTAGAGTTAATGAATACATTCTCTGATAGCATTATCATGGCGCGATTAGTTGCGAAAATTAAGTTTAGTCATTTTGGAAAGGAAGAGGTGGAAAGTCGCTCTTTCCATTTTGCTTCTTATTCAATGGAAGTGGTAGATCACCCCCAAGAATTTTTTAAAAGACATATGATAAAAATTGCTGAACGTCTTAACGCATTTAACCATCATGGTAGCAGTCTAGTGATTGAAGCGATTTCAGATATTCACATTCAACTTTCCATAAAGAAAAATTGAAAATGCAGTGGTACTTGATTGTAGCACAACTGGTTTTCGAGCTATGTCTGCTCACTCTCGAAGTATATTCCTTCTGTACATGCGTCTATTATTTAGAAAAGGCTAGCAAATTCATATCTTCAAAAAGACTTGCTATAGACATCAGTAACGGTGAAACTATGTGTTGCGATGTATGTAAGCGAAAGGATGGAAATGAAAAGCGCATCTTCAAGAGATGTAAGCATGCTTTTTGTCAACGCTGTTTCATACGTAATTGCATTCAACTTTGCCAATGTAACCACTGTGATATTGCTCATTTCGAGTGTCACTTATGTCGCAATAGTTAGTACCTATGCAAATGTGGTAAAGATAGGTTTTAGCAAAGACTAACACGGAAAATGGCGAAACGTAAAATGGCGAAACGTAAAAGTCAAAAGTTTTTTCTTCAGCCATTCAAGCTCTCCGACGAATGAAAGCAAATCAGCGATACAATGCTATACGACATGCTAACGATAAATTCATTTGTGAAATTATTTCTCATGTGAGGAAGTTGAGGACGAAGAAATTAGCGCCAAAACAACGAAAGTTACTTAAGCGATATGCTACGAAATTGCGTTTCATCTCCAATCCTAAAGTCACCCTTCAAAGAAAGAGGAAAACTCTAACACAAAAGGGCGGTTTCCTTTCAGCAATACTTCCAATGATAGCTCCTGCCGTGGGCAACCTATTGGGTAATATCTTTGGCTCTAAGCGTTAATTATGCAAATGTTGAATCTCAAAGTGATAAAATGGATTTCAGACTTCAATGTGATAAAGTTCTGACTGTATCAGGTCCATCTCATGCAGGTAAAACTGTTTTCACGCTGAATTTATTGGATAAAAGAAGGGAGTTGTTTAAGGAACCTATCAATCGAGTGATTTGGTGTTATGGTATTTATCAACCGTCGCTGTTTCAGGAATTGCAAAGTCGCAACTTTATTCGACATGAAGGAATTATTCCAGTGGATAAACTTCAGTCTAATGATGTTGTTGTATTGGATGATTTATTAAAAGAAAGTAAGAATTCAAAAGATGTTACAGATATGTTCACTCGCGCAGCACACCATAAAAGGTGTTTTATCATCTATATTACACAAAATTTGTTTCCTGATGGAAAAGAAGCTCGTACACGAAACCTGAATACACACTATTATGCTATTTTCAAGAATCCGCGAGATAAAAGTCAATTTGAAATTTTAGCGCGACAAGTTGCACCCAGAGGATCAAAAGCCTTAATTGAAATTTTTCAAGCAGCTACTGAAAAACCATACGGTTACTTATTCATTGACTTTACGCAAGAGTGTCCGGAAGAATTTAGATTTCGAAGTGATATTTTGAAAACTCCCATGATTATCTACAAACTATGAGTTCTTATTCTCGCATGATTGTTATTCCTCAGGATGAATATGTACAATTGACTGCCATGCAGCAAGTAAAGCAACCTCTTGCAAATCAAATGTATAGGAAAGAAATAGATTATCAGCAAAATGTTCACATCAAAGATCCACATCGTGCTGTATTATTACAATCGGAAACTGTTGAGCAATTGAAAAACTTGAAGAATAAGATGCGTGACTCTGTATCGACTGCTACACCTTTAGCATCTCGCGCACATGCCATATCTCTTTTCAACAGTATTGACCCATCTCAATGTAAATGATAGAGGAGAAATCATTACAGATGAAAATAAAGTGATTGATGCTTCACGTTATGAAGACTTGATTCAGTATGCGACACGTAGAAAGCGCCGTCAGGGCTATGTTCCACCTGGTTGGTCATACTTTCTTAAACTATTGAAAAAGCATAATGTGCCAAAATTTGCTTTAAATAATGAGACATTGAAAGAACTTGATTCAACAGTGGCTACTACTCCAATGCTTCAGACGATGAAAATGCCAACAAATTGGTTTAAGGCGTCACCTGCTACATCCCCTCCCACACTCACTAAGCAAACAAGAGGAAGAACTCGACGTAGATCTACATCGCCACTAAAACTGGTAACAGGAAAACGTAAAACAGCTCCTCCTAGGAAATACATGTTCTCAGACTATTAATATGAAGCAGATGTGTTGCTTGCCATGTAATGAGCCGCCAGAGGTGAATGTCGTTGTCACTTGCACTTGCTGCGCCAGCTCTCATAATGAAACCCCTAAGCAATGTGAACACGATCGCAAAACCGCTAAAGCTAAATGCTGCAGTTGTTGTAAATGTAGAAAGGGAAGAAAACAAAAAGATGAGAAGGAGGAAAAAGAGTCAGTCGTCATCGACTGAACGTTTGAAGTCAATCTATTATGATGTAAAACATCCGGCAGGATTTGCATCTATCAAGAAATTATCAAAAGCGAGTGGTCTTCCACAATCACAAGTGAAACGATGGTTAAAGGGTCAGGCTACCTATACACTCCACAAACAAGCGAAAAAGAAGTACCGCACCCGCCATTATATTGTTCATGACATCGATGAACAGTGGCAAGCAGATTTGTGCGATGTTGCCTCCATTTCAAAACATAACTCGGGCAATAATTTTATTTTAACCGTCATTGATATTTTCTCGCGTTATGCGTGGGCTCAACCTTTAAAAACTAAAGAAGGGAAAGGAGTAGCAAAAGCATTCCAAACAATTTTTCGAGAAGGTCGCATTCCAAAAAGAATTCAGAGTGATCAAGGAAAAGAGTTTGAAAATCAGCATGTGACAAGATTATTTGAGAGGCATGACATTGAGTTGTTTAGTGTAAAGAGCGCTTATAAAGCTGCACTCGTTGAACGTTTTAATCGCACATTAAAAAATCGCTTGTGGCGACATTTTACTGCCAACTTGACACAAAATTGGACAAAGGTTCTACAAGATACACTCCATGCCTACAATCACTCTATCCATCGTTCTATTGGACTCAGACCAGTAGATGTAAATGCTGACAATGTAGATATAAAGTGCGCGAATCATTCCAACGTAAACGCACTCATGTGAAAAGTGATGTGAAAATTGGCGATAAAGTTCGTATCTCAAAAGTGAAAAGTGTTTTTGCTAAAGGGTACCTCCCGAATTGGACAGAGGAGGTATTTACAGTATCAAGGATTAATCAAAAAGACTCTCCGACCACCTACAAGTTGAAAGATTACGATAATGAAGAAATTGAGGGTAGCTTTTACCGCGATGAGATTGAGGTAGTCACTGAAAGTGAAACATATTTGGTAGAGAAAATCATTCGATGTAAAAAACGGCAAGGTGAAGAATGGTGTCTTGTTAAATGGACTGGTTATCCTTCAAGTATGAACTCTTGGATGCGTCGTGCCGACATCTTTCATCTAAGTGATCGACAGTGATTCATGCAAAGTTGTAACTAACAATGTTTAGGGTTTGAGCTATGAATCCAACTGCCTCATTTTATTCACGACCCTCCTATGTAAGTGGCGGAGGACAAATTTACATCGGTGCTCGCCGCCAACGTGGAGGTAGCATACTTGGTGCACTGAAATCTGTTGTAGCACCTCTCATATCCAATGTCGGTAGATCTTTGAAACGAAATGTTTTAAGTAATGCCGTTGGCTTTGCTGGTGATGTTGCTAGTGATCTTTCCAGAGGTAGAAGTTTTAAGAGCAGTTTGTTGAATCGTGGGAAGGAACGCGGTTTAAAAACATTGAAGCAGACCATTGCTGGTGTTACTCAAGGAAAGAAATCACCTAAACGAATGAAAAAAGGAAGGAGGAAACATCGCGGAGCTGGTAAGGTGCGATCTTCAGTCAAAAGGCATTCACGCAAACGTCGTAGAGGCTCTAATCATTCATCAGGCGCTAAACGACGACGCTGCTATAACTTCTAATCATGGAGTGTAAAACTTCCGTTTTTTGTTTGTTCGATCAACAAGCCATACAGACAGATATTCTTAGTTCAAGTATTGTAGATTATCATCCTCGAACAGCTGAGAATGCTGGCCCCATTGAATTTGTTATTCCTGGTGGTAGTGATGACTACATAGATTTGAGTTATGCGATGCTTGATTTGAGGTTTAGAATTCAGCAAGCAGATGGAACTGCTATTGACGATGCACATAAAGTTGGACTGAACAATTTACCATTGACTACATTACTTCGTGATGTTTCTCTAACGATTGGAGAGCAGCAAGTGGAAGGTGGTCAAAGCGATTATCCCTATAAATCATATTTCAATCATGTATCACAGTTTCATCCAGCAGCACAAAAAAGTCATATGGAAGCCATGGGATGGTACAGAGATGAAGCAGGAAAATTTGATGTTGAAACAAACAGTGGCTTTGTAAAGCGATCTGCTATGATTAAAGATAGTAGAGTATGTCAGCTATATGGTCCGCTGAATTTAGACTTCTTTAGACAGTCAAAGTTTTTACTGTGTAATACCAGCATGCGACTCAAGCTGACATTGAATAAGCCTGAATTTGCGCTGAATGCATTTGCTAAAGTTGACAATTTTAGAATTCATGTGGAAGATATTGCACTTTACATTCGTCGAGTAGTACCGAATCCAAGTGTCATTAGAGGGCATGCTGAAGGCCTTAACCGCCAAAATGCCATTTACCCCGTTCAGCATACAAAGCTTCTCACCTTTACAATTCCGAAAGATCAAAAGAGTTTCATGAAAGATGGCCTCTTTCCATCGGAAGCACCGAAGCTCCTCATGGTGGCAATGGTTGAAAATGATGCATTTAATGGTAATATAAAGAAGAATCCTTTCAATTTTAAACACAATCAGTTAAGTGAAATTGCTTTACGTGTTAATGGTGTGAGTCATCCTGGTCCACCCTACAAACCAGATTTTGCTTCGGATCAATTTATGCGCAGTTATGTTGATTTTATGGATGTCTTTGGCTTTTACAATACGGATGATACCAACGGACTGACTATGAAAGAGTTTAAGAGTGGATATACTATTTATGCATTTGATTTGACTGCTGACAGCGATATTAGTGCACCCTATCGTCAAGCGAACGTGCCTCATAATATTCGTTTGGATTTGACGTTCAAAAGAACACTACCTGAGACGATCAATGTATTAATTTATGCAGTCTTCGATTCAAATATTGAAATTACAAAGTATCGTGACGTGATTCTTCAGTATAATCGTTAATGAGTTGGTTGACTGCTGACGATATTAAGACTAAAGTGCAGCGTAATGCAGACGAAGCGACGTTGAAAGCTTTCGATAATGTCTATTCACTCGATACCTTACCACCTGCAGTAAATCACTATCCCATCTTTATTGTGCTAAACACTCATTCACAGAATTTAGGCGGTGAGCATTGGAAAGCGATCTTTATTGGAGAAGACCGACGTGGTGAACTATTTGACTCTCTTGCTCAACCTCCAAATATACCAACACAGCAGTGGTTGAGAAAACATACGCGTCAATATCAGCGAAATGAACGCATACTACAACATCCACTTTCATCAACGTGTGGTGCTTTTGTACTGTACTTCATCTTAAAACGTTTACATGTATCTCGATTTGCATCTGTTATTCAAAACTTTTCATGTAATCCATCCTCTAATGAAAAAATGATTTGTAAGTTCTATCATGATTTGAAATAAAAACATCATGTTGGAAAAATTGTTTTTTATTTTACAATCCGCTGGGTACGTACATACTCAATGAGATAGTCTAGGATCATATTTGCTTGTTCATGAGATTTTAGTCCAGTAATGATCACTTTACTATTATGAAAGATTGCCACATGCACAGGTAACCAACAACTAATGAGAGCTGCAGGAAAAAGTTCGGGTTCATAACACAAACTGTAACTGCTGGTATGAATCTTCAAAAATGATAGACTGTCACTCAATTGAGTAGAGATCACCATATTGTCCACAGTCAGATTCGACATCACACACCTCTCCCTCTTCCATATCCGACGTAGTAGTCTTTGTAGCTCTAAGCGCATTGACTGCGCCGATGAATGAGAAAGGGCGCCGAGAATCTGTACAGTCCCATTTGGGAAGAGTTGAAGATTCCGTGAATTGTTCATCTTCACCACTAACATTTGAGGACGGCCCGGGTAATACTTGCTGTTTGGAAGCTGTTGGTGTAATGTTGTGAGATCGATTTTGGTGTAGAGTCTGAAGCGACGGAGAATGTTGACGATGGTGTAGCGATGGCGCTTCATGATGAAAGAATGAGTAAATTGAGCGATGTACCTTCCTTTTATACTTTTCCCAACTACCTTGATGAAATGTGAAGTTAGTATGAAGTTGGGAATGATAGAGTTGAATTCGCCGATTGTTGACGCGCAGCCAGATGCGATTTCCAATACGTGAATGTCTTTTCATATAGAAGTATTTCAAGTCCTTCATGATATGATGTAGAGATTGAAAATGACGATAAGATAAAACAAACTCTCTTCTCACATTTCCAGTTGAATCTTTGAAATAGACGTTTCGATCATGATCCGTTTCAATACGTTGTAGGGAATCTAATTTCCAACTCATGGTGCGTGGTAATCATATCTGATTAAGATTTGCATAGTAGGGCGATGAACTCACGACGAATAAATGTCATGATGGAGCGATGTATGTATCTTCTATACTTCTCCCAATTGTATTTGCGAAATGAGAAACAGTTTGCGGAATGAGAATGGTAGATTTGAATTTCATTTCTGTAATGTTGAAGCCAAACTTGATCACCCAAGGAGATGAATCTTAATGTTTCAAAATATTCCAAATCCCTCATGATATCATTGAGGTTGACAAATTGTCGCCATGTTAATGTAATTCCTCTTGATGTATGACCATGAGAATTTTTGAAATGTACGTTTCCATCACGATCAACTCTGATATATTGTAGAGAGTCCAAAATCCAAGTCTTCATGATGTTATGCAAAGTTGCAGATTAGCAATATAAAAATGTCGTTTTATCATATTTTGCTTAGCAATGCGGCTACAAAGAGATTTACTAGCAATCGAGCCGCACTCTTTTCTACTCCCATTGATCATGCACAACAGCTAAATGGGAATTGGGAAGTGGGTGTCACTCAACTTGTTTATAGCAACTGTGTCTATACTTTTGATCATGAGGTGATGACTATTAATATGAGGCGTACAGCTGCTTATCAATGTGAAAAGGGGTGCCGAGTATACATTCCACAGTGGTCAAAGAAAGATCTCTTATCATGTAAAAAGTTTATATATGATTTCTTGAATAAAGCGTGTAAACATATTGTCCAATTTACTCCGCACAATGATGATTATAATTATGTACATCATGTAGTTGAGAAAGATTGGATTGTTGGTTTAAGTCCAAGTTTAAGAAATGATTTAGGCTACCTCGCTAGCGCCTTAACAAGCTATGATAATTTTAACGTTAATTACCACATAAGTGGTCATAAACAGTTAATATATCGAGAGGAAGCTTATTATGTAGATCTTATTCCAAGAAATGAGAAGACGTTGGTGAAGAAGATTGTGATTAAGCCAAGAAAGACAAACATGACTCCTGAAACATTATTGAAGAAATTTAATTATCTCCTTCGAGTTGATGGCAAACAAGTGGCAACATTGACTTATATTAAATCATCTAATCATATTGCAATAAGCAAATTAAATGATGATGATCTAGTATTAGTTTGTTCAAAAGATTTTCATCAGTTCTTACGACATCGTTCTGCAGCTGTTCATGGAAAATCTGATATGCAACATTTACCATGTGAAAGGTCAAATCAATTTGATACAGAATGGACCGTATCTTTATACAGAAAGTGTGTAGAGCCTTTAGGTGGTATCTTACATGAAACAAGAGTGTTGATGCCTCGCATTATTACTTCGATTAAATTGGTTGTAGATTATTTAAATGAAGTGATTAATGACCAACATATTTTATTTTCTGAAAAAGAAGGTACTTTGTCTCTCACTATAAGTGGAAAAGGTATTGAACTAATTATGGATAAAACTCTAATGGACATTTTGGGTTTTGATCAAAATATCTTTAAAAGTGGTACTGTAACCAAAGCTAGCGCAGACATGTCGCTATCGCGTCGTATTAACTATTTTCAGATATATTCCAATATTGGTGAAGATGTACGTGTGGGAGATGTTGAAGCTCCATTGCTAGCAATGATACCATACCAGCCAAAAAGCTGCAGTATTTTATCTGAGCATACTTTCAAGAAAGTGCATTATACAAAGCTGAAATCAAACTACATCCCACAAATTGATATTGCCATTTATGACGATGCTGGTGCGTTGATTCCTTTTCATAAAGATGCTGTGACAAGTATCACACTCCATTTCCGAATGAAGAGTTAATGCAAACGTATGCTAATATATTTTTCCAATGTGAATAATATGGAAAGTGAAAATAAGGACTCGTTTCTAATCTACTTGCCCAGTAATGCTTCTATGAATAAATTTCCCAAAAATAAACCATCAGACTATCGAGTAGAATTAAATCGCCCACTGCATTTAGAAGGTGAATGGGAGGTTGGCGTTTCTAGTATTTGCTATGATAGCAATATTCAGAATGTGAATGATTTGGAAGAAATGATATTGACTCCTCGCACCCATGATGGAATAACGATGAATAATGCATTTCAGTTCCCATACAATTTAACATCAGATGGAAAGTGGAACTATGAATGGATTCAGATAAAATCAGATTCTTATGAGCCATTTGGGAATGAGAAAATTATTAAGGCATTCAACAGTGGTAATACTTCCATCATGAAGAATAAAAATCAGAAAGCTTATGAGTTTACTATCTATCATTGGAGTGGGAGACAGTTCCTCCGCTTTCATTCTTTTACTAAAGGTCTTACGCTGAGGTTGGATAGTGAATTCTATCCACATCTTGGTTTTGGTCATGGACTACATCTAACGTCAATTGCTACTGCAAATGTTAAAAAAGTTTATTCAAATCGAATCAACAAATTTCATTATAGATTTAAAATATTTGATGAAGATGTTGTAGAATGCGAAGAACGCATCATTTTGAAAAAGCGTGGTGTTCAACCTTTATCACTTATTGAGTTAGTAAAACGATGGAATGAGACTGTGGGTAAGAAGTATGGAGAGAAAATTATGGCGGACAAAAATAAGTTGGTTATTCAGAAATATAATGACAAACTTACAGTTTATTTCTCTCCAACCTTGCGTCATTTTGTAAGACATTATACGCCTATTATTGGAAGCGGTGTGGTGTATGGTTCTCATGAATATCACACTAAAGCTGATTCAGTTAATGATGAATGGTGGGTGGACATCTATGGTGATCGCATCAAGAAAATTTACCAGTCTTATGAAGAATCTAAAGTTGCTATCAATATAATGCCGCGTCTATATCATACAGTTGAAAGCTTCATTCATGTAGTAAATCCTTATATACAACAGAAGTTGAAGCATGTGATGAAAAGTAAATGTGATGCAAAGACACACCACATTTCGTTTTCAATTGAAAATCAACGCGTTGTTCTGAAACTGGGTGATGACATTCAATGTCAATTGAGTAAAAATTTGAAAAAACTCTTTGGCTTTTCAATGCTACAAACTGTGTTTGCTGCTGCGCATACGATTGGTATAGAAACACCAATGACACTTGATAAACATGAACAACACCTTTACATTCAAAGTGATTTGATTTTACCTATTTCTGTTGGCGAGAAAAAAGAATACATTTTACGTGATTTCATTCATGATAAAGACGCTTCATATGGAATAGTCGAGAAGATGTTTGAATCTATTTTCTATCATCCCGTCGTGAAACAAACTATACCCTCTATTGCTATCAAAATTACCAATGGTTTACAAGAGTGTATCCATGTGAAAGATACTAAATCCCTCGTAACTTTAGTGTTTCGGAAAACAAAGTGAAGTCATTGTGATATGTTTATTGAAATAAAAATATGTATATGAAAAAGTCTTTTCACAGATATAGGGGGAATGGGCTGACTGTAGGCATATATTCACAAGGAAGAAACGATCTCATGCGATACATAAAACAACCATGTATATCTACAAAAAGCAACATCAAAATACTGAGTTAAAGTTGATTATGTCAATACATCTCCTGAATGTGGTAGCGTGAGTTTTATTCTTTTGGGTGGAGGTATGTTTGTGTCAGGATGTCCATGTGGAAGAGATGTGTTATGTCCTATCCAACACCTCTTATCCTCCCATGCTGAAAGTGCTCGTTTCTTGAACGTGTACGTTTTCACAGTATGAACTTGAGATTTTAAGATTGTCATATTGACAAACGTTATAGTTTTATTTTTATAGGCCTTCTTATAGGACCGATGTTTCATTTTATGAACAATGGATTTTGATATACCTTTAGCACGCTTAATACTATCTGCACATTCTTTTAGTTTCATGGAATACATTTTAGGACGGAGGAGAATCATTTCATCTATTTCCTTTCCTGCTGTTTCATCCTTAAAACAACCAAGTTTGGCTTTATTCTGTATGGAATAGAGTGGATGAGTGGGATTGTAGTTAGATGTATCGAAATATTTTTCTAATGACTTACCTACTTCATTAAAATTTAAATCTTTTTGAGTGGTAATTCCTAAAAAGAAACTATCTGTATCACCACCCAGCAAGCGAACCTCTTTTACGAGAGGGCATGGTTTTAATATTTTGTAGAAGAGTTGATACATTTCAAGCTTGGAATAATCTAAAACGGCTTGCCCAATATAGATGGGTTTGCACAACTCAACTTCTGATTTAATCATTTTAACACCTACAAGATCCTCATCGATGATGTCTCTATCAATGAAAAGAGGTGATGAGGTCAATTTGTGATATTTTTGTTCATCAACGACTAGTTTGTAATTCATACGTTTTCTAACATCCTCCATGGTCTTTCCGAATAGACTATTATTCTTATATTTATAAAAATCCTTTTCAAAATTATTTTGGGCGAGTGCACGTTTTTGACTGTTACTATCTATGTAGGGTTTGAGGAAGGCTTTCTGTCTAAATTTGATAATGCGGTGAACTGACTTTAGAAGCATGCCCATTTCTAAATAGAATTTTAATATGCAGAAGTGTACGAGATAATTTTTCTTATCATATTGGGTGAGTAAAAGTTTGCGGCATGGTTTGTACCTTGGCTGTCCACACTCTGTTAAGTTATTATGAAATTGTGACATGAATGGTGAAAACATATCTTCAGTCACTTCGCCAGATTCAGGTGCGAGTGGGAAATCAGCAGTTTTATTTTTAATACTATTTGGATAAATCAAATCCACTTCAAAATAATATCCCCAATCACCTTCATCTGGAATCTTCAGAATGTTTGAAGGGTTGGAGTAATACTGAAGCTCATTTTGATTTAACCAACTAAACTTGGAATGAGGTAGTGGTTTAGACAGTGAACTGCCATATAAATTATTTTGGTCATAATACTTAAGATGGGTATGATCATTACCTACTGTTTCAGATTTTATATGATGTTTATTTACAAATGTGAGACCACCGCGTATTCCGCGCTCAAATATATTATACATCTCCGGGTCTTGTAAGAGATGAATGGTCTCACCAGTCATTTTAAAGGCTGATTTAAAGGACATGGCTGGTAGACTGACAAAGTGGATAGGATCTAATTTGTCTTCTTCTAATGCCACTCGTCGAAACTCCTGAAAGACATCAGCCAGCAAAATGACATCTAATTCTAAGTAAGCGATCATATAATCGCCAAACGTTTTACAGTCAAATTTTAACCATGCCTCTTGAGCATGTTCATAGTCCTCTACTGGACAATCTTCACCCGTCAAATCGTTTTTGAATTTGTCAATGGAAGGAAGGGTTGTTTCATTTAGTTTAGACATTGAGCTAAAATACGCATAAGGAAAGACTCCTTTGCGAGTGATTATTTCATCCGTTAAGTTTGGATAGTGTTTCTTCAAAGTTTGACTATGGGGAAGAAACTTGAGATTACGAACGAGAGAAGCTAGTGACGCTGACATGAATTGAAATGAATCTAAAAATTTTATTTCGAAGAAGACTGTATTATTTTCTTTAGTTTTATCTACTGGTACTTTTGCTGTCATTGCCATGAATTTTTCTCTCGTTTGTGCTATTACATTAAACTGCCACGATTTCATCTGGCTCAACCCTCCTTTTATGAGCATATGACTGTCATAGCCCTTAAAGTTATGAAAAATGACGGGTAGTACACGACGTCTCAACCTAAGTGAAAAGTTACATTTGGAGCAGAGTGCGTTTCTAAATTTACCAGTGATGTGATCATGATCACGCACTTTCTTAATTTTATCGTCATCAAACGTTTTATGACATTTAGGACAGGATGTGCAACTTTCAAATTTTTGTTTGTCTTCATCTGACATATGTAGTGACTTACGCTGCAATTGGGAATCATATGATTGTTGAAATTTTGCAGCTTTATCGAGAAATTCTAGAAATTTTGAAATGCAATCTTCACCTTGCCAAGTATGCATTTTGTTTTGTCTATTCCTAAAGTGGTCATGCCATACTTCATAGCAGGATATGGCTGCTGGCTTGTGGATGATATCATCAATGTAGCATTCTATGTCTGCGTAAATGACACGCAGGGGACTTAATTCGTCACCATTATCCCTATGTGAAAATATTTTATCTTTGGGCATGCGTTCCATTTGTAATTTACCTCGCTTGCACCATTCATAGTGAGTTTCAAATTTATCTTTACTCCAAAATGAGCGGATGCAGCGGTCGCATACAAAATGTTCACCTCTTTTAGAGTGCCCCAAGTGAGTGTACAAGCGAGAGATTTTGGGAATACCACAGTAGTGCCATTCCTCACTATCATCTTGTTTTACTAATAAGAGGTTGACTACACGTTCATAACAAGTTGAACGTGAATTATAGCGGGCACCCTTCAACCCCTTCTCCCACACGTGAACGACAATTTTAATCTTATTATGTTTTTCGAACGTTTCTACATCTTTGATTTTCATGTTGTTACTATCACAACCTTCAAAGCCTAGTTCATCCTCCCACTGTCTATAGCTATAGGTGCGATCTCGATGCGCGTTGATATCATTATAGTGAAGGATGGATAGGACTGCATATTTGAAACACTGTGATTTACAATCAACATTGATGACAGCTTTCTTATTATACAACGTTTTTGGAAGTTTAAATGTGCCTCGAGCTGCATGACTTTCTAATAGGGAAATTTTGAATATGGCTGAGTCCACACCATCAAAAATGAGAGCGCTGTCGCGTTGATTGAATTTATCTACATTTGATTTTAAACATTGAATGTGAAAATTTACCCAAGACTCGCAGTCTACAACTTCGGTTGCGGAAGAGGAAGGAACATGAAACTGTATTCTCTCCGTCACTTGACCCGTTTGAAAATCTATTTTAATATATTTTAGTTTGAGGTAGATGAGCGCCTTCATTCTAAAATTGTCTAAATTGTTGAAGAGCGCTTCGATAATGTTAGAATTTTGAAGGAGCCACTCAGGAAAATCTACAATTTGAGTATTGGACTCCATGCAGTAGTCGCGTACTAAATTATTATGTGAAACATTAATGAGGGAGATGGTAGAGGTACCGTTGGTGTAGTGATCATTTGCATGCGTGTGTTGAAGTCTGTGCGAAGATCGCTGAAAGTGACTATCAAAAGAAAGAGGGCACAAATCGCAAGGAAAGGAGATGTCATCGTCAGAATCAACTTCACCTCCGGAGATTGACGCCGCTTTGCGTTGACACACACGTTGTTTGATGTGTCGAAGGAGACTGTGCTTCCATGTAAACATATGTCCGCAGTCGGCACATTCCCACTCGTTGCCTTGCCGCGAGAGTCCTGAGCTGGAACTCACATCACCTGAAAGAGAAATCATTCTTTCATCTCTGTTCAAGCCTCAGTGTAGTGTTACAACCTACCTTGACTCAATAACTCTAAACTTTCCTCGAGAAGAGAGGGCGTTGGTGATAAAGTTGATGCCTGAAATTGAGGAAGATGCTATTAGTCACACGTTTGAGGGAGATGAGAGAGGAAATTTTCAACTCACCATTTCAACGAAATCAAGTTTAAGGTTGATACTTCTACAAGATAGAGACTTCACTCAAATTTGGAATTCACGAGATAGCAGTTCACTTGTACACCTCAAATAATAGTCAAAGAGAGAGATCGTGCGTTCGTCACTTGTATGATTCACAGATTAAATGAAATGACCTGAATGTCACTTTGCTTATATACTTTCATCCTCTTCATTCATTGGATGTTCATTCTGATTGGCTGATTGTGTATACTTAAGAATTAGAAAAATGTTAAAGTTATCATTATTCAAAGTCAGCATTTCAAAGACAACATGACAAGTCCTCCAACAACACCAAATACCGCATTGGAGTTCTCCTCTCCATATACATCAGCAAAGGTGCTCGTTACACCAAATGCACCAAGAAAGGCGAAGGTGGAGAAGACATACAATCTCGACAATATACGAAAGTTATCATTATCGGAGGAGGATGAAGAGGAGTTGCCCGACCTAACAGGCATACGGTGGAAATATTAACAATATGATGCCGAAGGGGTGATGGAGATGACCAGCAAGTCGCACTTGCATCAAATATGGGAGTGGTACACCCCTAACTCCCAACCGCGAACCGTGGCGGAGTGGGCGTACATTGAGAAAGTGAGGGACGCTGCAGAAGAACGTTTAAAGCAGCTCAACTGTTTTTGTGATCTATGTGAAGCCAGACTCTGGGACGATATTGACGATGAAGACCTTTTGAAATACATGCCATAATAAATGTTTATTTCGTATTATCTTTGCTTTCATACTGACTTACTTGAATGGGGTTTTAGTGAATAATTTAACCATGTATACTTTTTCATTTGGAAATAGTAGCACGCTTAGTTTAACATGTAAATCTTATAACATTTCATATGGGTGATAATGGTAGATGAAATAGTGTCAAATAAATTAAGATAGCTTACACTTCTGATACAGGGATAGCAATCGACTGCGATCCATGTGTAAAGAGCTTGTTAGACTACGGATGGGCTTAAGTGGATGATTTAACCATGTATACTTTTTCATTTGGAAATAGTAGCACGCTTAGTCTAACTTGTAAATCTAAAAACATTTCATATGGACGATGATGGTAGATAAAATAGTGTCAAATAAATTAAGATAGCTTACACTTCTGATACAGGGATAGCAATCGACTGCGATCCATGTGTAAAGAGCTTGTTAGACTACGGATGGGCTTAAGTGGATGATTTAACCATGTATACTTTTTCATTTGGAAATAGTAGCACGCTTAGTCTAACTTGTAAATCTTAAAACATTTCATATGGACGATGATGGTAGATAAAATAGTGTCAAATAAATTAAGATAGCTTACACTTCTGATACAGGGATAGCAATCGACTGCGATCCATGTGTAAAGAGCTTGTTAGACTACGGAAGAGAGAAGTGTGTTATGTTGCGTGTGGCGCGTGAGTGTCCTCCCATTTCATTCCATTCATCAATTCGTCTCATTGATAGAGACAGGTAGAACTCATGGTTCTCATAACGTATGCAATGGAAAGTTTTAGGCAACCTTCGACAGTTGGCTAAATGTCGCCCTGACGCGAATGCATACTACGTTGGGACAGAGGCAATCACTTGCAAACATGACGCAGAGAGGTTTAACAAGATTGACCATTGCCGAATGTCCCTTGCGGTATACATAGCTACGGGTTTCACCGCCGCCCTTTACAGGAACGCCCGTCGAAAGGAAGTATTACACCGAACTGCCTTTGCAACGTTCAAGTTGACTGATAGCAGATTCAACTTAATGATAGTATTCGCCAGTCCGAAGACTGCCCAGGGCAAACCGCGAGGAGGTTCTATCATGTCTTGCCCCATGGTGGCCCTTAAGAGAGCCGATGGTTCGTTCTCGGTGTCAATGGTGTCAATTAAGTTGACTATTGGCTTGAATAGTCAATAGGTATGACAGCTAGGTTGTCATAGACCCTATACCGCCGAGGTCGTACTGGTGCATTTGGCACCTTTCGGATGCGGGTGGTTTTAGGAGTCCACACCTCATCCGTCCAAATGATCTTCTTGATCTTCCCCTTCTTCTCATCCTCTTCATCACACTCATCGAGGATGATGAAGTTGGGAATGCCGTTGTCTTCATCGGTGAAGACGGGAATGTTGTCGGCAGATGTCGCTTCCATCGTGACTTCAAATTGAATGAGAAGCGCTACAATCTTCTGGCTTATATAGGGTTTTCAACAATGAATTGCTCAACAGCGAATCAGAATGCTTCAGGGATAGCAATCGACTGCATAATGTTCAAGTTGACTGATAGCAGATTCAACTTAATGATAGTATTCGCCAGTCCGAAGACTGCCCAGGGCAAACCGCGAGGAGGTTCTATCATGTCTTGCCCCATGGTGGCCCTTAAGAGAGCCGATGGTTCGTTCTCGGGAGTAACGTCATCTTACACCCTACCAATTCTGCTGAGAAAGTCTTTGACTCTCTCTTTGGTAGCACTGTCGACTTCCACACTAGCTGGCACATGGCTAAAAATTGGAATGTAGCGCCATTCCGTTGGATTGACAGCAGTTGCTGTCATCGGATTGCCAATCCGAGCAAGATTATTAAAAACTCTGTCTTGCTCCTCTAGCCTGACAAACTCCTCAAATAAATTTCGCGGCCTTAACTGCGGTCCGCGAGGAGAGCTGACTTGACTGTTCGGCGTCTGCATGATTGAAATGAAATGAAATGAGAGGCAGTGCTTTATATACCCCTCTAACGTGACGCAACGTTCAAGTTGACTGATAGCAGATTCAACTTAATGATAGTATTCGCCAGTCCGAAGACTGCCCAGGGCAAACCGCGTGGAGGTTCTATCATGTCTTGCCCCTAGGTGGCCCTTAAGAGAGCCGATGGTTCGTTCTCGGGAGTAAATTGATGGGGTGGTGAAGGCAGGCAAAGATCTGCAATGAAAATGATATGTATTAGAATAGGATATACTATCTTATTTACTTTTTCACTTACCAAGTTAGTCATCCTTAGGCAGTCTCGCGGGCTTCCTGATTGAAAATTTGTGGAGATGCCCGCGCATTCTTAGTGTAGCGTGGAGGCATTTCTTGCTCGGATGTCCATGATAGCAAACAATGCTTTCGTCCAGGCTTTTATTGACGAGGACTTCGCCGGCCAGATGGTTATCCCGAATAGGGATGTGGAACTCAAACAAACGATCCTCATTCACACGTTCCCACTCATCCCTCATGCGCTCCAACTTCTCACACGCCTGCCTCTCATCACCCCGCCGAGCCACAGTCCTCTCCAACTCAACATTCCTCGCTCTCAACACACTCATCTCCTTCATCATCTCCTCAAACTTCGCTTCTGCCTCTCCCATTCTCCTCTCCGCAGCACTCGCCCTCTTCTCACACTCATCATTCTTGTCTTCCAACACTCGCACATTCTCCTTCAACTCTTTCACAACACGCCTCATACGGATATTCTCATCTGCCACCTCCTTACATTTCACCTCCTTCATTTTCAGCTCACTCAACTCACTCAACGTTCTCTCATTCACCTTCCTCAAACTTTCGTAGCGATCTACCAACAAAGCATGTGCCGCTTGCTGCGACACATGCTTCTTTTCCATGTCCTCATCCCACCGCGCCGACTGCTTCCGTACCCCACCACCCTTCACTATTGGGGAAGATGAGCTCTTCGGGGGGTCGCTAATAACAATATTGGATACCTCCGATGACGAAGAGCTCAACTTCCTCACACACTTCCTCACTCGCTCCCTATCCAAATCCACATCATCCTCATCATCAATCTCAAACACTCTCTTCCGCCACTTGTCAGCCTTCAAACCGGCCACAGCATTCTCTACCTCATTCTCCACAGCATTCCCACTAGCATTCTCCACAGCATTCCCACTAGCATTCTCAACAACATTCCCACTAGCATTCTCAACAACATTCTTGGCCTCTTTCTCCAACATTCGCTCCTTCTCAGCATTCATCAACTCCACAAATCTCAAATCGGTCACCAACCCTCCTGTACACTCACCATGCCTCCGATAAAACTCGGCCTCCTGCCCAACAACCAACAGCACCCTGCACTTCACACAGGCAACCCTATTCAGGATAACCATGTGGTCGGCCCCTGCCTTCCTTATGTGGTCCCTGAGACCGTCTCGGCGGTTGATTCTACCGCATACGCACATTCTAATATGAAACTTCTTATTTCTATCGTTGTTCACCATTTTTGCTGTCAGTACTCAGATTTCTCGTTAACTGTAAGATAATGAAATTAGTATAAGTTTTGAATCATGTAGTACAGTCATATTCCTAAAGCATTACACTTAGTCAGGAATGATAGATGTGAGTGTAGTGAGTGGCACTCGATCCCGTCGACAGCCCGAAGGCCTTGTACCGATCACTAGGGAAGTGAGAGATCTTCCCCGATACCCGCTCTTTACAGCTAAAGACATCATTGTCACTGCCCCGAAGTGGTAACAGGAACGCCGAGTCAAAGGTAGTGATCAGTAGCTGGGATCTAACCCCTCAAAGCTGCCTTAGTTAAATTTCTGATAGAAGATTTGAATGTAGTATACAGCCTAGAACATAATATCATCATTCAACATTCAACTTAGTCAACATTCAACATAATATCAACACTTAGTGAGGAATGATAGATGTGAGTGTAGTGAGTGGCACTCGATCCCGTCGACAGCCCGAAGGCCTTGTACTGATCACTAGGGAAGTGAGAGATCTTCCCCGATACCCGCTCTTTACAGCTGAAGACATCATTGTCACTGCCCCGAAGTGGTAACAGGAACGCCGAGTCAAAGGTAGTGATCAGTAGCTGGGATCTAACCCTTCAAAGCTGCCTTAGACTTAGTTAAATTTCAAATCTGATAGCAGATTTGAACTCAGGATACTTGAAAACCTTAGTCTATATGTTAAAACTTTGAAAAAAGTGAAAATTAAGAATTTTTAAAAAATTCCGCATTTTACTACTCATACTACTTTTAAAAAATTTTATCAGTAGTAAAGACACTATCAAACTCTATCATACAAACTTTGAAGTAGCAAGATAGCTTGCCTACTTCAAAAGATAGAGTCCTTTGCACCCGATATCGGGAGCTCAGAGCGACGACCGTCGCTTACCTCGTCTTTCGATGAAGTGATCAGACTTACGTTGTCGGGGGTTTATATATGCTCGGAAGAAAACTTAAAATGGCTCTATCTCCGAAAGTATTCATCGTAGCGACATGCGGTTTGTTGCAAACGATTTGTCTCATCATTCTTTACAATATGACACCTGAACCATTCTCATATGACCATGGGAAGTTGGTCCGCCAGCACATGTCCATGTAACATGCCACAAGTGAAAAAATTCCTAAGTGTGAGAGCTCCAGTGTGGTGAAAATTTTGAAAAATTTAAAACTTCCGAATTTCGACCTGGGACCTTTACCAAAACATTTTTCATCAAATTTCACTGACCTCCTCCCCCCCTCCCCCCCCCCTCATTCACAGAAATTTGATGAAAAATGTTTTGGTGACGGTCCTAGGTCGAAATTCCACACTTTGGAAAATTTTCAAAATTTTACCCATACAAAGTCACTCTGACACTTAGGATTTTTTCAGGTGAGCGAGCTCCGACCTAAAATCTTGTAACCGCTCTAACTTTTGAACGAAGACAGATAGGAACAAGCCGATTCTTTCACTGAATTTGTCTCACTCTTAGCTTTCAAACGAGCTATTGCACGACCAAATCCGTCCAGTAGAAGCCAAGATCGAAGCTAGCTGTCCAGAGGGGGGGGGGGAGGTCAGTGAAATTTGATGAAAAATGTTTTGGTGACGGTCCCAGGTCGAAATTCCACACTTTGGAAAATTTTCAAAATTTTACCCATACAAAGCCACTCTGACACTTAGGATTTTTTCAGGTGAGCGAGCTCCGACCTAAAATCTTGTAACCGCTCTAACTTGTGAACGGCTGGTCCGATTGACTCGCAACAAAAAATGTTGTCGAGCAGTTTTTTCTCCTCTTTCAAACGAGTAGCTGTAAGACAAAATCCGTCCACTAGAACCAAAGTTAGAAGATTGCTGTCGGGGGGGGGAGGTCAGTGAAATTTGATGAAAAATGTTTTGGTGACGGTCCCAGGTCGAAATTCCACACTTTGGAAAATTTTCAAAACTTTACCCATACAAAGCCACTCTGACACTTAGGATTTTTTCAGGTGAGCGAGCTCCGACCTAAAATCTTGTAACCGCTCTAACTTGTGAACGGCTGGTCCGATTGACTCGCAACAAAAAATGTTGTCGAGCAGTTTTTTCTCCTCTTTCAAACGAGTAGCTGTAAGACAAAATCCGTCCACTAGAACCAAAGTTAGAAGATTGCTGTCGGGGGGGGGGTCAGTGAAATTTGATGAAAAATGTTTTGGTGGCGGTCCCAGGTCGAAATTCCACACTTTGGAAAATTTTCAAAATTTTACCCATACAAAGTCACTCTGACACTTAGGATTTTTTCAGGTGAGCGAGCTCCGACCTAAAATCTTGTAACCGCTCTAACTTTTGAACGAAGACAGATAGGAACAAGTCGATTCTTTCACTGAATTTGTCTCACTCTTAGCTTTCAAACGAGCTATCGCACGACAAAATCCGTCCACTGGAAGCAAGCTGTCTAGGGGGGGGGGACGTCAGCGAACATGTTGTGAACGTGGACCCACCTGGCCGGCACACCACGACAGACCACAACCTCTGTCGTTCCAGAGGGGGGGGGACGTCAGCGAACATGTTGTGAACGTGGACCCACCTGGCCGGCACACCACGACAGACCACAACCTCTGTCGTTCCAGAGGGGGGGGACTCATACACGAAGCACCACGGCGGCCGACCACGACACTCTGCCGTGCCAGAGGGGGGGGACTCAGCGATGGCGGCCATCTTGCGCGGTCCAGAAGTGGAGTTTTGCTTACTACTCCTTCTCCAATTTTTACAATGAAATTCTCCGTTATTCTTGATCGAGGCTCGGTACCTAAATATAGAAAGGGAAGCGCAACACAATTGTTTATGTCCTTCGTTTCTCGTCGGCGAGGCCACTACGTCAGCAATAGCAGCTGACTGACGTTCAGATAAGACTGTGATCAGGTGATGAGTGTTCGCCAATGAGTGCAGAGTAATGCATCTGACTCGAACACCCCGATTCCGTAGAATTCCATGATTTGTTTTTGCGTGATTGATGTGACGCTGTGTTTAGTACTGCTGATGAGCTCATAATCACGCCTTTCGTCCGAAGGGAATATACTGAAAAGATGATAGTCGTCAAGCAAGGTAGGTCACCACCTGATTTAAAAATTGAAAGTACTCACAGAGAAAGAAATAAATACACAAGGCATTTTAATGTATCAAAGTTCAAACACATGAGTGGCTGACCAGCCGTGAGAAACGCAAGAAACTGTTTCCCTTCCTCCTTTTTTCTCGAGAAAATGTGGTCTGGACAGAGAGGGATGTAGTAATCTCAGCTCCTTGAGTAAGGCGGTTAGGCGACATGAGCAATCAACTTCTCATGCGCACATTCACTTGGCCTTAAAAACTGTTCGGGAAATTGTTATTAAAAATTCATCTATATGAAAATTAATGTTATAACATAAAAAAGTCTGGTATAGAAATAGTATTCCAATGCCGAGCGAAGGCCTGTGGTCTGGGAGCACGCGACGCCACTGATTATTGTATGTATTCACCCACTTCAACAGTGATAAAGGAGGTCAACTCTCAGAGTAATGTGCAAAATGCAACTTTTCTATGTCTCCAAAATTACGCCTCACCCTGTATCACTCTTTAGCACACACACTACTTAGGCTGCCTCCGTTGAATTACTCTGACTTTTTGCATCAAACAGACACTTACGTGTACTGTACATAGTTCATGCATTGCCAATGGCCGAATATCTTTTGAGATGCTTTGTTTGGCATAGAGTAAGTATATAGTAGGAAGAGTGTCGACTCAAAAAAGTAACTGTATACAGTGAAAATTTTATCTGAAAAGATTCAGTTTTTTGCGGAGTTTACGTTCCTGCAGTCCAAAAAATTATTAGAGTAGTTTTTAGAAAGCTAAATTTTCGCAAATGATATATGCTATTGACATGAACACGATATATAAGTAGTATGAACCATGTTGGATATCAAAAGGAACGAATGTCTGCTAACAAACATCTTAATTAAGCGGAAATCAAGCTTATTATCAAGGGAAGTTCATGAACCGCATTATAATGAAAGTCTTCACGAAAAAGTTGAGATCTTATTGTGCTGTCATTTCAAGTCTCTAATTCCATTTTTCATTGGCATGATTTTATGATTTACTAAACTCATTCTTCATTTCTTGAATCTGAGATGTAGACCCACTTACATATTTTAAAGTTAATTGAAATCATTGTCTGTGATTATGTTATTTTCCTCTACCAGTGGCAGGTTGCTTGTGATATGATCACACTTAAGAAAATACTCTTGAGGTTGAGCATGAAGGTAATAGCAACCTATCGAATCGCTAATTTAACAAACATTACTTCTCCGAGTCAGTCATGACATGGAGGATCTGCAAAATAATATCATTTCCTTCTGCATTACTGTCATGATCAGTCAATTCCGTAGTAATTTCCTCAAAACTGCAAAATTTACATACCTTACAAGTGGCAACAATACCCAACTGTGTTCACCTCGAGCTCATTTAATGAAATCGAAGCTGTATACACATTGGGGATTTAATAAATGCTGTTTTGCTACTCTGCCTAATATACTTACTCTATGGTGTTTGGTCTCCTATCGCCTGAAATTTCACAAATGATGCAATTATTCCAAAAATTTCTTAAGTAACAGCTTTTTGACTCAAGCTGCAGATTTTGTCAGGAACTGAAAATCGCCAATTGTAATTAATTGCATTTATTTGATGCTTGATTGATTGATTCGACGAAGAAAATTGATGGTTTATTATCGTTGGCAAATTCTAAAGGCCTTTTGAATTTTATCTAGTGACAATCGTTTCAACTGTTCAATTAGACATTGGGGACAAGAAGTCAGCGTCCTCGTCGCGTCTCCTGGTAACAGGCTAATGACTTTTCAAGTTATTCACACAAACTCCTCAGCTCACCTCTCGTCTGAACACGCGACTCCAGTCGTCATAGGACTCGAGGTAACGATTTTACAACTCAATGTGGAAGGTATTTCAATAGCCAAAATCGACGTTATCAGTAATATCACGAAGGAGTTGAAGCCCACAGTGATCCTACTTCAAGAGAGGCACGCTGCTACTGTTGGAGTTCTTGATATTCCAGGATACTCCTTTGCTGCATGCACTGCAAGCAAAAAACATGGTATCGCCACATTCGTTCTCAATTCAGTTGGATGGCATGTAGATGCTGTTTCCCCACTAGATGAAGAGATTGAGTGGTCATCCACAATCGTGTCAAGCGTGATCAGTGGCGGATCTAGAAATTTCCGGTGGGGGGTCTGTGAGCATCAGAGGCGGATATGTGCACTCAGACTTCGCGCACCGCGACCTGAAGCGTACTTGGGTTCACCAAACTGGAGTGCGGGTCACAGAACATTTTGTCGGAGTGCGCCCAAGTCTGATGAATTCATATGATGCATTCGCTCATTAAAAGTTAAATTCATTATTTAAATTTTCCGGTAATCAATGAACAGAACCCTTTAGAAATACCAGTACTTTGCATGTCTATATATTTGTGCCTTCCATCAAAATTTGAAATAGCTAATATCCTTATCAAGCATCGATTTTGTCATTAGTATTTTTATCAATTTCTTTATTATCGATTTTGTAAAAGATCGACTTTGTTGAAATTTGTAAACGGTCATCTCTCAAGTCTCAATGGAAGTCGACGTCGATGGTGACTCAATTACTTCAGGCCCTTCAAACCAGAACCAGGTCCAATTTCCGAGAGGTATAGGACCATTGAGGTAGCCATCAATCAGCGTAAAACATTACATGGTCAATGCCCTGCATAAACAAATATTGCGGTTATTGAGAAATCTGGACACACTCATTGATAATTTCAAGGGTCTTTCATTATCTCCACACCTGCCCCTTCCTCTATTGCAAGAAAAAATGAATTGCGCATCACAACATCAATAACCTAAAGATCTCATAAACATTCCCAATCCCAGACTATCCCACAATTACAAGTTTAATTGAATGAAGAAAACTGAAATACAATTTGGCTATCCGGCGGGGGGAGATTCATCCCGACATCCCCCTCTGGATCCTCCACTGAGCGTGATAGTAACTAACGTCTATGAGCCACCTAATTCCACGCTCGGAGTAGACTCGCTTCCTCGTTTTCCCGAGCCATGTATTTACGCCGGAGACTTCAACTGTCATGGTACTGTCTGGTGGTACCCAAACACTAGCTCGGATGGAGAAGTTTTGGAAGATTGGGCCTCATCTCTTGATCTAACTCTTCTGCATTATCCCAAACAACCTCGTAGCTTCCGATCTGCTTTTATTTCTTCGATCTTGCCTTTATTAACATCGGCCTTTGTCCCTCGCGTAGAAGAATCCTCGATCCGTTTCCAAAGTCCAAGCATCTTCCATCATTCATCGAAGCATCAGCTTTCATTGATCCTCTGCCTTCAGTCCCAGTGAAACGTTGGAGTTTCCTAAAAGCAGACTGGGAGAAGTTCACCGGCACCCTGAATTCCAAAGCACCCGACCTCCCAAGTCCAACGTCAGACCCAGATCAAGCATATAGTACCTGGTGTTCAACAACTCTAAATGCCACCAAACAATCTATCCCTCTCGGCTTCCGCAAAGATTATATCCCGACTTGGGACAAGGAATGCCAACTGCGTTGCACCAATTTCACCAATGCTGCAGTAGATGCAGACCGCATTTCTATGGCTGATAATCTGATGAAAACATTAAATGACAAACGACAGAAGCGTGGGAAGAAGATTTCATTGATTTCTGCCATTGATTTCAGTCACTCCAGTCGGAAAGCATGGCTCTCGTTCAACCGACTCACAGGACGTATAAAAAAGCCACAAGTGTGCTCAGTGGGCACGAACGCGATCGCAAGCAAGCTAGTCGAAAATGGACGGCAAACAAATACGAACAAGAAATTCAATAGGAGTATCAATAACGAGATTCAATGCCTGAAGAGAAATGCAGACCCGAGGACAATTCACTATTCGGACCTTTCACCGAGGCTGAAATGAAACAAGCGCTCAGTAAAATCAAAAGCGGTAAATCCCAGGATCCTGACTTCATCGCTCCAGAATTTCTTATCCATTTCGGACCAGAAATGTTGGAATGGCTTCGAGTTTTCTTCTCCATTTGCATTTCAACCCTTCGTTTACCCAAAATCTGGCGACGGTCAGACGCTGTCGCCATCCTCAAGCAAAACAAACCGACTGAAGACTCAAAGAGCTATAGGCCAATCAGTGTACTGTGTGCATCCCTGACACTTCTTGAGAGACTCATACTATCACGCCTCGAGCCCACTATCGATCCCAAGATTCCTCACCAACAGGCGGGCTTCCGCCGCGGCCGCTCTACCATCGACTAAATTACTGTGCTCACTGATGATGTTAAAGCAGGATTCGAACAGAAGCAAAAAGTCGGAGTAGCATGCGTTGATATGACCGCCGCCTATGACACAGTTTGGTTGAAAGGACTTCACCTCAAACTCTTGAGGCTATTGAGTGATGTTCATGCCGTTGCATTCATCATGGAACTCTTATCTAATCGAAGCTTTAAACTAAGGACAAATGACAACCGAATTAGCCGCCTTCGCAATGGAGTACCAAAAGGATCTGCTTTATACCCGATGCTCTTCAACATCTACATCAGCGACATGCCATGAACCTCCTCCAGGCAGTACGGCTATGCAGATGATCTAGCTCTCCTGACAGCAAATGGGAGTTGGTTCCAGTTTGAAAACATCCTCAACAAAGATGTGAAACTGCTGCACGACTACTTAACTACGTGGCGCTTGCAAATGAGCACTGAAAAGCAGCTGGGGAGCATGTCCTTCGACGCTGCGAACAGGTGCTCTTGCACTAGTGTACAGCACGGCTGAATGCGCATCTCCAGGCTTAGGTCCACATGACGACTCCGCGCAAGGAATATATTTCACAACTGGTGATTTCTTCCCAAGAAAATTGAGCATCAAATCGTCAGTTTCTGTGAGTTTGACTGACACTGCCTGGATTCCCAGCTCCCGATCGCACGGCGTCTTTGTCCACCTTATTCATCGTAGATCGAAACGAAAATTTTGAGACTCGCGATCCGTCAGTTGGTCCAAACTGCCTGCAAACTCATTAGCGCGCAGAACGTCGTGGATAGTCTTCCATACTGCATCCTTCTTCTTCTTTCCATCGCTGGCGCTGGCGAACTTCTTCACCAACTCATCCTTGTATTTGTTCAAGTTGCCGATACGGGAGGTCAGTCATGATGATAAGGAAAAAGCGGGTTCTCTCTCTCAATCCTTAGGACGTTTTATTGAATAATAAAAATGAGAACGAGTTAAGCATTTGTTAAGTTCCGTGAGGAATAAGGTCTTCTGCGGCGGCGTCAACATTTCTGTGTAGGCGTATGCAAAGAACTTTACATTAATTGTCACAAGTTGATTCACAATGTAGGTTGTCACACGTAAGTTGAGTTCACCATGTGTTCTTCACAGATCACAGATCACAGCTGTTAGATCAATTTTCATAAAATGCATCATCACAGTCACAGCGAACTGTAGCTGTGACACTGTATCTGTAAATCTGTGGCTGTAGATTAATAAAATGGGAGCGATTTCTCTCCGCTGCAAAGATCAGCTTTCGGTCTGTGACTCTATTTGTTTTCTTTTGTCTTCCAGATCCATCCCTTCTTGCAACTTTTCCTTCTTCATATCAGCGCACGAACCAATTCTTAACAACTATGGCGTGCGATATATTCAATTCTTTAACAAAATTGGGCATAGGCTTACTACGTCCACAACGAATCATTCCAATATCCACATGTATACCTTTTACGAACTCATCTTTGTTGCTTCATCATGTAGTTATGATTCATGTGAAAAAGGCAGCAAAACTTGCAATTATACGCTGTTCAACTTATCATTGGTCGCGAAATGATACATAATTGGAGAAGCTCGTCACAACTCAGCGGAAAATGGAGCGAATAATGATGGGTATGACACTTCCTGACAGGAAGACAGCCAGTTGGATCCGTCAGCAGACAGGGAGGGGTCACGGGCATCATCCAGTGTGCTCGAGGGAGTTAACATCGATGGGCAGGATATGTGGCGCGACGAAATAACAACTGATGGACAACACGGGTTACAGAATTGACTCCGCGGAACTATGAAAGATCACGTGGACGACCAAAATCAAGATTGCGCGACGATTTAGAACGTAACATCTGGACACACATGGAGCCGAATGTCTAAAGAAAAAGTCTTGTGGACGCTGAAGAGAGAGAGGTTCCTCCTAAGGGAGAGAGAAATACCCTGATGATGATAAAACTTATTCAAAACTTAGATTCTGGTGTGAATGGATAAGCGATATCTTCATATGATTGTGCTAGAAAGGGCCACATAGAAATTGTTCGAGAGTAGGATCGACAGAAATTTAACGGCTATCATTGATTAGTAATGATGTGTTAAGTTTTTCTGTCACTCAGTATAGTTCCATGCCACGGACGATAGGAAGGCAATATTGCGATGCTGCATCTGTAATTTTGAGTTATTTATTTATACATCCTTACTTTATGTTAAGAAATCAGACATTTGTCACTATTTTTAAAATGCAACAAAAAACAAAGATAGGTGAATAATCTTTCATAGGGATGTCCTAGAGTAGAAAAACTCAGATGAAATAGAAAAGAAAAGAATAGTCCTTATGCTTCTTCAAATGAAAATCATAGTTATGGTAAAAACATAGATAATCAGTTGTTATGAACAGGTAGTGACCAAAGAGTCATGATGGATGATGACTTTAAAATATACCTACAAAACTTGCTATGAAAGGAAAAAGGGAGTCTTTGATCCTTACAGTGCGCCATAAAGGAGTACAAGGAACGTCAGTGTAAGGCAGTCTATGAGGGATCAGTTCGTGGAGATTGTGTTTTCTGTTACTTTCGGGTTTGAGAAATAGCTGCTTCCTAATCAATACACGGCGATTTTCAATTTCATTTTGAGAGCAGTGACAAGTTCAGAGGTCGTTGCGGTAAATTATCATGTGCGCTCTTATATCAACTCGAGTAAGACGGTTGTTCAAACACTTTCTGAGACTTGCAAAAACAGGGCAAACGTATTCGCAAACAGATCTAGTATATGCGGTATACACTTAGTGGAGTTCTTCGCTCGACAAAAATGGGCGAAGTTTACGTAAAACATAAAAGTGCTTATTGACAACCTTGATAATGTTGTTCACATAAGTCTCCCTATTTAACGTTTCAGAAATAGCAAGGCTCAGGATATTAACAGATGAAACCATATCGACAGGAAAATTATACAGAGTTGGATTTTGAATATTAGAATGCTTTAGACATAAAAAAAGTATTGGACTTTGACAAGTTCAAATAAAGATTGTTTCTTTCACACCAGTTAGAAGCATCTTCGGTAGAGGAATGAGGACAATTTCATTAATGTGGGCAAGATCAGTATCAAAAATGGGCAATATCAATGTCAGGTCGCCTGCGTATTTCACGCAACATGAAGAATTACCTTGATTCCCAGCGTATCGATAATCACCAAAAAAACGGCAAAAATATAGGAAGCAAGAACAGTGCCCTATGGAACACCCGGCACTCTTCGAAAAGGTTTCGAAACAACAGCTTGTAATACAACATCGGATGTCCTATCTCTCAGATAACCATTTAGCCATAACGCAAATCCAGCTGGCAAGCCATATCTTAAAAATTTGCTAGCAATTAGGTTATAATCTAACTTATCAAAAGCTTTCTGAAGGTCGAAAGTTATAAGGACCGAGCCGCAAGAATTCTTGTCATCACAATTCTTACATGGATTGTTCATTATCGCTATCGAAACTGGTGTAGCTGAACATGATTTCCTAAATCCATGTTGCTCTGGACCGTCGAGCTGCTCAATTTGGGGGTAAATATTCTCCAATACAATTTTTTCAAAAAGCTTGGCCGGAAGAAGAATCTGTGAGATCGGTCTTAACTTCTCAACCTTTGTCGGACAGACTTGTGGTACAGGCGTTATGATATCACTTTTCATTCAGAGGTAAATTTTCCTTGGTCAATTGACGGTTGGTAAATATCAGCCAGAGGAACAGCAATGTATTTTGACAGTTGCTTATAAGTGATAGAATGAATATTGCTGTCACCCGTTGATTTACTTCACTTTACTTTTGTCAATGCTCTCATCACATCATTGACATTGACTTGTAAACTCCAGCCGTCATCAATTATTATGCTGTCAGTGTCGACATGTCTCAAATTGCTATTAAGACCAGCTTTGAATTCGTCAACAATCTTGACCAATGTATCTTGAACATCACCATGTTCATTTATACAATTTTCAAGCTTGTTAATTCTCTTGTCTTTACCAGTGAATGAAGCCAGGAGTTTACAAGGTCCATAAGATCTACTGTTAATTTTGTTGGCCCAAATTTGCTTACAAGCACCTAGTTTCTCACTTTAATTTTCAGATGCTCATATCTACTCCAATCTTTGGCGCGGTAGGCAGCCCAGCATTAATTGATTTAATTTTTGAGTAAGCAGATTCAACTATTCCTTGCCTGCGAGCTCATAACAACATTATTCTGGGGAAATATTCTGTCAAATATTTCTGTCACTCGTCATAACTTTTCTTGTGTTCGTTGTGAAGCTATTTTCATATCTTTTAAGTTGAAAAACTACAATTTTGTGCTACTGACTATGTATATTCCGCCTCAATTGCCTGTGACTTTTCGCAAGGAGATATCAGATAACATATGTGATCATTTAGATGCTGTTGCGAAAGATATACCAGATGTTAATATCATAGTTGCTGGTGATTTGAACAACTTCGAAACATCTTCATTACAAAGTGCATACGATTTGGTCGACAAAGTTGTGACTCCTACACGTGGCAACGCCGTTTTAGACCGAATATTGGTCAGCCAATCGCTTGCTGATAATTATCCACCTGCTCATGTAGGTCCACCTTTCAATCTGAAACGTCGGGGCTCTCATTGTCAAGTATTTTTGCGCCCAAAAGTAGACAGTGTTAGAAATGTTCATGAACATAAACGTGTATTGTATGATACAAGTGATCATCATATTTCCCAATTTCTTTCTAAGCTCAATGATTGTTCTTTTGCTGAAGTGTATAGTGAATCAGATGTTGACAAAAAAACTGAATTGTTTTATGCAAAATTCTTTGAGTGCTTGTCTGCTTTTCCATGTAAAGTTGTAACCATGACATCGAAAGATAAGCCGTGGATGACACCGTATTTGAAAGATCTGATGAATAAAAGGTGGAAGGCTTATCGCGAGAGAAATTTTCCGTTGTATAATCATTATAAAGAGAAGTGTAAATATGAAATTGTGAAATGCAAAGAAAAGTGGGTTCAGAGTTCAAAGGAGTCTTCGCGAAATGTGTGGAATGTAGTCAATGACATAAAAGGCAAGCATAATGGCAACCCTATTTCGTGCATAATGCAAGAGTACCCGGATGGTCAGACTGCCGCCGATGCTGTAAATAGCATCTTTGCTGATTACCTAACTGACAGTGAGCCATTGACATACTGTGATGACGATGATTGGTGTCCTTTGTCGGATCCTATTGATGTGTTTAACTTTTTGGATAATCTATCTTTGCGTAAAGCTACTGGCTCTGATGGCATATCAAATCAATTTTACAAGCTGGCTTCCCCCTTTATCTCAGAGCCTCTTTGTAACATTATTAACTCTTCTGTTATAGCGAGAAGGGTGCCGTGCATTTTTAAAAATTGTGTAATTTCACCAGTCCCGAAATGTATGCCTGTTTCCATTCATGAACTACGCCCGATTACTTTGTTGAGTGTACCAGCCAAGTTGCTAGAATATCTTGTGCTGAAGCATATGCGTGATACATTTTGCAAAAACATTCCTGATTTTCAGTTCGCCTATAAACGTCTCTCGAACACTACTTCTTGTCTAATTACGATGCATGATGCCGTGACTAGCATATTGGACTGCTCTGACTCAGGAGGCTGCATTATGCTAAACTATGATTTTTCCAAAGCTTTTGATACTATTTGTCACAATGTTCTTGTCCGGAAGCTTATTGATTACTGTTATCCACATGGTTTTATTTCTTGGCTTTGCTCCTATTTAACAAACAGGTACCAATCTGTGAAAATGCTTGATTCTCTTAGTCAGCAGCGTATTGTGACCAGTGGTGCACCCCAGGGATCGCTCTTGGGTCCATATCTTTTTGTCCTGTACTGTAGCGATATAAAGCCCATGTCCACGACTACCGTTTTAACTATGTATGCTGATGACATTTGCGAAATCTGTCCTATTTATAGGAATGATATTGTCAAGTCTTTGGGAGCCGTGTCCGAAGAGTTTTATAATATATCAGAGTGGGCTGACTTGAACAAATTGAAATTAAATCAATGTAAAACAAAGGCTGTGTGCATTTTGAAGAAAAATTTCTCTATTGTCTTCCCTTTTCCATTTAGTATTGTGAGCGAGTTAAAGATTCTCGGAGTAACTTGGAATAAGGATTTGAAATGGAACTCACATTTCCAGAATGTTATTTCTTTGTGTAATAAAAGGATGTATGTGCTTAGAGTGTTGCGTAGACTGTTAAGTCATGACGAGTTATGGTCTGTTTTTAAGGCCACAATTGAAAGCATTTTGCTCTATTGTACACAATTGTTTGGCGTTTACAGTTTTGAAACAAGACAGCAGATAGAAAGAATTTTCAAACGAGCTCGGAGAATTATCTGTAAAAATGATTGTATTTGTGCCAACAGTATATGTTCATTAGATAAAGTTCGCTTTCAAGCCTACCTTTCACTTTTTTACAAGAGTCAGAACGTCGATCATCCTCTTTTTCCTGTTGTTCCGCACGTGCGTAATGATCGACTAATTGTACCTTTTTCCAGAACTAGCAAGAGACAAAATTGTTACACTGTTCTCATCACCTTGGTTTTTAATGGTCTTTCTGACCTAACAAGTATACCAGCTTAACTTTGTGACTATTTAACTTTGTGATATATTTTGTGATTTTCATTTTGAAAAATATATATATATTCTCTTCTCTTCTCTTCTCTTCAATAATTTGACTGATGTACATCGACAACGTATCATGGAAGATTTGCCATTTTCTCTTTACATCATCGGTGCTTGAAAGTGAAGACCAGTCATGCCTATCGACTGCGTAACAGAGTTTTTTTATGTTTGATCTTCGAAGATCATACACTTTATGTACAGAAAAGGACGATGTATTTTTTGTATTTGATATAATTTTATAAAATGTAAAATAAAAATATATGTATCAAATATGATTTTACTTATGTATTAAGTAAGCATGAAATAATGAATAATGAGCGAAATCTAATAAGGCGCGTATTGCTGGGTCAATGAAAAAATAATATCCATATAGTTGACAAGTATAAGTATTTGATGTGGATATCAAAAAGTAACAATTTTCGTACATTTTTATTTCATTTTTTATTCATGTTTAGTGCAAGATTATTAGTTTTGATTTATTTCCTGTCCTCTTAAACTCTTAAAAGTTGGTTTGACTAGCCTTTTGTAAGTAGTATGCATCCTACTCTGTACTGGGGTATGAATCCCTATGTTCTAGGCATTATTATGCATTTATGAGCAATAGACTTTCAGCAATCTCATTTGTAACACGACTTTCCACTAGGGTAGTTGCTTAAGTTGGTATTCTAAAACAACTGTATTGTAAAACAAGTCTCTTATCTAGCAGCTAAACAGCTGAAGGAATTTGGACAAGATACTGCAGAAACTTTGAAGAATGTATATGAGATGCTTGCGCTTTCAAAAATGAAATACTGATTCTTTAATAATCTAAAGAGTGCAGATCAAATTCAATATCAACTTTATAAAAGATATTGTCACGTAAAGCAGACTATAACACTTAATTATTGTCTCATTGGTGAATTTTGAATATATCCTATGTTCATTTCTCGAAGGCAGTTATATGTTATTGGTTAAAAGTAACTACGACAAATGAAAGAAGTTTGATGAAAGAAAAACATCATGCAATGTATCTGAGCATGATTTTATGGCTATGATAGTCGATGCATATGACGCTGGTGAATAAGACAATAACTAATAAAACTCAGGCTACCGAATCTATGGGCCAACAGTGAACGGCTGACAAAAATAATATTTGAGAACTACGAAAAAATCGAGTGACCCATGATATCAGAGAAAAATGGATGTCTGCAGCAAAAGAGAGTCATTCTGACCGGAGTTATTTAGAGTTATGTAGGGTCGAGAATACTATGAAGTCATATCTGAATTTCGATATTGAATACAATGACATAAATATATTATTGAAATTTCGAACAAAAAGATCATACATTAGATTTCGTAATTGCTAGCTATTCATCATTTTATGATGGAATGTTCACTATCAAAATTTACGACAAGAAATGCCGCCTTTCTTATGCAACGGAGCAATTGAATTTAATAAATTGATGAATATTTTGACCCAAGGCTGGTGAAATCCATTGCAAAGTTTCTCCAAAAAAACAAATGATTCTTTGATAAATGGGAAACTTTCTCATTGAGCTTGATTGTATCTCAAATTTGAAGTCATCAATATTTCAAAAATATTGACAATTTTCTATCATGTCCGAATCTATCATGCGGCAACTTTGATTGCAAGGACGAATACAAATTTTGAGTTTCATAATCAGTCAAAAAAGTGGAACATGCCATAATAGCAATTTCATAATATGTCAGGAGTATTTCAGCAGGCCTAGTTTACAAGATGCGCAATTAGCATTGTGGATGATTTCTCTGATGTATTTGTTAGATGATGCCTGAGTGCCGAATTCCTTGATGTGTCATCAACAAGGCCTTCTATGGGTTCTTGGCATTATATATCATATAAGGTTATTCAGGTTTGTTCATTATCTTCAACTGAAGATGCAACTTGAGGAAAAAACTCAATATCTAATAAATATGCTTTAATTGTGATTTCAAATAGCGCTCTACATTCATTGTTGCAGCTAGAGGCGAACTGCCTATATACTCTTTTAAGTTATCATCGAATAAATACCCGAGAAATTCATCTACTCTCTTCATTTCGCATCATAAAGTTTACTCACGATTAGAGAAAGTTAAGGACGAGAGTTCTCTGAACCATGTAGGTATATTGATTCGCAAGTCTGAAGGTGTGTCAGGCAATACTCATACTCATTGTTCACGGTCCTGGCCTGACTGACTCCTTAGGATTTTATCGTATACAACTGTGTCCACATGCACTCTGACAAGATGAAGCATTTAACTTAATTAATTTAGATGATAGAATTACATACATCTCTATCTACGTGTACATATATGTTGTCGATTAACGAAAAACAAAAAAATCCAATTATTGAAATAACATAAATACCAACAGAAGGCAGAACATGTGAAAGAAACGATAAGAAAGTTCAGTACAACACCTTTTTCAAAGTCTCATTTGGCTAACTGCATTTTAAAGACGTTTGCTTCGCTGCAGTGTTGAAACACTGTTATTTCCAAATCTGACAGCACGTACACTAAAATCTTCTTGCGTACTTATTTCTTATCGGTCACGACAGTTCACATTATATCAGCATTGATGTAAAGCTAGAACAGCACGTAGCCTAGAATGGTCTCTTATCTGTGCTCATCATTGTTGAGAGCTCGAATCGTCGGTGATAAGGCGAACTTTCACCCTCATATGCGAAAATTGGTGGTCCAATAGGGGCGCGGCAGTGAAACATGCCATTCCCGTGTCGCCGATTTTCATTCATTTAGTCGTCAGCTACTCTGTGTGCGATCGGCTCTGTTATGGCTGACTCGCGAAAACCTGATCCAAACATTCGCATTGTCCTTCTTCCTGTCGATGGCAGCGAAAATGCAGATCGGGCCTTCCTATGGTTCGCCCACAACATGAAACGTCCAAACGACCGCGTCATCATGGTGTTTGTCAAGGAACTTCCTAATTTATCTGCCGCACACGGCAGCAATGAACAACTCGACCTTACTCAGCTCGAGACTCTGATCGCTGGTGGTGACAAGAAAGCGAAACAGATTGAGACAAAGTATCATGAAATGTGTGATCAGGAGGGAGTTACAGACTATCGTTTCTACGTTGTAACGGCAAGAAAAAATCCTGGGGAAGGAATCATCTTCGCTGCAGAGGAGAATTTTGCGTCTGTGATAGTAATGGGAAATAGAGGACACGGAACTTTACGGCGGACAATATTCGGCAGTAATAGTGACTACGTCCTTCATCATGCCCACGTGCCTATCATTGTTGTTCCACCAGAGCATAAGCACAAGTAGGCGAACACATTTTCGGCGATATGTTTGTCTGCTCAGAGAATAAGCTCTGTGCAATAATTTTCTTGAAATCCTTTAGTTTTTGATTAATTCCTCCAATAAAAATGCACGTGATTTGCCGTTTCATATTTTGTCTAACAGTTGTGCGAAAATTCAAGCCAAAGTGCACATATTCGATGCTGCATCCTTTTCTAGCCGTAGGGGTCATCAACATTTAATTGCAATTACTTGGTCTCAATTAATTGATTGCTGCTATCAAAAAATTGCAATTACTTAATTGATGTGATAGAATATATGTTATTGCAAATAATTCATTGGTATCCTTGAATAATTGCAATTAATAGATTGCTGTTTGTTGATAATTTGAATTAATTGATTAGTTTGTAATGGGGAAGGTATTTCACTGGCTTCTACGTATAGAATATTTGCAATGCCGCCACCACTCACCATCATAGGACAATCATAGCGACTTAAGCTATTCATTTGAAATCTAAGCTTGCTAATCGTATCTTATTCACAAACTGATGTTTAAGAATTCTAATCAGGAAGTATTTGGCTCATGATTAATCACTGACTGGTGTTATTTACTATCTCTACATTGCAGTTCACATATGATAGCTTTTGCAACTGTATTTTGTGTTCCGCAATCAAGTCACTTGTAATTATTCATTCACTTGCTTCACTAATCGATTATCACTTGCATGAACTTAAGTCGGCAATGATATTTATCAATTTTCACAGCCAATTTAGAATATTGTCTTATGTGTTCCAGGTAATGGATCCACTCAAATCACTATCCAAATTGATAACAAGCTACACATGCATGTACGAGTATCATGCGACTTGCAAAGTATACAGGTCTATGTAGCCTGATTCGTTAAAGTGAAATGTCAAGTGAAAAATTCAAAATCAGTAATTAGCCTATTCAAATGATGATGATGAATAGTTGCATTGATTGTTTGCTGCCATCAGATAATCGCAAATAGTAGCAGCTAATTTTTGATAACTCCTGTCTAGTCTACAACATGAAATATAGGCCTAGAATGCAGTTATTGCTACAAAAAAAGGCAGGGATTGCACAAAAAGTAATTGTAGAAAGAGCGGGGCAGCAAGCAAAATAAAACACGTGAAGTGATTTTGCAGACTACACCATACGATGAAATGCCCCCAGTTGCTTAGCTTCCAATGTTTTGCATGGCATCTTGCGGTGATTCAAAAGTTAGCACAAAAGATAATTTAGCTTGGATAATTTAAACCCATTGGTATATTTTAATGGTTTACTTTTCAGACTTCTGAGATACACTTCAACAAGTAGGTGAAATATGAGCATTATGAAGAAATCAAGAAACAAGAGGCATATGCATGAATTTCTTACTTACTTGCTTGCTGGGCATGCTCACACATGCATATGTAGCTTCGTTCAGGAGTAACCAAGAACCAGTCAGTATCAGCACCGTTTCAGAATGTTCATCTAGAAAGTGTCCATGGACAAATTCTAAACTATAGAATACCAGAATTGCCGCATCCGCTTCCTGGTACTAGTCGCCTTCATCAGATTCAGTTGAAAATCAGGTGAACTGCTAACTTTGTGTAGCCTTAGGCGTTTGTGAATTTATACACAAGCTGCATTTCATTTAGTGCAACAATTTGATTTTATGGAAATTGCTATTTAAGACAAATACCAATTTCTATTCATTGTTAATGCTAGCTCCTCGTTTTACAAATTAACTATTGCAAATTTGATATTTAGCAAACAGTGTTCTCACCATATTGCTTCACATTTAAATACGATATTTGCAATAATATTTAGTTGTTTAAATAGTCACACAAGTGATTTATGAGCTGAAACACAATGAACGCATAGACTGATGCCGAAAACAATAAAGAATTGCAGAAAATGCCTGAATTTACAAGTTGCGACAATGCTTATGGATTGTCGATGCGCCACATGACGAAAGATGATGTTGCATGAACTTTGGGCCTACGCTATCATGCAGTCACAGTTCTTCCTTTCCGGTGTCGGGCCAGTGACGCTGCATCGATGCAATGTACTGAAATTTATTTCTGATTCCGAATGACCACCTCTTGAGTTTGAGACAGTGGAATATTTATCAAAGATCTGCATACACACACTAGGCCTATGAAACACGACGACATTGAAATATTTGGCATATAAACGGTAATAGCAGCACTTTTATTTGTTTTGGAGGCTAATGCAATATGGCCACTATAGCTCCGAATTTATTTATTCGTTCATAATTTGCAAGCAGATAGAATCCATCTTAGGTGAATGGCGCAATTCCTATTCAAGTATTGCAGAGTCTTTCAGGAAATGTCTTATTGCTATTCCTTGACAGGAATTATATTTTATATTATGAGAAAACACATAACAATACACAAGAAAATACACAACATTGCAATTTTCCGTAAAAATGAAATAAATGTAGATAAATAATTTCCAAAAATAATCGAAATATAAAAAAAATGGTAAAAATCCGTCAATAAAGGCGAAGACAGCAGGGCGGCGACGTCTCCACAAGGCAGCATTTTCTTTCTATAGGATAACTTAAAGTCTTTTGCAGAAAATGAGAAACACAACTGTGTCTGTCAGTGCCCATCCTCTGACTGGAGACAGACGCCAAGGCGGACAGAAATTTTTGAGAGTCTTCAGATCCTCCACCAGTCACTTCAACGAGTAAGGAAGAAAGTCGATCCCCATCTGAGCTAACTTATCCCGGTGAAGACGATTTTTCCTCTCTTCTGCTGCTTTGAGGACATGGCCTTGTTCGTTGGCGGTTGCTCGTACAAATTGTTCCTAGTGATAAGAGAAGACCGCAACGTCAATGTCAGCTGGTTTGCCTCTACTCCAGCTGGGAAGAAGCAGATCTGCAGGGATTGATAATCCGGAATCTCTTACCGGACCATTCTCTCGGGTGCAGGAAGGGCAAACTTGAGGTCTAAATGCGGCATATATTGTGAGACCCAGTCGGTTTTGCAAAGCCATTTGAAACTCCATCGGCTGCAAGTAAGTCCCAAAGCATTGGTGGGAATGGCATTAACCCAGTCTTAAGAATGCGGCCTGAATACCGCCTTGAATACAGCCAGATCCATGATGTTACCAGGCGTCTCTTCAACATCAGTCTTCCAATTGGCATCAATCTTGTTTGATATGTTTCGCTGAGAAGTCCAATTTGGAAGAGCCAAAATTTCCTCAATGCTGCAGTCGAAGCTGTCTTGACAATCAACTTTATCTTCGAAGGGGAAATGGGGAGACCTGAAGAAGGCAATTAAGAAGCAATTCACATATTTCTTTATTGGCGACAAAAGATGCCGAGTACAAGCAGCGATGCTGTAGGTTTTACACTGTCGGAGACCCAAATCACCAAGCTCGACAGGAATACCCATGGGCGACCGCAGAGAAGCACTGTTAGGCTAGCAAATCTCTAACAGAAAGATTAACCCATTGAAATTACCTTGTCACTAACAACTCACTATCTAACACTGTTTCTGTGCGGTCGCCCCATTATGTTAGCAAGAGATGACAGGAATGGCCGAAAATGTCAGGAAAATCAAATTGCTTTCTATTTTAACTACAAAAATTAATCTATATTTTATTATTATAATTATGCTTCTTCTTAAGAGACATGTCCCTCTGAGTCACGCCCATGCAGTCAATGTATGACATACAGTTAAAAGTTAATGTTTGGCCTATGAGCCCTTTCTTCCGCAATAAGATGAAGTAAAGCACAAATACAGATTGTTTCATAAAAAATGGATCACCCCTAAACATCGCCTTAACTTCAACTTTGTCTAACTCCGCCAAACTTGAACGAATTTCTCTGAAATTTGGAAGATATGTCAGTTGTGCTTACTAATATCATTGTTGGAAATTTCAAGCATGAATATTGAGTTGTTTTCCTGTTATAGATAAAAAAGTAGTAGATAATTTGATCTTCATTTAGCAATGTTACACAAAATCATACTTCACTCTTATAAAATTGCATTCGTTTCCTTTGTTATGTAATATGTTGTTCTACAAGCCAAAAGCTATCAAGCAAAACAAAAATAAAGAAAATCGGTCAATCAGAGCCAGTATAGTACCATTATTCATCAACAATAATGTAACTGCTACATGCGATTAACTGGACTTCATGTTCCATAGCTTCCTGACTTCGTTGCGGTGGTGTTGGCAGCACTCCTGATTGCTTTCAGCTAGAAATCTCTTACCGGTTGAAAACAATACAAAGCACAATTGAACAATAACGAGATCGCATTCACAAAAGGCAAAGTGTCAGCCTTGCTAGAACTAGGGTACCGAGACATTTACATCGTCCCCGGGTACAAGGCGGTGCGACTCTACTGATTTGGGCTGGCATTTGGACCAATGGCCGCTCTGAACTTCACATACAGCAAGGAACCATGAATTCTGAACGCTATGTGAATATTTTACGAATGAACATTGGCCAAATGACAGATCAACTTGGTGATCCATCGACTTGGTTATTTATGGATGATAATGCTACGTGTCACATGAGTAGTAGAGTCAACTTATGCAAGTCTCAATTAGGGCTTAGGACATTATCTTATATCCAGCTCGTTCTCCTGATCTGAATCCCATAGAAAATGTATGGAGTATTCTAAAACGTAACGTTTGTCGTTCACTGCTACCTACAGATGGCGTATCACAACTTACGTCACTGTTAAAAAGAGAGTGGAGAAAGTTAGATCAGTCAAAAATCAACGATATCATCGAATCAATGCCTAGATGAATTGGTAATGTCATTGACAATAAGGGTAGGGCCACAACATATTAGCTTCTTAAGAACCGTTACTGTATCATAGCTTATCAGATTATATAAGGACATTTAAATATATTAGGGACATGAAATAACATGAAAAATGCTTTCCGTATTATACTTATGTTTTATTTAGTCAAATTTTAGGATGATCCACTTTTTATGAAACGGACTGTAGTTTGCCCTATTTTTTTAAATTTCAAATGGACCATTCTAAATAATGTAAAAACAGAGTATCCCGAACGTTATCTGATGCTTTGTTTATAAATAGCTTATCAACAAATAGACTTTTCTATTCAAACTTTTCTACTTGCTCATCAATACCTTTACGATGTTCTACTTACATGTTGTAGCAAAACTGTAAGCAAAAATTTGGATAAACTGTTTGTGTTTAAAATTATCTTATTGCGTAAGAAAGAACCCCTAGGCCAAGCATCAGCTTTTGAACTGTAGCTCCGCAATCGCCAGCAAATATGCAAGACATATAGTTAACTGTAAAATTAGTTTATCAGAAACGTCAAGTGCCAAACCCTGACATTTTTTGAGCGATGTGAAGATTACAACTGTACCTTGCTATCATGTTTTCGAGGTCATCAGCTACTTTCGTCATTAGCTGCACTAATTGCATAATTGTGATGCGATTTAATCATATCGTTTCACACACTGTTGCAGCGAGAATAATAAAACCATCAAAACGTGGACTTTTGTGACCTTATAATGCAATTCAATGCTTTCATCATTGCAAAGTCGACAGATAACGTGTGAGACAGCATGTCATTCATAGGGAAACATGTCATCGCAGAGGTTCACTAACGCAGATTACTTGTAGTAACTTAGTAACTGGATTGCACCAATTTTGTGCTGTGGACAAGGTGCACGGCGATGCTTTGATATTTTTCACTGTTTGTAAACACCTTCACTATACTGGACCTTGTTGCATGAAATACGGTTGACTTTGTATTATTGTTAATAAATGCTATTGAGCAAAGATTCGGTAATTTTCGGTAGTTTCTCTTATCTTAAGTTTGATGCCACTCAAGTTCTTCTGACTTGTAAATATTGTACTGGTGCCTTCTTATCAGAGCAACACTAGAAAAGTTTTGATTTTTACCTAAGCATGCTGCGCTTGTACGTGACAGATCTCTGAAATATTTGGTCGATCATGTATCCATATTGGCAAGATGTGCCACTGCTGTAGGAGAATATTTAGGACAAGCATATATTTTCATCAGGAAATGAATTTAGTTAATTTCTATTAGTACAACTGCCTTTGTATATTCCTGCTATCAAGGACTGAATGTAAGCACACGTTGTTAAAACTGCTTAAGCTTTAAAGATATAAAAATGAAATCGACAATTGATAAGACTATGGCGTCAAATTTGATGGAACACAATCTCTCACTCCGACTCTTTGGTAAGGCAAGTGGTTACTAAATAAAAGTTGTGTAGGCTTTGAGGCTTCGGATTTCTGCATTTTCTTGTTCTTCTGGATTCATATACCTGCTATTCTACTTGGTGATATGTACAGGAAATTGCTTAAAGTACTGAGTGAGAATTTTGCCATATTGTCAGATTTGTTGGTATAATGTTATCATAATGTTGGCATCCACGGCTGAGTTTTTCTCTGATACACTATTATCCTCGCTCATTATAAAAGTGATGTCAACTATTACTTTCAGCGAATCAACATACCATAATATTCACAGCAATACGAGTACATATGCCGGCACCATACTCGCATAGTTATTCATATTCTCTGTAGTAACATACAGCACGGTATGTTACACAGCACACAATAACAAACCACATAAATCTTCTTGAATATTCCATGATGCGTGTCTTGATAACGGAATGGAAACAGTATCGATTTTATAAGTGTAGTCGATGTCATAAATGATGTCAATATTTCAATAAATTCGCTATTTTTACATCGTTTGTAGGTATAGGCTAATGCAGTAGTATCAGTTTATTTACTAGTATTATTATTACATGTACATCAGTACATCGTGGATACTGAATTTGAATTCGGATGGAAGAGAATAATCAATATTTTTACACCATACTCATGCATCCAAAATAACACATAAGAGCGATTCTAAGACATCCTACATATTTTGCTCTTAGAAACTATGCATAATCGCATCAACCAAATCAGTTTTGAGCCAATATCAATAGTCACTTAAACCAGCTTGACACCCAAGAATAATCTTTCTACTGTTGACTTGTGTGGTCGATATAGTAGATAAGACAACACAATTCTTCAAAATATGCAAGTATCTGAAGATGGATGCTACCCATGATACATTTCAGCATTTGACAAATATTAATGAAAGAGATTGCAATGAATTCATACATTTTAGTTGTACAATCAAAGTTAGTTCCTCAGTTTCTATGTAGGCATAGAAATTGTAAATATTTGAGATACAAATAGTCAGTGTGACATCACAAGGTGTCTCAATAATATGATTAAGTTAATGGTTTCCATCCTACAGTTTCTCAATCTGCGACTCTGACAAATTATGCAGGCTGTTTGTCGCATCCAATATTTTCTATCCATGCATTCCAGTAAGATCACAATTCTTATGCTACCGCTGTATATACATGTAGGTACAGCGGCTGAATATGTCAGCGAAATCATGAGTCAAATTCACAAGTTATCGTCATTCTCATGCGATGACGAAATCATCCCAGCAGCCAATTATAGTTCAATACAATGCTTGCTGATTTAAATTATTAATTGAAGTAGTCCTGATGAAGGCTGATGATGACGTTGTCCAATCCGCAAGTATGCAAATGCAATGCTGTTGCAACCATTAAAATAATCAGTTTTTAAAAGAACTCAATGGAGCTTTCTCGTGGCAACGAATTAAAATTGATCAGCTTTGGCACAATAACTGGTAAAAATGGAAATCTTAATACTTGTAACACTACTCATTCTTACTGTTAATGTACTACTACCACAGATTCCAAACACTGCCGCATACACGCTCAAAACAGACGTCTAATATATTGTACTGACTACAAATGCTGGTACTGGAAATAGAAAAGGACAATGGTCACCATATGTTAAGGATATTAAAAATTGATATTATGAAAAAACGAAAACCGATCGATAAAAATTGGAAAAGTGGAGGTAAATCATAGAACTACAATGATGCTACTACACCGATTACAAGTGAACAAATGCTACTCTATGACTGAGACTACACATGGTGGATAATGGTAATAGTGGACAAGTGGAAAATGGATAATGGAGGTAAACAATAGAACTCTCTAGTAAACACTCTACTACACCGAAAACAATCGAACTATACACACTATACCTAAGACTACACGTGGAAATTACTATTTCTTCACTTGAATTTTTTATCGCCACTTTCTCAATCCGCCTATAATACTTCATGGAATCCAACATTTCTTCATTTGTCTTCATCCACAATGATATGATTTGAAATACAATACTTCGACCTTCATAACACAATGCTACAGTCCGTCAGTCATCAACAGGTACTCCTCTAGTTGTGTTTCGACCCCTAACCTGGTAGATTTCTTATATTTGTGATACAATTCAGCATCACCAATTCCAAACACGCTAAGTTCAAGCAAGGGTTCCAAAAAATGTGGCCGTAATTTCCACTCATGCTTTCCCACTTCACCTTGTTTGCAAAGTCACTGATTTTCATCATGCACACATCAAAGGAAGCTTATCGTGTAAAACAGCAACGCATCATCGACGACTGACACCACAGATCATCTGAACCGGTAAGGTTGAATTGATTTTGCAATAGTTGAAAATGATAGAGCCATATTACACAACATCGTGTATTTTTCTGCTCACAAGTACGATTTTCTTAAGTATTTTAATAAATTGAAGGTCCGCATTATCTGTCTGAATAAATCAAAATATGATCATTTCAATTATTATTCATTATTGTCGGGTTTTCATATGAATGTGGCATTTTCAAGAAGTATGTTTTCTGATGCAAAATGGGAGAGAGAATAACAAACTTTAGTGCAAACTTGCACTTTTTGATAAATCTCATAGTTCCTTCAATTGCATATAAATCAATACATGAGTTTTTGTTGAAATATGACAAAAGCAATCAAAATGACTTTGCAGACATACTTAAGTAACAAGCACAGTAAAAACAGTCTTTCACGGTTTTACAATTTCTTGATTTCGTTTACATTCATTTTCAGGAAACAAATTTTAAAAAACTTTGGCAATAATTATGTCAATGTTTTATTATTGACATTATTATTGATCATAAAGTATGCCATGTTTTAGGCGCAACACGGTTTCAGTAATCTGATTCTTCTTAAGATCTAGCAGCATTGACTCAAGGAAAGGCTACATGACGAGCTGCGCTTTCCGCTACCAGCGACGTATAGCTTCGTCAAGCTTTTAGCTGTGAGAGTTACGCGGCCACATAATAAGCCGTACAGCTTGATTACCGCTCACCGCACTCGTCAGACTTGTTGGTTTACTACGTTAGTTCCAAAAATAGATCACCCCTCCGCTCGATCTTTGAGCTGTGATAATTGATAGAGAAATTACCACAGCTGGAAGCTAGCTGTGACAAGCTGCCACAGCGCACTCACTAGTGTGGCCGCCGCGCTCCGATTGAAACACATACAAACATTTTCACACCTCGGCTACAACGCAGCTCAAAAGCTCGTTACGTGGCATTACCCTTAGTGTCTGACTGAGCTGTTGATATGGCCATCTTAGTCTCACTGACGTACACAAAGCGAATGGTCAGATTTCTATGGATATATCTGTTAGTTGAAATGTATGTTGAAATATTAGGAATTTGTTACATAGATATTGAACCGACTCATTGCAGATCATAACTAGCGCTGATTTGACGAAATGAAGTGGCAACACTGGAAACTGAAACGATCAGTAAGAATGACCAAACGTACATAATGCACGTAATTGGCATGGATACCGTGTACACTTGTCGGAATACAATTGAAGTAAGATGTCGATTGACGTAAAGTTAAAAATGGTCTATCTCAATGACAATTTGTGGTTCAAATTCATTGCTAAAAAAAGGATGTTGTGACCGGAAGAATTTCTGTGAATTAATTATAGTAAGCAGAAAAGCATAATTGTTTAACTACAACATTGAGAATTGTAGTTTTCTGATGCTGGGTGACAATCTACAGTCCGTTTCATAAAAAGTGGATCATCCTAAAATTTGACTAAATAAAACATAAGTATGATACAGAAAGCATTTTTCATGTTATTTCATGTCCCTAATATATTTAAATGTCCTTATATAATCTGATAATCTATGATACAGTAACAGTTTTAAGAAGCTAATATTTTGTAGCCCTACCCTTATTGTCTATGACATTACCAATTCGTCTAGGCATTGATTCGATGATATCGTTGATTTTTGACTGATCTAACTTTCTCCACTCTCTTTTTAACAGTGACGTAAGTTGTGATATGCCATCTGTAGGTAGCAGTGAACGACGAACGTTACGTTTTAGAATACTCCATACATTTTCTATGGGATTCAGATCAGGAGAACGAGCTGGATATAAGATAATGTCCTAAGCCCTAATTGAGACTTGCATAAGTTGACTCTACTACTCCTGTGACACGTGGCATTATCATCCATAAATAACCAAGTCGATGGATCACCATGTTGATCTGTCATTTGGTCAATGTTCATTCGTAAAACATTCACATAGCGTTCAGAATTCATGGTTCCTTGCTGTATGTGAAGTTCAGAGCGGCCATTGGTCCAAATGCCAGCCCAAATCAGTAGAGTCGCACCACCTTGTACCCGGGGACGATGTAAATGTCTCGGAATTTCCTGATCAGATTTTATCCATAATCTCAATCGACCATCACTATCCTTCAGACGGACTGATGCCTCATCAGACCAGACAACCCGATCCCATTGATTTCGCCAGTGACAATGACTCATTGCCCATCTGAGACGTCTTTTTGTATGCTGATCTGATAATTCGATCTGAGAGGACCTCTTACAGCTCTTGAAATTCGACTCAATAAGTCTTCTACGAATAGTGGACTTAGAAATAGACGAGTCTAATGCAGCCATCTCAGTTAACGAGAGACTTGGATCAACTTTAACAAATCTCAAAATTAGGCGGTCTCTACGTTTGGATGTTTTGCGTGGACGACCAGAGCCCTCTTTACGACAGAGTCGAAAATCATCATTATGCCATCGATGCACATTTGTGTAAGGGACACATAGTCGCTTGCATGTAGCTCGCAAAGAAAACCTTAGTTCTAGCAAGGCTGACACTTTGCCTTTTGTGAATGCGATCTCGTTATTGTTCAATTGTGCTTTGTATTGTTTTCAACCGGTAAGAGATTTCTAGCTGAAAGCAATCAGGAGTGCTGCCAACACCACCGCAACGAAGTCAGGAAGCTATGGAACATGAAGTCCAGTTAATCACATGTAGCAGTTACATTATTGTTGATGAATAATGGTGCTATACTGGCTCTGATTGACCGATTTTCTTTATTTTTGTTTTGCTTGATAGCTTTTGGCTTGTAGAACAACATATCACATAAAAAAGGAAACAAATGTAATTTTATAAGAGTGAGGTATGATTTTGTGTAACATTGCTAAATGAAGATCAAATTATCTACTACTTTTTTATCTATAACAGGAAAACAACTCAATATTCATGCTTGAAATTTCCAACAATGATATTAATAAGCACAACTGACATATCTTCCAAATTTCAGAGAAATTCGTTCACGTTTGGCGGAGTTAGACAAAGTTGAAGTTGAGGCGATGTTTAAGGGTGATCCATTTTTTATGAAACAATCTGTACTAATTAAGAATAATAAGAAACTCGTGCGCGAATTTAGGAAGAAAATGTTGGTAGTTAAAGAGTTATCGAATTTCCATAGTTTTACATCCTAGAGAAATGACAAAATTGCGGAGGTGTCACTAACTATGACGGAAAAGAAAATATCAGATTCATAAAATATTTTATTGTATACTGGCGACAGTCTGAACGTGTAGACAAAGCGCTTACGGACGACATGTTTTGATTGTTCAGCTTGACTAAACTGTTATGTCAATGTCAAGAAGAAATGGCTGACAATAACTTGGGTCAAGAGAACGTACAGTTTATAAATGCAGAAAGGGTCTGCACTTCAGATGTGGATTGGCTTATGTTTATCAGCTTATGAAACTTATGCTCTCATAGTAAGCTCAACTACTGTCATTCGCAATTGTGATCTGAGTTGATATTGCATTTGTAGTTGACTTGTGTATTTCTTTATTGGAATGGAAATCACAATGAATATACACAGATTCTTGCATGTACGAACCCATTGAAATGCAAGTTAGTTGGAAAATATACTCTTCAAAATATAAAATAATGCGAAACGTACACTTGACAGTATGCTGAAATCATAATAAAGTAACAAGATTAGGCGATTGCATCAAACTGACGATGACAGCTGTTACTACAAAGTCTCGCCATGTAAGGAAATAAAGTCGATTCTGATTGCCGGAATATAAAAGCGTCCAGATGTGATAAGTATGGGCTTTTTAATTAGTACATAAGGAAGTGTCCAGATGTGATGAGTATAAGTTGTGTAATTAGCACATCCGATGAATGACATATATAATAAAACTTACATGTGATCTCTACAATTTCTTTAGCCAACTAATGCATCGCTTCTTCAGGCAAATCATAATTATATATTCAATCAGCTCTATCATTCTGCAAGGACGTAGCAGACGACCTTCCGACAGAATTCATAGGAACTTATTGAAGAAATTTGTTCCGGATACGGATAATGATGCGCTTTTGTAAGATTTTGTATGACTATGCTGTTTGTTAATAATGTAAATCGACTTTTAATCAGCATTGAAAGCAATTAATAGAGTAATTTTCAATTAGATAAATGCATTGACAATTACTATTACAGCTTTGACGCACAAATTTTCAACTTTGGATTTCCATTCGGGCGTAGCTTACTCAGACATCATGTTTGGATGAATCTTATCATCAAATTGAAGCCTCATAGACTATATACGGTTATTCGTTGACCATTTGACCATCGACCGTAAAGAAGACTGGGCGCCGAAGGCCCGTCACTATGTTCAAAGTATAACCTTTTTAAAACTTTTTATGACCAATAAAATTATTATTTCATACTCTCTTAACTAACCTGTGATGTGCTACTCATAAATCCGAGTTAATTTGTGTTCATAAAATGCCTATTTTTCGAGCAAACCTGTACAACAGCAAGTTTTGATGCCGTAGTTAAGACTATATCAAGACTTCCTCACTGATCAGTGCACCCTCCACTTATTTTTGCCACTTCTATGAGTGCTGTCAAATTTTTTATGGAAGGCACATCTGTTGCAACATTTTTCACAATTGTCGATGCTTAGGGACAAAAGTAAATCACGGTAAAATTTTCAAAATTACACGGAAATTTTTTCAATTTTCTTGAAATCACATGGCACTTACACGGTCATGATGAGAGATCAATGAACATATTGATATCCGTTATCCCGTATATTTTGCATTTATCTCACGGCCTAGATATAACTCCATGACTAAATAAACTTACTATAAAGCTATCGCTTAACATTCTTATCACTGATGATTCACATTATTTCACCAAATTAAATCAAGAAATCAGAAATACATGTATTCCATGAAATCAAGTCTACTTTGAATTAATGGGTAAGCCCATTTACAATTGAACACTGTTAAAAGCAGACATGGCTTGCATCGCAAGGCTGGAGTCTTTCATGCGTTGACGTTGTAGATGATCGACGCGCGTGTATGCGCTCACCATTCGTTCTGCGTCAACAGAGTTGACCGGAATGCACAAACAGCGCATCGCTATTTTAGCGAGTTCTGGGAATCGGTCAGGAACCGCGTTCCAGAAATCGATCGGACCAACGTTTTCATTTAATTCGATAACTGCTTGTTTGTAGGTAGGGATTTCAGAGCGCACGCGGGTATTGTCAAGCAAGCCGGGGATGCTGTGAAGGTCGTCAACATTGAGGATCTTGGCTTGCTTCGGATCGAAGAGACGGACAGCCTTAAGCTATATTCGTGCCACAGAATTCGTGCGCGCATCACGGAATTCCAAATTGTATTTAGAATTAAGCCTATGACAGGCTATGCACACAAGCATGGCGGTCTGAATTGGTCTTTACATGGCATTACAAGGCTTATTTCGTTTTACACGGTTTAACCAAAAAATGATGATTTAAACGGTTTCCGTGTAATTCGTGTAATCGTGTAAAACCTTGGTCCTTATCGATGCTATCACAAAATGTGACAATTACTGCCTATCTGTATAGGCCTACTCACATTCAAATTCCTTGATTCTAGTTTTCGTCTACGCAAATTTAAACGATGGCGATTTTTTTGTTTGTCAACAAAAAATTGGACGGGTTCTTCCTCCCGTAGTTCCGTTATTTCCGTAGTTCCGTACCTCCGTTATTTCCGGAAAAATAATCAATTTTCGTCCAACGTTTCGAGTTTCAAGCTCATCGATTGGGGCTGAACTAAATTTAACAACCCCTGCAGACGAGGTTTTAATAGCGAATATTTCTGTCGACCGCCTATACTACAGCATAAATATGCGGTCATGTTTGCAATTAGATTTTGGTTGAACTTTGTTGATATGATTCGTTTCTGACACTAGTTCTCAGGGAATTAGTTTGTCTGTCAATAATTTCAATGCTAAATGAATCAATTTTGGTATTGTTGCAATCAGCGTGATTATGACGTATAGCCTATATGGATTCGGAGAGCACTTTTGTTACTTTTCTTAGTGATACGGGACAGATGTTCGCTACAGCAGACGAGAACATGACGATTGGTGAATCTATCCGCACTATCGCATAACTTACTAGAGGAACCTCATTTTTACCTTGCAGTTGATGCCTGGGTTCAAACTGCAAATAGTATTTATCCTTCAAAATTCTGCAGGTTTCACGTTTTAGTTGTTTGCCTAATTTGGGAATGATACTGACCTTTTATTTAAACGCTTTAGTCAGATTATTTAATTTTCTAAGGGCGCTACCGTTAATGAAATTCATGTACAAGTTACAGGAGTTTTCTATATTGTTCTGTTGATTTTCATTCATTGGGGTTCCCATATTTTTGTTTATAATTACTTTTTCAAAGTAATGATTCTTTCGAATATCATTTTTGGTAGACTCTCAACATGGCTAGATCGATTTTCTTCGTTGAGGATCTGTCCCTCACGCATCTGAAATCATTCTGGATGAAGATAGATGTTAGGCTACTGAATGAGGCATGCTGCTGCGGTTGTCAAGCGCAATGTAGAGTGAACGTGCTTTTTGTATAGCTCTCATGATTAACGGTATCCGATAGCTATGACGCAAACGTCACATGCAATCGCAGAATTCTTTGTTTAAACGCTTCTTTCTGCAGTTCTTAAACAAATCACATCTACTTAGGCTGCACCCATTACAAATAGCATGAAAACGATATTCTGTCCTACAAGAATTTATGCAGACTTGTGAGGTTTCTGTAAAACGGATGTGTCTGCGTCTTCAGGAGCTATCTCCATTCTCAATACGGTGGAAGTATAAACCATCTCTAACAGATAAAGAAATCTTCAATTGACTTTTATTGAAGTCAATGAAAGTTTGCTTTCTCAATAGATGGTAATTCATGAAAAGTTTGAAACTCTGAATGTTTGCAAATGTGAATTGATTTGAAATTCAGATTTCTATCCAAAAATGATTTGAAATATCAGTTTACCAATTCATTCATTAATGAATTCTCAAGTAGGAGTGACGGACGACGTTTCATGGCTATCTGGTACGGTGAGAAAACTATGTGAAATTGGCGAGCATATAATGGTGCATCAGATACCCTCCAATGCCTGGCAATAACGCATGTCAAACTCATTTCAATAATTTCTATGATCTCCAAAGCCATCGACAGTGAAATACAATGAAGCTTCTATACTAATATGTAAACCACCTGGCATGATTTTACACACAAGAAATGTATGATATCAAAATATTATGTACATGTAAAGTACATGTCATAGAGTAAATATATTAGGTAGGGTAGCAACTCAGCAATAATTAAATCTCCTTTGTGTATACAGTTTCGATTTTCTTAAATGAACTCGAGTACGTGAGAGACAGCATCACATGTGAGATATGCAAATTTTTACACTTTTGGGGAAATTTTGGATTTGACTGATATAGTTTGCTAAATTATCAATCCGATGGGTTACTGTCTCTTTAATACATAGCCTTGAGCATGATCATATCAGAAGCTATAACCTGCCACTGGAAGAGCAAAATAAAATAACAAAATAATTACAATTAATCACTGAACACACAAAACCACTGACAATGATCACAATTAATTTATAGATGTACATGTAAATGGGTCCGCATTGATATTCAGATTCGAGTGAATCATAAAATTAATTATACCGATGATAATCGAATTAAAAACTTGAAATTTTAGAGAAGATGTCGACGTTTTTATGAAGACTGTAACTGAACTGCTTTATGCACAAACTTATTGTAACACCTTCCACCTTCAATACACATGCAGGCCTGATGCACATGGAATCATGGAAATTTTTGCAGAACATCAAAATACCATCCTCATTGAGGATAAGTAATAGAATATAGAACATCTAGAATGTAGAAAACTTCCTCATAAATCTGTGGTTGGTGGATCAAGGTTCGTTAAACTGCGTCTAACTCTGCGCCGTGTGTGATGTTGTTACTGAAAGCAACTCAAATATTAAAAGGATGATAAAGATCAGTCTTGCAACATGATAATAGTTGCCAGTTTAAATATATCAAAAACACTGAAAAGATGATACCGGATATAGAAGTGCAATACTTCATAAAATTTCAAGAAGAGTGAGCCTTTCACCCGGAATTTCAATACCCCTTGCAGACAAATCTCATGTGTCCTGTAAATTGTTTGTGAATTTCGAACGTTTTAGAAGTACAAACTCATGAAACTATGTAAGACTGTTTCATGATGGACATTGTCAATTAACCAATTAATAAAGATAAGGTCGGTACTGTAAGTACATAATATGCATATTTTAAATTGTTAAGTAGTTGAAAATATTCAAATCAAATGCAAAATTGAAATAAAATTTGCGAATTTGTAATTGTGATCGGCTACATTTACAGAGATTATTTTTGACGTTAAACATGATCAAAATAGACAACAAAATTTATCATAATTACATTTCTCAAGCCATACATGGCTGTCCGTTTAGTAGCACGAAGCCCAACTCATTCGTCTCCATATTTCATTTCGCGGATAATCTACTAGAAAATCAACATGGCGTCAGTGATTCTAAACAACTTGTACATGTTTTGAGATAACTTCGTATAAATGAAGCTTTTCCCTATACAGTTATTCTGAATTTGCTTGGTCATGATATCTTGGCACATTTATCTGTCTGTTAGATATTTTGACAGCGGTCTGGGTGGTATTTTGAAAATTGAGTTTCCTAACCATGTTTAGCAATAACTTATCATATGACATTTATAACAGACTGACGCACATATTTATGAAAAACTTCAGATTGTTTTGCTTCTTTGGCAGTTTTTGTGATGACTAGTCTATTGACTCGATTTCTGTGAAATTATGACATGCGCTATAAAAATTCTATTTTCTTCGTGACTGCGTGATTTACAATTACGTGTTTCCGTTATTAATCAATTATGAAATTTACAGAGGCGATCAATGGTCGAGTTTACAGTGAAGTTTGCAAAATCGGACATCTTTCGAACAGTGCCTTGGTACAGCTAGCGAGCCATAAGAATACTTGTGACTATAATCATGAAGGTAAGAGGAGAAAGACTATTTTTCGGAAGCTTTGTTTGGTGAATTCAGCATTCATCGAAGATGGTGAAAAATATAATATGTTGCGATATCGACTTTCTGTATGTTTACTATGATCTAAAACGTAGCTTGCACAAAAATTGTAGGGCCTATTATTCGCGCAGAGTTTTAATATCTTGCTAAAGAATTAAACAAGATAATCATTAAATCATTACACGATTGTAATATTATAGCATTATCTATATTATACTTATACGAACCTCTCCAAAGACTAATTAAAATATTCTATCTATGGGAATTGAATGAAAATTTCAAAGAACATATGAGTGAATATATATCGAAGGCATGGCAAAGCTGGCAAAGCAGGGAAAGCATTACTGAAAGTTAAATGACTTGTTAGTTCTTGAATTTTGCTTGAATTAGAAGAGAATATCAAGCGCATGCTGGCATTTGTATTCATCATTCTCGATCTGCGCTCATTTTTTGGATATTGCGCATATTGATTGAAGGCCGCAGTGATGCTATATGAAGCTAATGCAGATATTCGCCAGGTCCAGATATACGGCATTTTAATACCTGTTGATCCAAGTCCTTCGAGAAACTGCCTTCGAGCAGCCAAGTGTAGTTGCAAACAGCCAGACATCATTGCCTTTAAATATCTCGAGAATGCCTCGTTGCTCCAAATCTTTTAAAAGTAGTATCAGACCAAAGATAGAGTAGTACTCGAGTATTGTTTGGTCTCCTTTTTATAAGAATGATGTAGACGCAGTGGAAGGAGAGCAAAGGAGGTTCCACGAAGCATCATCGTGGTTTACATGATGTTTCTTTTCCCTCGTGTAACCACATGCTGAAACTGTGATCCCTGTCAACACGACGCCTGAGAATTGATCTCATTTTTTTAATTTGCTGCTAAAACGTTTTGCGCAGAGTTTCACCTAGAAAATTTTCTTGTGTGTCACTGTCGCCCATGAGCTATTTACGCTGTCACAACCAAAGACTGCGATCCATCTTATAAAGATGCTTACCAATCTTTGCATTTCTTTTCAAGATCCTTTAGGATATCGTGGATGTCTCTTGGGTTAATTGGGTTTCATGGTATGTATGTGTATGTATATGTTCGACAGAAAATTTGAAAAATTTCTTCAATAGCTTAACAAAGCTTGCAAGTTGCACGTCATACTAATGAAATTTATATTTTTCACCGAACGAGTGATTCCTTTTAGGAATTCTCCTATTTGGAGTGCATATTTTTCTGTGGAAGCTGTGATTGTAATTGCACTCAAAAAGCGATTGGATTTACTACTTTTGAGTGCATTTTATTGACTAAGTCAAGGCCCACTTGCTTCTTACTTTCTTTATGGATGTATTTGATTTTACACTTGATGTCCAAGTTCCATGCTCATGATCTTGTGACCCCACTGGAGCCTTTTCATTAATTAATATAGGGCTCCGCAAAAAAAACTTCGCATTTGTACTGAACTGTTTTTCTGGTTGTATGTCATGCCTTATTTGTTGTCCATTCTGTCCTAGAGGGCATAATTATAGCAATATTATAGCATGGATTACTATAACATAGCTTCTGTTGCTACCTAGCATAGCATAGCAAGCTTTGTTTTACATGTATCTATTCAATTTCATTTTCATCATTAATCAAATTGGTCTCTCTACACCTCGATCTCATGACTACAGCAGATTTCAAGTAGGATCATTTGTACTTTTTCATTGACACCTTGCAAGCAAATGGCTTTTCGTGTGCACAAATGCGCACGTTACTAGTTCAGCGTTGGGGAGAAGAAAATGTTGTAAGCACTCGTCGGATACAACAAGTTGCCAGCGAATTTTCCGAAGGAAAAAGATATTCATTTAAGAGAAAATCAGTGTCTGGAAGACCACGTACGAGCACTTCTACCGAAAACGTAGAACTAATTCGTGAGAAAATTGAAGAAAATAATCGCTTATCATGCAGTGATTTGAGCCGAATTACGGGAATTGACTGTGATGCTGTGAACCGAATTTTGATCAGAGATTTGCGTGAGAAGTCTGTATGTTGCAAATGGATACCACATGAACTAACTCAACAAAATAAAGAAACAAGAATTGAGTGTTGCCAAACTATGATTGAAAGATATTCAAGATCCACAGAAAATGTTAGTAGTAAGAAAACGGCGAACACCAGATAGCGCAAGATGGCCGCCATCGCTGAGTCCCCCCCCCCTCTGGTCCGCCAGTGTCGTGATGTGCCGTCGAGGTTCTGCTGCCGTCCCCCCCCCCCCTCTGGTCCGCCAGTGTGTGAGTCTCGGGTGTCTGTGTCCGACCGCCTGGTGGACTTGGGCGACCGTCTAGGTTGACGTGGGCGACCGTCTAGGTTGTCTTGGTTAAACTGTGGTATGTTTTGGTGTGTAGTGTCGAAACGCGGCCTCGGATGTGAAAGCGGAGGCCAGATTCGGATTCAGCGTGAAATTCTGCATCTGTATGGTGAATTTGAAAGCAATCGGAGATAAAAATTTTTCCGCTGACGTCCCCCCCCCCTTTGATCTAACTTTGGTTCTAGTGGACGGATTTTGTTCGTTCGACTTGCATTGGAAAGAGGATGAAACACTGCTCGACCGCATTTTTCGTTGCGAGTCAATCGGAGCAGCCGTTCAAAAGTTAGAGCGGTTACAAGATTTTAGGTCGGAGCTCACCTGAAAAAATCCTAAGTGTCAGAGTGACTTTGTATGGGAAAAATTAAAAATTTTCCAAAGTGTGGAATTTCGACCTGGGACCTTTACCAAAGTTTGTTTCATCAAATTTCGCTGACTCCCCCCCCCCTTTGATCTAACTTTGGTTCTAGTGGACGGATTTTGTTCGTTCGACTTGCATTGGAAAGAGGATGAAACACTGCTCGACCGCATTTTTCGTTGCGAGTCAATCGGAGCAGCCGTTCAAAAGTTAGAGCGGTTACAAGATTTTAGGTCGGAGCTCACCTGAAAAAATCCTAAGTGTCAGAGTGACTTTGTATGGGAAAAATTAAAAATTTTCCAAAGTGTGGAATTTCGACCTGGAACCTTTACCAAAGTTTGTTTCATCAAATTTCGCTGACTCCCCCCCCCCCTTTGATCTAACTTTGGTTCTAGTGGACGGATTTTGTTCGTTCGACTGGCATTGGAAAGAGGATGAAACACTGCTCGACCGCATTTTTCGTTGCGAGTCAATCGGAGCAGCCGTTCAAAAGTTAGAGCGGTTACAAGATTTTAGGTCGGAGCTCACCTGAAAAATCCTAAGTGTCAGAGTGACTTTGTATGGGAAAAATTAAAAATTTTCCAAAGTGTGGAATTTCGACCTGGAACCTTTACCAAAGTTTGTTTCATCAAACTTTGAATTTTCACTGACGTCCCCCCCCCCTCTGGACAGCTTGCTTCGATTTTGGCTTCCAGTGGACGGATTTTGTCGTGCGATAGCTCGTTTGAAAGCTAAGAGTGAGACAAATTCAGTGAAACAATCGGCTTGTTCCTATCTGCCTTCGTTTAGATGTGAGACGCCATTTACGATTTTGGGACATTGGCGAAAAACGACGGAGTTAGATTTCGAATCAGCTTAATGTTATTGTCCAATGAGGATCATCATCCAATGAGAATCAAGCATTTCTTTATAAATAGCGAGCCTTCCACAGTGAGAATCATTCCATCGTTGAATCACACGAGTGACGGACGCACATTTTCTCTCTCTCTAGTTCCCTGTTCTATTATCCAACTAAAATGGTAAGTCGCTACTTCCCTCCCTCTCCTCCCTTGAACGTAAACTTAATACAATCTTTTTTCATTTTCAGGCATCTACTCCATCTGCTGCACTAGTAGGACAAAATGACGGTCAAACGTTACAAGGTTCGCTCCGATCAGATCATCTACAACTGAGGCCAGTGGAAGAAACAACCAAGGTACATAATCCTACACCGCTACAGCGTAAATTTAAACAAGTCTTGCGTTATGATGATCATAGCGTAGTACTCCAAACGGGAATGCTCCCTTCCACGGATGTCAAGATAATGCACAATCAGTATGGGGACTACATACTGATCCCCGTGAGTCCGTACATTCGCCGCCAACTTGATATTATTGAGGAGTACGTGACATTAAATATGGACATTCCTACTCCTCTTGCTCAAGAGTGGAAAGCGAGAGATGACAAGGATACTCCCTATAGAAAGATTTGGGATGGTAATCAAATTTGCCTACCGGTATCACATTGGTGTACTTACTATAAGAAGGAGGGAGATCATTCAACAATCATCACATGCGACGAGCTCGGAGAAGGTACTTGGGATATCCTTTTCAAAGTGAATGGACTATATTATGGTCAGCACAAAGATAATAAAATAGCCTCTCTCTCCATGCATATGGAATCCATCCTATATATTCCAAAAGCAGCCAGCGTAGATGACATAATTGATCAAATCCTCAACAGCAGTGGTACGAAGCGCAAGTCGGAGAAGAATGCTACATCAAAACGCAAATCAAAGAAGGAGAATTACTAGTCCTTTCCTAACTCTACCCTATGACAATTCGCTTATGTGCTTTGAGTGTCGTAGACGTGGTCTTATTAGATACATTTTACTTCTTCGTTGCCATCATATCATTTGTGTATTTTGTCGTGAAAAGCATCGATGTAATTCTTCATTTTGTAATATGTTATAGAACGCTTCCTTAGATGTGTAAATTTCCGTTTTAGGCTTCTATCATCATTTTTATGGATTGTGAGGGTGAACCTGTACAGGAGCTCAGTGCTATTGCTATGAACAATTGGACATATCAGATTGTCAGTGTCTATCATCAACATGCCAACTGCGATCCCAATGTTGATCAATGGGCGAGAAAACACATTCATGGACTTAATCTGAAATATTTGCAAGACTATGGCTTTTCTTGTGAGAGTGCTCTTCTTATTGACTTTAAACGATGGTTAGCTGCTTTCAATGTTATACGCATCTTTTGTAATAATCCTGGTAAGGAGAGGAAAGTATTTCCCAATCTAATCATTGATGATATTTTGCTCCCGCCTTGGGATAGTAGAGTGAATCAACATTATCATGAAGTTACGAAACGTTTTAAGGATTTGTGTGTTCCTATTTTGTCTGTTCGTTGTAGTAGCTACGTTCATAACCAATGCTTCTTTCCTCCTTACCTCAACACTGCCAAAGTCCTGTATGGTTATCATTGCTCGCTGTATGATAGTTATCAGCTGTATCTATTTTATCTCTTTCAAACCATTGATTTATAATGCATGCTTGTTACCGTTATTCAATAAATGTTACTATGAGAAGAGTTGTTGTTTTCATGCAATGGATGGGTTAGATAAAGGGCGATCATGTCTTTCTCAAACGACTGCGGAACATTACGTTTTCATAGGCAAAGTTTAAAAGGAGCTGTTCAAGATTATGTGATAAATTTTCATAAAGATGAGACTGACATCGAAGCAGTGCTCGATGATGCTAGCACTCTATTTCTAGAGTTAATGAATACATTCTCTGATAGCATTGTCATGGCGCGATTAGTTGCGAAAATTAAGTTTAGTCATTTTGGAAAGGAAGAGGTGGAAACTCGCTCTTTCCATTTTACTTCTTATTCAATGGAAGTGGTAGATCACCCCGAAGAATTTTTTAAAAGACATATGATAAAAATTGCTGAACGTCTTAACGCATTTAACCATCATGGTAGCAGTCTAGTGATTGAAGCGATTTCAGATATTCACATTCAACTTTCTATAAACAAAAATTAAAAATGCAGTGGTACTTGATTGTAGCACAACTGGTTTTCGAGCTATGTCTGCTCACTCTCGAAGTATATTCCTTCTGTACATGCGTCTATTATTTAGAAAAGGCTAGCAAATTCATATCTTCAAAAAGACTTGCTATAGACATCAGTAACGGTGAAACTATGTGTTGCGATGTATGTAAACGAAAGGATGGAAATGAAAAGCGCATCTTCAAGAGATGTAAGCATGCTTTTTGTCAACGCTGTTTCATACGTAATTGCATTCAACTTTGCCAATGTAACCACTGTGATATTGCTCATTTCGAGTGTCACTTATGCCGCAATAGTTAGTACCTATGCAAATGTGGTAAAGATAGGTTTTAGCAAAGACTAACACGGAAAATGGCGAAACGTAAAATGACGAAACGTAAAAGTCAAAAGTTTTCTTCAGCCATTCAAGCTCTCCGACGAATGAAAGCAAATCAGCGATACAATGCTATACGACATGCTAACGATAAATTCATTTGTGAAATTATTTCTCATGTGAGAAAGTTGAGGACGAAGAAATTAGCACCAAAACAACGAAAGTTACTTAAGCGATATGCTACAAAATTGCGTTTCATCTCCAATCCTAAAGTCGCCCTTCAAAGAAAGAGGAAAACTCTAACACAAAAGGGCGGTTTCCTTTCAGCAATACTTCCAATGATAGCTCCTGCCGTGGGCAACCTATTGGGAAATATCTTTGGCTCTAAGCGTTAATTATGCAAATGTTGAGTTTCAAAGTAATAAAATGGATTTCAGACTTCAATGCGATAAAGTTCTGACTGTATCAGGTCCATCTCATGCAGGTAAAACTGTTTTCACGCTGAATTTATTGGATAAAAGAAGGGAGTTGTTTAGGGAACCTATCAATCGAGTGATTTGGTGTTATGGTATTTATCAACCGTCGCTGTTTCAGGAATTGCAAAGTCGCAACTTTATTCGACATGAAGGAATTATTGCAGTGGATAAACTTCAGTCTAATGATGTTGTTGTATTGGATGATTTATTAAAAGAAAGTAAGAATTCAAAAGATGTTACAGATATGTTCACTCGCGCAGCACATCATAAAAGGTGCTTTATCATCTATATCACACAAAATTTGTTTCCTGATGGAAAAGAAGCTCGTACACGAAACCTGAATACACACTATTATGCTATTTTCAAGAATCCGCGAGATAAAAGTCAATTTGAAATTTTAGCGCGACAAGTTGCACCCAGAGGATCAAAAGCCTTAATTGAAATTTTTCAAGCAGCTACTGAAAAACCATACGGTTACTTATTCATTGACTTTACGCAAGAGTGTCCGGAAGAATTTAGATTTCGAAGTGATATTTTGAAAACTCCCATGATTATCTACAAACTATGAGTTCTTATTCTCGCATGATTGTTATTCCTCAGGATGAATATGTACAATTGACTGCCATGCAGCAAGTAAAGCAACCTCTTGCAAATCAAATGTATAGGAAAGAAATAGATTATCAGCAAAATGTTCACATCAAAGATCCACATCGTGCTGTATTATTACAATCGGAAACTGTTGAGCAATTGAAAAACTTGAAGAATAAGATGCGTGACTCTGTATCGACTGCTACACCTTTAGCATCTCGCGCACATGCCATATCTCTTTTCAACAGTATTGAACCCCATCTCAATGTAAATGATAGAGGAGAAATCATTACAGATGAAAATAAAGTGATTGATGCTTCACGTTATGAAGACTTGATTCAGTATGCGACACGTAGAAAGCGCCGTCAGGGCTATGTTCCACCTGGTTGGTCATACTTTCTTAAACTATTGAAAAAGCATAATGTGCCAAAATTTGCTTTAAATAATGAGACATTGAAAGAACTTGATTCAACAGTGGCTACTACTCCAATGCTTCAGGTGATGAAAATGCCAACAAATTGGTTTAAGACGTCACCTGCTACATCCCCTCCCACACTCACTAAGCAAACAAGAGGAAGAACTCGACGTAGATCTACATCGCCACTAAAACTGGTAAAAGGAAAACGTAAAACAGCTCCTCCTAGGAAATACATGTTCTCAGACTATTAATATGAAGCAGATGTGTTGCTTGCCATGTAATGAGCCGCCAGAGGTGAATGTCGTTGTCACTTGCACTTGCTGCGCCAGCTCTCATAATGAAACCCCTAAGCAATGTGAACACGATCGCAAAACCGCTAAAGCTAAATGCTGCAGTTGTTGTAAATGTAGAAATGCAAGAAAGAAAAAAGATGAGAAGGAGGAAAAAGAGTCAGCCGTCATCGACTGAACGTTTGAAGTCAATCTATTATGATGTAAAACATCCGGCAGGATTTGCATCTATCAAGAAATTATCAAAAGCGAGTGGTCTTCCACAATCACAAGTGAAACGATGGTTAAAGGGTCAGGCTACCTATACACTCCACAAACAAGCGAAAAAGAAGTACCGCACCCGCCATTATATTGTTCATGACATCGATGAACAGTGGCAAGCAGATTTGTGCGATGTTGCCTCCATTTCAAAACATAACTCGGGTAATAATTTTATTTTAACCGTCATTGATATTTTCTCGCGTTATGCGTGGGCTCAACCTTTAAAAACTAAAGAAGGGAAAGGAGTAGCAAAAGCATTCCAAACAATTTTTCGAGAAGGTCGCATTCCAAAAAGAATTCAGAGTGATCAAGGAAAAGAGTTTGAAAATCAGCATGTGACAAGATTATTTGAGAGGCATGACATTGAGTTGTTTAGTGTAAAGAGCGCTTATAAAGCTGCACTCGTTGAACGTTTTAATCGCACATTAAAAAATCGCTTGTGGCGACATTTTACTGCCAACTTGACACAAAATTGGACAAAGGTTCTACAAGATACACTCCATGCCTACAATCACTCTATCCATCGTTCTATTGGACTCAGACCAGTAGATGTAAATGCTGACAATGTAGATAAAGTGCGCGAATCATTCCAACGTAAACGCACTCATGTGAAAAGTGATGTGAAAATTGGCGATAAAGTTCGTATCTCAAAAGTGAAAAGTGTTTTTGCTAAAGGGTACCTTCCGAATTGGACAGAGGAGGTATTTACAGTATCAAGGATTAATCAAAAAGACTCTCCGACCACCTACAAGTTGAAAGATTACGATAATGAAGAAATTGAGGGTAGCTTTTACCGCGATGAGATTGAGGTAGTTACTGAAAGTGAAACATATTTGGTAGAGAAAATCATTCGATGTAAAAAACGGCAAGGTGAAGAATGGTGTCTTGTTAAATGGACTGGTTATCCTTCAAGTATGAACTCTTGGATGCGTCGTGCCGACATCTTTCATCTAAGTGATCGACAGTGATTCATGCAAAGTTGTAACTAACAATGTTTAGGGTTTGAGCTATGAATCCAACTGCCTCATTTTATTCACGACCCTCCTATGTAAGTGGCGGAGGACAAATTTACATCGGTGCTCGCCGCCAACGTGGAGGTAGCATACTTGGTGCACTGAAATCTGTTGTAGCACCTCTCATATCCAATGTCGGTAGATCTTTAAAACGAAATGTTTTAAGTAATGCCGTTGGCTTTGCTGGTGATGTTGCTAGTGATCTTTCCAGAGGTAGAAGTTTTAAGAGCAGTTTGTTGAATCGTGGGAAGGAACGCGGTTTAAAAACATTGAAGCAGACCATTGCTGGTGTTACTCAAGGAAAGAAATCACCTAAACGAATGAATAAAGGAAGGAGGAAACATCGCGGAGCTGGTAAGGTGCGATCTTCAGTCAAAAGGCATTCACGCAAACGTCGCAGAGGCTCTAATCATTCATCAGGCGCTAAACGACGACGCTGCTATAACTTCTAATCATGGAGTGTAAAACTTCCGGTTTTTGTTTGTTCGATCAACAAGCCATACAGACAGATATTCTTAGTTCAAGTATTGTAGATTATCATCCTCGAACAGCTGAGAATGCTGGCCCCATTGAATTTGTTATTCCTGGTGGTAGTGATGACTACATAGATTTGAGTTATGCGATGCTTGATTTGAGGTTTAGAATTCAGCAAGCAGATGGAACTGCTATTGACGATGCACATAAAGTTGGACTGAACAATTTACCATTGACTACATTACTTCGTGATGTTTCTCTAACGATTGGAGAGCAGCAAGTGGAAGGTGGTCAAAGCGATTATCCCTATAAATCATATTTCAATCATGTATCACAGTTTCATCCAGCAGCACAAAAAAGTCATATGGAAGCCATGGGATGGTACAGAGATGAAGCAGGAAAATTTGATGTTGAAACAAACAGTGGCTTTGTAAAGCGATCTGCCATGATTAAAGATAGTAGAGTATGTCAGCTATATGGTCCGCTGAATTTAGACTTCTTTAGACAGTCAAAGTTTTTACTGTGTAATACCAGCATGCGACTCAAGCTGACATTGAATAAGCCTGAATTTGCGCTGAATGCATTTGCTAAAGTTGACAATTTTAGAATTCATGTGGAAGATATTGCACTTTACATTCGTCGAGTAGTACCGAATCCAAGTGTCATTAGAGGGCATGCTGAAGGCCTTAACCGCCAAAATGCCATTTACCCCATTCAGCATACAAAGCTTCTCACCTTTACAATTCCGAAAGATCAAAAGAGTTTCATGAAAGATGGCCTCTTTCCATCGGAAGCACCGAAGCTCCTCATGGTGGCAATGGTTGAAAATGATGCATTTAATGGTAATATAAAGAAGAATCCTTTCAATTTTAAACACAATCAGTTAAGTGAAATTGCTTTACGTGTAAATGGTGTGAGTCATCCTGGTCCACCCTACAAACCAGATTTTGCTTCAGATCAATTTATGCGCAGTTATGTTGATTTTATGGATGTTTTTGGCTTTTACAATACGGATGACACCAACGGACTGACTATGAAAGAGTTTAAGAGTGGATATACTATTTATGCATTTGATTTGACTGCTGACAGCGATATTAGTGCACCCTATCGTCAAGCGAACGTGCCTCATAATATTCGTTTGGATTTAACGTTCAAAAGAACACTACCTGAGACGATCAATGTATTAATTTATGCAGTCTTCGATTCAAATATTGAAATTACAAAGTATCGTGACGTGATTCTTCAGTATAATCGTTAATGAGTTGGTTGACTGCTGACGATATTAAGACTAAAGTGCAGCGTAATGCAGACGAAGCGACGTTGAAAGCTTTCGATAATGTCTATTCACTCGATACCTTACCACCTGCAGTAAATCACTATCCCATCTTTATTGTGCTAAACACTCATTCACAGAATTTAGGCGGTGAGCATTGGAAACCTCCAAACTCCAAATATACCAACACAGCAGTGGTTGAGAAAACATACGCGTCAATATCAGCGAAATGAACGCATACTACAACATCCACTTTCATCAACGTGTGGTGCTTTTGTACTGTACTTCATCTTAAGACGTTTACATGTATCTCGATTTATATCTGTTATTCAAAACTTTTCATGTAATCCATCCTCTAATGAAAAAATGATTTGTAAGTTCTATCATGATTTGAAATAAAAACATCATGTTGGAAAAATTGTTTTTTATTTTACAATCCGCTGGGTACGTACATACTCAATGAGATAGTCTAGGATCATATTTGCTTGTACATGAGATTTTAGTCCAGTAATGATCACTTTACTATTATGAAAGATTGCCACATGCACAGGTAACCAACAACTAATGAGAGCTGCAGGAAAAAGTTCGGGTTCATAACACAAACTGTAACTGCTGGTACGAATCTTCAAAAATGATAGACTGTCACTCAATTGAGTAGAGATCACCATATTGTCCACAGTCAGATTCGACATCACACACCTCTCCCTCTTCCATATCCGACGTAGTAGTCTTTGTAGCTCTAAGCGCATTGACTGCGCCGATGAATGAGAAAGGGCGCCGAGAATCTGTACAGTCCCATTTGGGAAGAGTTGAAGATTCCGTGAATTGTTCATCTTCACCACTAACATTTGAGGACGACCCGGGTAATACTTGCTGTTTGGAAGCTGTTGGTGTAATGTTGTGAGATCGATTTTGGTGTAGAGTCTGAAGCGACGGAGAATGTTGACGATGGTGTAGCGATGGCGCTTCATGATGAAAGAATGAGTAAATTGAGCGATGTACCTTCCTTTTATACTTTTCCCAACTACCTTGATGAAATGTGAAGTTAGTATGAAGTTGGGAATGATAGAGTTGAATTCGCCGATTGTTGACGCGCAACCAGATGCGATTTCCAATACGTGAATGTCTTTTCATATAGAAGTATTTTAAATCCTTCATGATATGATGTAGAGATTGAAAATGGCGATAAGATAAAGCAAACTCTCTTCTCACATTTCCAGTTGAATCTTTGAAATAGACGTTTCGATCATGATCCGTTTCAATACGTTGTAGGGAATCTAATTTCCAACTCATGGTGCGTGATAGTCATGTCTGATTAAGATTTGCATAGTAGGGCGATGAACTCACGACGAATAAATGTCATGATGGAGCGATGTATGTATCTTCTATACTTCTCCCAATTGTATTTGCGAAATGAGAAACAGTTTGCGGAATGAGAATGGTAGATTTGAATTTCATTTCTGTAATGTTGAAGCCAAACTTGATCACCCAGGGAGATGAATCTTAATGTTTCAAAATATTCCAAATCCCTCATGATATCATTGAGGTTGACAAATTGTCGCCATGTTAATGTAATTCCTCTTGATGTATGACCATGAGAATTTTTGAAATGTACGTTTCCATCACGATCAACTCTGATATATTGTAGAGAGTCCAAAATCCAAGTCTTCATGATGTTATGCAAAGTTGCAGATTAGCAATATAAAAATGTCGTTTTATCATATTTTGCTTAGCAATGCGGCTACAAAGAGATTTACTAGTAATCGAGCCGCAGTCTTTTCTACTCCCATTGATCATGCACAACAGCTAAATGGGAATTGGGAAGTGGGTGTCACTCAACTTGTTTATAGCAACTGTGTCTATACTTTTGATCATGAGGTGATGACTATTAATATGAGACGTACAGCTGCTTACCAATGTGAAAAGGGCTGTCGAGTATACATTCCACAGTGGTCAAAGAAAGATCTCTTATCATGTAAAAAGTTTATATATGATTTCTTGAATAAAGCGTGTAAACATATTGCCCAATTTACTCCACACAATGATGATTATACTTATATACATCATGTAGTTGAGAAAGATTGGATTGTTGGTTTAAGTCCAAGTTTAAGAAATGATTTAGGTTACCTCGCTAGCGCCTTGACAAGCTATGATAATTTTAACGTTAATTACCACATAAGTGCTCATAAACAGTTAATATATCGAGAGGAAGCTTATTATGTAGATCTTATTCCAAAAAATGAGAAGACGTTGGTGAAGAAGATTGTGATTAAGGCAAGAAAGACAAACATGACTCCTGAAACATTATTGAAGAAATTTAATTATCTCCTTCGAGTTGATGGTAAACAAGTGGCAACATTGACTTATATTAAATCATCTAATCATATTGCAATAAGTAAATTAAATGATGATGATCTAGTATTAATTTGTTCAAAAGATTTTCATCAGTTCTTGCGACATCATTCTGCAGCTGTTCATGGAAAATTTAATATGCAACATTTACCATGTGAAAGGTCAAATCAATTTGATACAGAATGGAGTGTATCTTTATACAGAAAGTGTGTAGAGCCTTTCGGTGGTATCTTACATGAAACAAGAGTGCTGATGCCTCGCATCATTACTTCAGTTAAATTGGTTGTAGATTATTTAAATGAAGTGATTAATGACCAACATATTTCATTTTCTGAAAAAGAAGGTACTTTGTCTCTCACTATAAGTGGAAAAGGTATTGAACTAATTATGGATAAAACTCTAATGGACATTTTGGGTTTTGATCAAAATATCTTTAAAAGTGGTACTGTAACCAAAGCTAGCGCAGACATGTCGCTATCGCGTCGTATTAACTATTTTCAGATATATTCCAATATTGGTGAAGATGTACGTGTGGGAGATGTTGAAGCTCCATTGTTAGCAATGATACCATACCAGCCAAAGAGCTGCAGTATTTTATCTGAGCATACTTTCAAGAAAGTGCATTATACAAAGCTGAAATCAAACTACATCCCACAAATTGATATTGCCATTTATGACGATGCTGGTGCGTTGATTCCTTTTCATAAAGATGCTGTGACAAGTATCACACTCCATTTCCGAATGAAGAGTTAATGCAAACGTATGCTAATATATTTTCCAATGTGAATAATATGGAAAGTGAAAATAAGGACTCGTTTCTAATCTACTTGCCCAGTAATGCTTCTATGAATAAATTTCCCAAAAATAAACCATCAGACTATCGAGTAG
>CAJQUW010005073.1:10000-11109 GCA_907163375.1 Prostheceraeus crozeri | reverse complement strand
ATGATTGCATCTTCGAGTTGTTCGGAGGCAATTGAGTGGACTGGAGTGTTGTTCGGGTCACTTTTCAGGGTTGAAGGAGTTGTTCGGAGGGAAATGATTGCATCTTCGAGTTGTTCGGAGGCAATTGAGTGGACTGGAGTGTTGTTCGGGTCATTTTTCAGTGTTGAAGGAGTTGTTCGGAGCAGTAAGATTGCATCTTCGAGTTGCTCGGAGCCACTTCAGTGGACTAGAGTGTTGTTTGGATCATTTTTCAGTGTTGAAGGAGTTGTTCGGAGGGGAATGATTGCATCTTCGAGTTGTTCGGAGGCAATTGAGTGGACTGGAGTATTGTTCAAATCATTTTTCAGTGTTGAAGGAGTTGTTCGGAGGGGAATGATTGCATCTTCGAGTTGTTCGGAGGCAATTGAGTGGACTGGAGTGTTGTTCGGGTCATTTTTCAGTGTTGAAGGAGTTGTTCGGAGGGGAATGATTGCATCTTCGAGTTGTTCGGAGGCAATTGAGTGGACTGGAGTGTTGTTCGGGTCACTTTTCAGGGATGAAGGAGTTGTTCGGAGGCAATTGAGTGGACTAGAGTGTTGTTCGGATAATTTTTCAGTGTTGAAGGAGTTGTTCGGAAGGGAATGATTGCATCTTCGAGTTGTTCGGAGGCAATTGAGTGGACTAGAGTGTTGTTCGGGTCATTTTTCAGTGTTGAAGGAGTTGTTCGGAGCAGTAAGATTGCATCTTCGAGTTGCTCGGAGCCACTTCAGTGGACTAGAGTGTTGTTTGGATCATTTTTCAGTGTTGAAGGAGTTGTTCGGAGGGGAATGATTGCATCTTCGAGTTGTTCGGAGGCAATTGAGTGGACTGGAGTATTGTTCAAATCATTTTTCAGTGTTGAAGGAGTTGTTCGGAGGGGAATGATTGCATCTTCGAGTTGTTCGGAGGCAATTGAGTGGACTGGAGTGTTGTTCGGGTCATTTTTCAGTGTTGAAGGAGTTGTTCGGAGGGGAATGATTGCATCTTCGAGTTGTTCGGAGGCAATTGAGTGGACTGGAGTGCTGTTCGGGTCACTTTTCAGTGTTGAAGGAGTTGTTCGGAGGGGAATGATTGCATCTTCGAGTTGTTCG
>CAJQUW010005073.1:0-5000 GCA_907163375.1 Prostheceraeus crozeri | reverse complement strand
GAGGCAAAATAACATATCTGTGTCAAAGCATTGTTTATGTAAAATATGATATCATACCATAGACTTCCTTTATACCTTTCTACATTAACGACTTTCCCTAGTTGGGGTAAGATTTTTTATTTTTTAGAAACCTAGACTTCTAAAACATTGTCCGTCCTCTTTCTTCCAAACTCTTGTAAATTTCCGTGAAAAAAAAAATGATGAAAAGTCCTAAGTTTTGATCGAGTTGTAATTAAATTCTGAGACGCATATGTTTGACTATCCTAAAAATTGCACCTTATATGTCATAACGTAGATAACTGTGTATTCTCCGTCATTAGATTAGATGTGCTGAATTTCCTCACCCATTATTCGAAATGACTGTAATAGTACCAGTCTCATATAGTAGATATGAATATGATTTATTATTGGGCGGATTGTGATGAGACTATTGGTATGAAACACCTATCCAATAACATTTAGTAAAGTTGTAAAAAACAATAAAGCTATGTAATATAAGAATGTTGCATTATATTTCATTGGTTGCTTTTATGTCATTAAACATATTATAAGACAATTTTATGTCATTTTTTTGAAAAATTCCTCACTACGCTTGTTCGTGAAAACGAATTACTGAAATTCAAGTACACACTTTTGTATGATCCCCTCAATTCTAATATAGGTCAGTTTTTTTTTTTTTTTTGTTTTCAATGTCGTAGAACCCAGCAAACTCTGTTTATGACAACAGTTTGAAAAATGGCCAAAATCGATTTTTTTTTTTATCTTTAAGATCTATAGCAAAAATCCCACGTTGAAAAATTTATATGAACGGATCGAAACCAGTTTTTTTTAATTTTTGTCCCTTAAATTAGACTGTTAGAAAATGTCAGAAAACCCCCCATCTTCATTTCATTCCTAAGCCCAGCGTGGATAAGTGGTGCACAATTTTGGCTTTTTGTGCTCGATTTTGACGCCTCAAAAATCTTTCTCTTTCGCCTGCTGCTCGAATTGGAATTGAGATGAAGTGTTAGCCCTTCTCATGAGGGTCAGACATTCACTAAAGCTTTGTATTCCAAGTTTAAAGAATTTAAAATTTTCTCGAAACTCAACCCTCTTGTCTGTAGGCCCCGTCAAAGGAAAAAGTCCCCACTGTTTTTTGTTTTTTTTTTTCAATAAGATTGTTACTCAGAGTTGGAGTTGAATTTGAGAAAACCTAATATGAAAAAGATGTTAAAATTTGCTGAATTTTCAATTGACCGTGTGTCCCATGATATGACGTAAACAATGTCTCTACCAACGCTCCGAAAGGTATATGAGACAAAGTTCAAGGCGAGATTGCGGCTAAAACTGTGACAATCATTGCCTGGACAAAACCTTTACCCCCTCACGATTCCTCCTACTTCCACGATTTCCTCCCTAGAATCTAATACGTGTCAAAATTTTTTCAATCAACCCCTTTGGTCAAAACTCTGCGACCTGTAACTGACATCGAAAACGTTTTTTCTTACCCTGTCGATACCAAGAATCATTGTAATGAACCATTGGGGCCCGAAGGCCAGACATCTGGCGGGTAGGGTAGTAGAAAAATCTAGTGGTAAGCATTTGGTTCAAATGAGAGGCAAAATAAACATATCCTGTGTCAAAGCATTGTTTATGTAAAATATGATATCATCACCATAGACTTCCCTTTATACCTTTCTAATATTACCTTTCTAAAATTATTAAACGACTTTTCCTATTTGGGTTAAGATTTTTAGAAACACTAGACTTCTAAACTTGTCGTCTCTCCTTTCCAAACTCTTGTAAATTTCGTGAAAAATGAAGAAAAATTCATAAGTTTTTTGATCGAGTTGTATAAAATGGCTGAGACGATTAGTTGATACTATTCCTAAAAATTTAAATTCCTTTATGTGCATAACTGGGTTAGAACTGTGTATTCTCAGCAAGATAGATCTGCTGCTGCTGAATTCCTCTATACCAATTATTGAAATGACTGTAATTACCCGTAGTCTCACTATAGTGATAAGAATACATTTATTGGGGCGGTTTGTGAGAGACCCTATTGGTATAAACCTATCCAATAACTTGATGTAGTTTTAAAAAACGAATAAAGCATGCATATAAGAATGTTGAATTAGTATTTCATGGTTGCTTTTATTCATTAAAATATTATAAGAACATTTTATGTCATTTTTGAAAAAATTCCTCATCTCACACGCTTGTTAGTGAAAACGGAATTACTGAAAATTACAAGTACACACTTTTGATGATCCCCTCCATTGTAAATATAATGTCAGTTTCATTGTCGTAGACTGCAAACTCTTGTTTGATGACAGTTGAAAAATGGCCAAAAATAAATCTCCGATTTTTTATTTTTTATCTTTGAAGAGCTATAAGGCAAAAATCCAACGTTGAAATTGATAGTGAACGGATCGACAGTTTTTTTTATTTTGTCCTTAAATTGGACTGTGAGAAAAATGTCAGACCCCAATCTTCATCTCTAAGCGTGGATAAGTGTGCACAATTTGTGGGCTCGATTTTGGACCCTCAAAAAAAAAATCTTTCTCTTTCTTCTTTCCTTCAAATCTTTTCATCGCCTACTGCTCGAATTGGAATTGAGAGATGAAGTGGTTAAGGCCCTTCTCATGGGTCGAGACCATTCACTAAAAGCTTTGTATTTCACTTTAAGGAATTAAAATTTAAAAATTTACTCAAAACTCTTGTTCTGTAGGGGTAGGCCCGTCCCGAAGGAAAAGTCACTGTTTTTTTTTTTTTCAAATAGATTGTTTACTTACTACTCAGAGTTGGAGTTGAATTTGAGAAAAACCGTAATAGGAAAAGAAGTTTAACTAATTTGCTGAATTTTCAATTGAACGTGTGTCCCCATGATGATTGACGTAAACAAGTCGTCTACAAAACGCTCCGAAAGGTATAAGAGAACAAAATTTTTCAAAGGCGAGGATTAATTAGCGCTCAAAAACCCTGATGGACATTCATGCCTTGACCAACCTTTACTACCTCTCTCACGATTCCCTCTCCCTAGAATCTATATTGGTCAAAATTTCAATCACCCTTAGGTCAAAACAAAACAACTGATTAAACATGCGAACCTGTAACTGATCGAAACTTTTTTTTCTTGACCCAGTCGATAACAGAACATTTGTATGACAGTTTGGAGTTGGCCGAAGGCGTGTCAAACTTCTGGCGGGTAGGTAGTAGAAATATCTAGTGGTTACGCATTGGTTCAATGAGAGCAAAATAACATATCTGTGACAAACAATGTTTATGTAAAATAGACACATACCATAGACGCTTCCTTTATACTTTTATAATATACCTTTCCTAAATTAACGCCTTTCCATATTTGGGTTAAGATTTTTAGAAACCTAACTTCTAACTTGTGTACGTCTCTTTCCTCTTTTCGGCTCTTTCTCTTCCAAACTCTTTCGTAATATTTTTCGTAAAAAAATGATGATAAATCCATAAGATTTGATATCGAGTTGTATAAAATAGTCTGAGACGATTATGTTGACTATCCAAAAACAAAAATTCCCTTTATGAGATAATGTAAACTGTGTATTCTCATTAGATAGATGTGCTGATTTCCTCTATTATATTAAAATATTTAAATCCTTCTAATCATTGTGATATGAATACGATTTATTGGGCGGTTGTGATGAGACTATTGGTATGAAACCTATCCAATAACATTTAGTTGTAAAAAACGAATAAAGCTATGTATATAAGAATGTTGAATTAGTATTTCATGGTTGCTTTTATGTCATTAAAATATTATAAGACAATTTTATGTCATTTTTGAAAAATTCTCACACGCTTGTTAGTGAACGAATTACTGAAATTCAAGTACACACTTTTGTATGATCCCCTCAATTCTAATATATGTCAGTTTCAATGTCGTAGACTGCAAACTCTGTTGATGACAGTTGAAAAATGGCCAAAATCGATTTTTTATCTTTGAAGAGCTATAGCAAAAATCCCACGTTGAAATTTATATGAACGGATCGACAGTTTTTTTTATTTTGTCCTTAAATTGACTGTGAGAAAATGTCAGACCCCCATCTTCATTCCTAAGCGTGGATAAGTGTGCACAATTTGGCTCGATTTTGACCCTCAAAAATCTTTCTTCGCCTCTGCTCGAATTGGAATTGAGATGAAGTGTTAGCCCTTCTCATGAGGTCGAGACATTCACTAAAGCTTTGTATTCCAAGTTTAAGAATTAAAATTTTCTCAAAACTCTTGTCTGTAGGCCCGTCCAAAGGAAAAGTCACTGTTTTTTTTCAATAGATTGTTACTCAGAGTTGGAGTTGAATTTGAGAAAACCGTAATATGAAAAGATGTTAAATTTGCTGAATTTTCAATTGACGTGTGTCCCATGATGATGACGTAAACAATGTCGTCTACAAACGCTCCGAAAGGTATATGAGACAAATTTTCAAGGCGAGATTGCGGCTAAACTGTTGACATTCATGCCTTGACAAACCTTTACTCACGATTCCTCCCTAGAATCTATACGTGGTCAAAATTTCAATCACCCTTGGTCAAAACTGCGACCTGTAGACTGATCGAAACTTTTTTTCTTGACCCTGTCGATAACAAGAATCATTGTTAATTTATTATTATTAATTATTTTATTATTAACGAACACTGTCGCCTACAGACGCTCCGAAACGTAGATTTGGCCGATTTTCAATGCGAGATTGCGGCCAAACTGTTGACATTTGAATGTCCAGTATAGAACATACAGGAAAGTGTACAAGAAATTCAACACGCCTACATTAATGAGAATACGCAGCTCTGCAGTTATGCATATACAATGGAATTTTTAGAGTTATCAACGAAATACTATCAGGAGTTCTATACATCTTAAATGAAAATAAATATTTTTCCATTTTTCATCCCATCGTGTTTGTCGTCAAAAGTTGGGTCGGTTAAGTTTCGGTGAAAAAACCGCCCCCCCCCCCAACGACTCAACTGACTAAATTGGTCGAAAAGACCAAACT
>CAJQUW010005071.1:0-44203 GCA_907163375.1 Prostheceraeus crozeri | reverse complement strand
TCGTGAATAAAATGAGGCAGTTGGATTCATAGCTCAAACCCTAAACATTGTTAGTTACAAACTTTGCATGAATCACTGTCGATCACTTAGATGAAAGATGTCGGCACGACGCATCCAAGAGTTCATACTTGAAGGATAACCAGTCCATTTAACAAGACACCATTCTTCACCTTGCCGTTTTTTACATCGAAAGATTTTCTCTACCAAATATGTTTCACTTTCAGTGACTACCTCAATCTCATCGCGGTAAAGCTACCCTCAATTTCTTCATTATCGTAATCTTTCAACTTGTAGGTGGTCGGAGAGTCTTTTTGATTAATCCTTGATACTGTAAATACCTCCTCTGTCCAATTCGGAGGTACCCTTTAGCAAAAAACACTTTTCACTTTTGAGATACGAACTTTATCGCCAATTTTCACATCACTTTTCACATGAGTGCGTTTACGTTGGAATGATTCGCGCACTTTATCTACATTGTCAGCATTTACATCTACTGGTCTGAGTCCAATAGAACGATGGATAGAGTGATTGTAGGCATGGAGTGTATCTTGTAGAACCTTTGTCCAATTTTGTGTCAAGTTGGCAGTAAAATGTCGCCACAAACGATTTTTTAATGTGCGATTAAAACGTTCAACGAGTGCAGCTTTATAAGCGCTCTTTACACTAAACAACTCAATGTCATGCCTCTCAAATAATCTTGTCACATGCTGATTTTCAAACTCTTTTCCTTGATCACTCTGAATTCTTTTTGGAATGCGACCTTCTCGAAAAATTGTTTGGAATGCTTTTGCTACTCCTTTCCCTTCTTTAGTTTTTAAAGGTTGAGCCCACGCATAACGCGAGAAAATATCAATGACGGTTAAAATAAAATTATTGCCCGAGTTATGTTTTGAAATGGAGGCAACATCGCACAAATCTGCTTGCCACTGTTCATCGATGTCATGAACAATATAATGGCGGGTGCGGTACTTCTTTTTCGCTTGTTTGTGGAGTGTATAGGTAGCCTGACCCTTTAACCATCGTTTCACTTGTGATTGTGGAAGACCACTCGCTTTTGATAATTTCTTGATAGATGCAAATCCTGCCGGATGTTTTACATCATAATAGATTGACTTCAAACGTTCAGTCGATGACGGCTGACTCTTTTTCCTCCTTCTCATCTTTTTTCTTTCTTGCCTTTCTACATTTACAACAACTGCAGCATTTAGCTTTAGCGGTTTTGCGATCGTGTTCACATTGCTTAGGGGTTTCATTATGAGAGCTGGCGCAGCAAGTGCAAGTGACAACGACATTCACCTCTGGCGGCTCATTACATGGCAAGCAACACATCTGCTTCATATTAATAGTCTGAGAACATGTATTTCCTAGGAGGAGCTGTTTTACGTTTTCCTTTTACCAGTTTTAGTGGCGATACAGATCTACGTCGAGTTCTTCCCCTTGTTTGCTTAGTGAGTGTGGGAGGGGATGTAGCAGGTGACGTCTTAAACCAATTTGTTGGCATTTTCATCGCCTGAAGCATTGGAGTAGTAGCCACTGTTGAATCAAGTTCTTTCAATGTCTCATTATTTAAAGCAAATTTTGGCACATTATGCTTTTTCAATAGTTTAAGAAAGTATGACCAACCAGGTGGAACATAGCCCTGACGGCGCTTTCTACGTGTCGCATACTGAATCAAGTCTTCATAACGTGAAGCATCAATCACTTTATTTTCATCTGTAATGATTTCTCCTCTATCATTTACATTGAGATGGGGTTCAATACTGTTGAAAAGAGATATGGCATGTGCGCGAGATGCTAAAGGTGTAGCAGTCGATACAGAGTCACGCATCTTATTCTTCAAGTTTTTCAATTGCTCAACAGTTTCCGATTGTAATAATACAGCACGATGTGGATCTTTGATGTGAACATTTTGCTGATAATCTATTTCTTTCCTATACATTTGATTTGCAAGAGGTTGCTTTACTTGCTGCATGGCAGTCAATTGTACATATTCATCCTGAGAATAACAATCATGCGAGAATAAGAACTCATAGTTTGTAGATAATCATGGGAGTTTTCAAAATATCACTTCGAAATCTAAATTCTTCCGGACACTCTTGCGTAAAGTCAATGAATAAGTAACCGTATGGTTTTTCAGTAGCTGCTTGAAAAATTTCAATTAAGGCTTTTGATCCTCTGGGTGCAACTTGTCGCGCTAAAATTTCAAATTGACTTTTATCTCGCGGATTCTTGAAAATAGCATAATAGTGTGTATTCAGGTTTCGTGTACGAGCTTCTTTTCCATCAGGAAACAAATTTTGTGTAATATAGATGATAAAACACCTTTTATGGTGTGCTGCGCGAGTGAACATATCTGTAACATCTTTTGAATTCTTACTTTCTTTTAATAAATCATCCAATACAACAACATCATTAGACTGAAGTTTATCCACTGGAATAATTCCTTCATGTCGAATAAAGTTGCGACTTTGCAATTCCTGAAACAGCGACGGTTGATAAATACCATAACACCAAATCACTCGATTGATAGGTTCCTTAAACAACTCCCTTCTTTTATCCAATAAATTCAGCGTGAAAACAGTTTTACCTGCATGAGATGGACCTGATACAGTCAGAACTTTATCACATTGAAGTCTGAAATCCATTTTATTACTTTGAGACTCAACATTTGCATAATTAACGCTTAGAGCCAAAGATATTTCCCAATAGGTTGCCCACGGCAGGAGCTATCATTGGAAGTATTGCTGAAAGGAAACCGCCCTTTTGTGTTAGAGTTTTCCTCTTTCTTTGAAGGGCGACTTTAGGATTGGAGATGAAACGCAATTTCGTAGCATATCGCTTAAGTAACTTTCGTTGTTTTGGCGCTAATTTCTTCGTCCTCAACTTCCTCACATGAGAAATAATTTCACAAATGAATTTATCGTTAGCATGTCGTATAGCATTGTATCGCTGATTTGCTTTCATTCGTCGGAGAGCTTGAATGGCTGAAGAAAACTTTTGACTTTTACGTTTCGTCATTTTACGTTTCGCCATTTTCCGTGTTAGTCTTTGCTAAAACCTATCTTTACCACATTTGCATAGGTACTAACTATTGCGACATAAGTGACACTCGAAATGAGCAATGTCACAGTGGTTACATTGGCAAAGTTGAATGCAATTACGTATGAAACAGCGTTGACAAAAAGCATGCTTACATCTCTTGAAGATGCGCTTTTCATTTCCATCCTTTCGCTTACATACATCGCAACACATAGTTTCACCGTTACTGATGTCTATAGCAAGTCTTTTGAAGATATGAATTTGCTAGCCTTTTCTAAATAATAGACGCATGTACAGAAGGAATATACTTCGAGAGTGAGCAGACATAGCTCGAAAACCAGTTGTGCTACAATCAAGTACCACTGCATTTTCAATTTTTCTTTATGGAAAGTTGAATGTGAATATCTGAAATCGCTTCAATCACTAGACTGCTACCATGATGGTTAAATGCGTTAAGACGTTCAGCAATTTTTATCATATGTCTTTTAAAAAATTCTTGGGGGTGATCTACCACTTCCATTGAATAAGAAGCAAAATGGAAAGAGCGACTTTCCACCTCTTCCTTTCCAAAATGACTAAACTTAATTTTCGCAACTAATCGCGCCATGATAATGCTATCAGAGAATGTATTCATTAACTCTAGAAATAGAGTGCTAGCATCATCGACCACTGCTTCGATGTCGGTCTCATCTTTATGAAATTTTATCACATAATCTTGAACAGCTCCTTTTAAACTTTGCCTATGAAAACGTAATGTTCCGCAGTCGTTTGAGAAAGACATGATCGCCCTTTATCTAACCCATCCATTGCATGAAAACAACAACTCTTCTCATAGTAACATTTATTGAATAATGGTAACAAGCATGCATTATAAATCAATGGTTTGAAAGAGATAAAATAGATACAGCTGGTAACTATCATACAGCGAGCAATGATAACCATACAGGACTTTGGCAGTGTTGAGGTAAGGAGGAAAGAAGCATTGGTTATGAACGTAGCTACTACAACGAACAGACAAAATAGGAACACACAAATCCTTAAAACGTTTTGTGACTTCATGATAATGTTGATTCACTCTACTATCCCAAGGTGGGAGCAAAATATCATCAATGATTAGATTGGGAAATACTTTCCTCTCCTTACCAGGATTATTACAAAAGATGCGTATAACATTGAAAGCAGCTAACCATCGTTTAAAGTCAATAAGAAGAGCACTCTCACAAGAAAAGCCATAGTCTTGCAAATATTTCAGATTAAGTCCATGAATGTGTTTTCTCGCCCATTGATCAACATTGGGATCGCAGTTGGCATGTTGATGATAGACACTAACAATCTGATATGTCCAATTGTTCATAGCAATAGCACTGAGCTCCTGTACAGGTTCACCCTCACAATCCATAAAAATGATGATAGAAGCCTAAAACGGAAATTTACACATCTAAGGAAACGTTCTATAACATATTACAAAATGAAGAATTACATCGATGCTTTTCACGACAAAATACACAAATGATATGATGGCAACGAAGAAGTAAAATGTATCTAATAAGACCACGTCTACGACACTCAAAGCACATAAGCGAATTGTCATAGGGTAGAGTTAGGAAAGGACTAGCAATTCTCCTTCTTTGATTTGCGTTTTGATGTAGCATTCTTCTCCGACTTGCGCTTCGTACCACTGCTGTTAAGGATTTGATCAATTATGTCGTCCACGTTGGGTGGTTTCGGAATATATAGGATGGATTCCATATGCATGGAGAGAGAGGCTATTTTATTATCCTTGTGTCGACCATAATATAGCCCATTCACTTTGAAAAGGATATCCCAAGTACCTTCTCCGAGCTCATCACATCTGATGGGTATTGAATGATCTCCCTCCTTCTTATAGTAAGTACACCAATGTGATACCGGTAGGCAAATGTGATTACCATCCCAAATCTTTCTATAGGGAGTATCCTTGTCATCTCTCGCCTTCCACTCTTGAGCAAGAGGAGTAGGAATGTCCATATTTAATGTCACGTACTCCTCAATAATATCAAGTTGGTGGCGAATGTACGGACTCACGGGGATCAGTATGTAGTCCCCATACTGATTGTGCATTATCTTGACATCCGTGGAAGGGAGCATTCCCGTTTGGAGTACTACGCTATGATCATCATAACGCAAGGCTTGTTTAAATTTACGCTGTAGCGGTGTAGGATTATGTACCTTGGATGTTTCTTCCACTGGCCTCAGTTGTAGATGATCTGACCGTAGCGAACCTTGTAACGTTTGACCGCCATTTTGTCCTACTAGTGCAGCAGATGGAGTAGATGCCTGAAAATGAAAAAAGATTGTATTAAGTTTACGTTCAAGGGAGGAGAGGGAGGGAAGTAGCGACTTACCATTTTAGTTGGATAATAGAACAGGGAACTAGAGAGAGAAAATGTGCGTCCGTCACTCGTGTGATTCAACGATGGAATGATTCTCACTGTGGAAGGCTCGCTATTTATAAAGAAATGCTTGATTCTCATTGGATGATGATCCTCATTGGACAATAACATCAAGTTGATTCCAAATCTGGCATCCGTTTACCAATCCGATAGTTCGTTTTGAAGCTACAGCCCAAAACGTCCCAAATTCTAACTCTGTCGTTTTTCACCAATGTCCCAAAATCTTAAATGGCGTCTCACATGTAAACGAAGGCAGATAGGAACAAGCCGATTGTTTCACTGAATTTGTCTCACTCTTAGCTTTCAAACGAGCTATCGCACGACAAAATCCGTCCACTAGAAGCCAAAATCGAAGCAAGCTGTCCAGAGGGGGGGGGGAGGTCAGTGAAATTTGATGAAAAATGTTTTGGTGACGGTCCCAGGTCGAAATTCCACACTTTGGAAAATTTTCAAAATTTTACCCATACAAAGTCACTCTGACACTTAGGATTTTTTCAGGTAAGCGAGCTCCGACCTAAAATCTTGTAACCGCTCTAACTTGTGAACGAAGACAGATAGGAACAAGCCGATTCTTTCACTGAATTTGTCTCACTCTTAGCTTTCAAACGAGCTATCGCACGACAAAATCCGTCCACTGGAAGCAAGCTGTCCAGGGGGGGGGGGACGTCAGCCGAAAATTTTTTCTCTCCGATTTCGCTGGAAACATCCTTCCTAACCCAAAATTTCACGTAGATTCCGAATCTGGCCTCCGTTTTCTCATCCGATGCTTCGTTTGGGCGCTACACACCAAAAACATCACACACTATAGCCTCAAGACTAATCCTGGCGGTCGCCCACGTCAACCTAGACGGTCGCCCACGTCCACCAGGCGGTCGGACCCACGCACCCGAGTCTCACACTCTGTCGTTGCAGAGGGGGGGGGGACGTCAGCGAACATGTTGTGAACGTGGACCCACCCGGCCGGCACACCACGACAGACCACAACCTCTGTCGTTCCAGAGGGGGGGGGGACTCAGACACGAAGCACCACGGCGGCCGACCACGACACTCTGCCGTGCCAGAGGGGGGGGGGGACGCAGCCACGACGGCGGCCATCTTGCGCTATCCAGTATTTGTCACTTGCTTACTACTGATATCATCGCAAAATTTCATTCACAATCACTGTCTGAGATCTAAACGCTCCAATGTCTAACTCAGAGTTCATCACAACGTAAATGCACACAACTATGGTACAATTAACCGAATACGAGAACATCAGATAAAAAAATGATTGCTTCAATCGGTTGATAATTTTCCCACGCGCAGCGCGCTCTGTTTCTCTCATCCATACAGCGCTGAAGCTGAGAATTTCTTGTGGATGATATCATCCAATGAGAGCTCAGGAATGCGATGTCAAGCTACGGTGCTTGAGATGACAGAGAGATCGCAGCAAGCCTTCAAAATGCATCTTAATCGAAGAGAATTTCACACAAATTTCATTTCCGAAAAAGGAGTATGACTATAATCACTTGAGACCATAGAAATAAACTGTTTATCTGAAGTTCGCTAGAATGGAAATTGACTCAAGGTAGCGGCACATCCGGGGGAACTAAGTTGGGGCATGAAGAACCAGTTAAAAGCTTCGATTTCCTCATGTGACTGATTCTAATCCAATGATACAGACGTTGGCAGGTGCATCCAAGTGAAAATGCGTGCGATTTATGCGCCGTTATTGTGCATTGTATGAAGCTTAATTTCCATTCTAGAGGTTTTATTGTTGTCAATTTCTATGCTTGAGACATGATTGAATAACTATCTTCTTGATAGCTCTAATTTTTCACGTGTTGCTATTGCACGTGAAATAGCGAAGATTTTGAAAACGCCTTTGATGGATATCACTTTGTATAGAAAGAATAACACCAAGGTATTCATGATGACCCGATATATTTCGCCGGTTCTAGACGTGGGACACACCGGAATGAATGCTGACAGAAGCGTAGTGAACATCGTTATAGGTTAACACGTGACAAGAAGTAAAAATGAATTCTAAGGTAGAAAATAAAGTCAATGCGGATGATACTGATAGACAGAGTGCAGAGTAATACATATAAAAGCACAAAAAATAAGGAAGAAGCTAAAGAAGTCACCAAGGCAGCAGTAAGCTAATGACAGTTTCTTTTTGAATGCACAAGTCAGGTTGTTTACATTGATAAAAAGTGCTTCCAAGACACACAAATGCAGTCTTCCGCGACATCTTCTCAATACAGTAAAGCATGACTTGGCTGGCTTTGATGGGGTACATTGCTGTAAATGACGAGTGATGGCGCTTGCAGCTTTGGAGCGTCGGTCCCCGTTCAGCAACCACCGTGGCACATGTTCAGAAATCCTTTGAGATAGTCTCCTCTCTGTCCGACCGACATACTTGCTACCGCAAGTACAGTTGAACTGGTACAGTACGTTAGATTCGGCGTCCAATGGGATTCTATCTTTGGGATTCTGACACAAGAGTGGTTTAGTCACTGGAACCACCCGCAGCTCCACGGTAGAGTAAACAGCGCTTACGTCCTGTCTTAGTTGCCGTTTGATGTAGTTGTTCAACACATCTCCTTTGAATGGGACCCGAAGTGTGATGATATTCTTCTTCGGTCCAAACTGTGGATCATGGGAGCGTAAAATACTATGCCTGTCGATAAGGCTCTGAGGATAACCGTTGAGAAGAAGCGTACGGCATATAAATTCTTTCTCGCGAGGTAAAGCTGTTGGAGAACAGATACGGTTCGCACGGCAAAACAGAGTCTTGATAACACCAATCTTATACGACAGGGGAGCGAAACTTTGAAGTGCACGTAGAGACCAGACCATGAAGGCTTACGGTAAACCGATAGATCCAGAGAACCACTCTTGCTGCGACTAACTAGAACATCGAGGAATGGCAGTTTTCCGTTAAGCTCCATCTCACAAGTAAGAGTTAAATTTGAATGGATGCTATTGAGACACTTGATGAGAATGTCCACACTGATTCCAGGTATCCGAGGAAGATATTGGCGAGTACCGGGCCCAAGGGACTGCCCATCGCGATACCATCAATTTGAAGGTAGTATTTCTCTTTAAAGAGAAATTCACATTTGATACGGCCAATCTCAAGAGGCGTTTGAGAACTGAGAATGGGACAGGAAGTTGAAGTCGGTATTATTCATGAAGTACAGACGTATGACGAGTTGCATGGTTGAATCAACGACTCGGAGAAGTGAGCGCTCCTGTAAATGGAAGCGTCAAAAAGTATCGGATGGCTTATCGTCATCAGCACAGGGGAAAAGTAACATCATACACAATTTCTCCTCATATCAACTGTCAAAGTGTGAAAGTGGCGCTCTGTCTTTTGGTTTGTCCTTTTGTGTTCCGTCTGACACATGGTCAAGAGAAGATGTCAATGCCGAGTTTGAGATCACTATGTCACAGCTTAATCAAATGACTCCAAATCATCATGAAAAGTTACCCGCATTGAAAGGTGGACTGGTACATATGGCCAATAGAGTTGTCTCGATGAAGCCATCTTTCACAGCTTTGTCTCATGAACATCTTGAGGCAATGAAGAATTTACGGAGAAATTCCCAAGTGGTGATCACTAAGTCAGACAAGGATCAGGTGTCGTGCTATTCGACAAAAGTGATTATGTGTCAAAGATGGAGCAGATTCTGGCCAATCCAACGAAATTTCAGCAATGTGACAAGCAGATTGATAATACCGCTAAGTTGGAGAATGATATTGTGATAGCTCTGAAACAATTCGTCATCGAAAACGTCATTTCCGAATCAACTTTCAATTTGGTAAAGCCTCAAGGAACGAAGATACCTCGCTTGCATGGTTTACCGAAAATCCATAAGCAAGCATTTCCCCTACGCCCGATCTTAAGTATGTGTGGATCACCTCAACACAAATTGGCTAAATGGTTGGTTTCGATCTTGAGGCCTGTGGAGAAGGCAGTAAGTGGTCATACGGTAAAAGACTCTTTTACATTTGCCGATGATTTACGAGAATTTAATATCCAGGATGGTAACGTGATGGCTTCCTACGATGTTGTATCGTTGTTCACGAATGTCCCACTGTTGGATACTATTGATATTATAGAAGAAATCATTTTGACCCATGGACTTCAACTTCCTATCCCATTCTCAGTTCTCAAACGCCTGTTGAGATTGGCCGTATCAAATGTGCAATTTCTCTTTAAAGAGAAATACTACTGTATGCTCGCTACGTGGATGATGTGTTTGCAATTTGTAGAGATGAGGACAGTGTGGACATTCTCATCAAGTGTCTCAATAGCATCCATTCAAATTTAACTCTTACTTGTGAGATGGAGCTTAACGGAAAACTGCCATTCCTCGATGTTCTAGTTAGTCGCAGCAAGAGTGGTTCTCTGGATCTATCGGTTTACCGTAAGCCTTCATGGTCTGGTCTCTACGTGCACTTTAAAAGTTTCGCTCCCCTGTCGTATAAGATTGGTGTTATCAAGACTCTGTTTTGCCGTGCGAACCGTATCTGTTCTCCAACAGCTTTACCTCGCGAGAAAGAATTTATATGCCGTACGCTTCTTCTCAACGGTTATCCTCAGAGCCTTATCGACAGGCATAGTATTTTACGCTCCCATGATCCACAGTTTGGACCGAAGAAGAATATCATCACACTTCGGGTCCCATTCAAAGGAGATGTGTTGAACAACTACATCAAACGGCAACTAAGACAGGACGTAAGCGCTGTTTACTCTACCGTGGAGCTGCGGGTGGTTCCAGTGACTAAACCACTCTTGTGCCAGAATCCCAAAGATAGAATCCCATTGGACGCCGAATCTAACGTACTGTACCAGTTCAACTGTACTTGCGGTAGCAAGTATGTCGGTCGGACAGAGAGGAGACTATCTCAAAGGATTTCTGAACATGTGCCACGGTGGTTGCTGAACGGGGACCGACGCTCCAAAGCTTCTGGAGCCAAAGGTCTTCTGGCCTACCAAGGCTGACCTGCTGACTTCTCGCAGGTCAAATCGCTACATCACCAGTGTGGTCAAAAGTGATCCCTCTACCTCTTTATCTGAGCTTTCAGCAGGTTCAAATCATTCCATGACAACTGTTTGGAGACGACTTTAAGAGTTGAACTACTCCAGTCGAAAGAGACTATCGAAGCTGAATCTGTCCGAGCGACACAAGAAACTGAGGCTACACTTGTCAATGAAACGTTGCCACTGGCGGAATCAGCGGTCACGTGTTGTTTGGTCGGATGAAGCAGCAGTCCGATCAAAATTTAAAGATAGACGCCAGTGCCTTTGGCTGAAGTCTGGGCAAAACATTCGTGATCGTTTTTTTACATCGAGGAGTCAGGACGATTGCAGGAAATTGCTTATCTGGAGAGCCATTTGGAGTGATGGTCACAGTTCACTGCATGTTATGAGGGAAAACATGAACTTCGAACGCTGCGTTCGAGTAATTGCCGATCAAATTTCTGATCATTTGTTGATCAATCTGATTCAACTCCTGCCTCACTAAAGATTCCAACCGATTCAAGTAATTGCGAAGACGAATTTGTCGACGAACTCGCCGTTTCAGGATAGACCAGACATGCTCGATTGGCAGTAGACGAGCTCGAAAGTCAGGATTCCTCTTTTAAGAATGATTAAATTGATACATCTAGAAGTGAGCGAATCGACATTCGCAATTGTCTGAAAAAAGTACTTGATTTTTTTTATCAAAGATTATCATTGCGTTTCACAGATTTCATTGAAACTCTCTCCCTATTTGACATGCTTTAGAATAATTAATGAAGGAATATATGATAAGCTTGTTCTCCGTTATGAATGCGATGTAAATAAAAGTGTGATGAACATTGAATGGAAAGTCTATCAAGAAATTTGTAGGACCAATAACAATTGTGATACGTCATTGCCCGGTAGGCTATATATGACTACCTAACTGTGCACTAACTATTCTTTCTTTCCCACTGTCCCCCAATATAAAAAAGCTAATCGACACCGCATTAGTCATCCCAGCAACTTCGGTTGTCTGTGAGCGTACATTTAGCAAATTGAAGCTTATTAAAACATTCTGACCATGTCCCAAGAGCGCCTCAATGATCTAGCAATTTTGAACATTGAAAGGAAGTTAACAAAAAGTGTTGATTGTGATTTAAGGGCCTAGTCCTTAAAACTGATGGGTGCGTTCCTTTTTAGGCAGATTTGTCTCCTTCAACATCTATTGCCTTTCGGATGCGACTAGGCATATTGCCGATCAAATTTCTGATCATTTGTTGATCAATCTGATTCAACTCCTGCCTCACTAAAGATTCCAACCGATTCAAGTAATTGCGAAGACGAATTTGTCGACGAACTCGCCGTTTCAGGATAGACCAGACATGCTCGATTGGCAGTAGACGAGCTCGAAAGTCAGGAGACCTTGCTGGCCACTCTAAGGTTCTTATTCCTGCCTGTCTTTTATATAATTGTGTTGCCCTGGCACGATGGCATGGAGCATTGTCATCCATGAGAAGTCAATATGCCTAATCTATTAGGCAATATGCCTAATCTGGGTCTACATATAGCAAAGAAAAATATTCAATATGATATAGGAAACAAATTCATTCAATTATAATTAAAAACTTAACCGTTTACTATAGAATGTGGCTGTTTTAACTAATTTCTAATTTTTTATGAAACTATATTATGTATTAATGAAACTATCGACTTAGATAGTCCAAATATAATGGCCATGTTCACCAATTATTTATGACAGTGACAGCTAACATCCACAGAGATCGAAATGGTCATCCTAAGTCAGTGTAAGGTAATAGCGCCGGATGCAACTATGGGAGAATTTTTAAGTAATGCAATAGCCGATGAATGACTGGATTTTTGTTTCGCGGCGGATGCATCGGCGGCTAGCAACCTGGTATTCCCTCAATTTTTGGGGATGTCTAAACTTTCATTTTCTGCTTCCAATGTCTTCGAAAACAGCACATTAAGGTAAAAATTGATTTTATGACACACTGCAGTAATAATTCGTCTTAATTGCATTTATGCTTTGTTTTTCTTTAATCTCTTCCAGCACTCCTGTAGATTTTGCGGTGAAGTCTCTCTGATTTCACTTGTGCTGAAAGTCTAATTAAGAAGGAATTTATTTCTCTTTACTTCCATGCTTTTTCATTACGAAGTGCAATTTAAAGTAAAGGGTGCTTGTATACTTGATAATTTCGTTGATGTAATCGAAATGTGCTTTGATCTTGAGCTTTCATCGCTTTTTACGCATAAGGAATAGCGGATGAACAACTTTTCATGGATGAACTCATTTGAAAGATGGAGAGGAGAAAAGCCTTCCGGAGAGCATCCAAAACGACGAGAAAACGCTTCTTCTCCAGTCCCATGACTCAAAACTTCATTGAAAAGTAAGTAGTCTCCCAATCTTTAATGATGTGTCCATTGAGATGATTCAGAAAGCATGATGTGCTTATTGATGTTATGTTTAATAACAACATAGACCTGCTAATTTATGAATTAGTAACACAATGCACATGAGATTTTAAGCATCACAATTTGTGTATTAAGGAATTTATTTCGTATTTCATAACATGAGTGTATTTAGGAATCATTAATATGCATGCCTTCAGGGACTAAGTCGCTTATCGACTCAAATAAATGTGTATCATCATCTTATTCACTGTAATTCCTTCATTGCGGCATATAAGACAAATAAGAGGGAATCGAACCATTGTAAGTGATCTGCATCAATGTCTTGCATAATAGTCAAAGTTGGCTTGCCGATAGCTACCGTACATTTTCTCTAGATACCCTACAGAAATATGTACAGTACATGTTTGACCACCAATGTACAGGTAAGTTGCAGGCCTGCACGCAATTGAAATAACACCACTTCAAGGCAAATTTCAAAGAAAGCAAGGCAGATTTCAAACAATGTCAGATTTGTTTTCAAAGATAATTACATGTAACCCACTCTGACGATGAATTACCCTGATATCTGCTTAAAATTCTCACTATATACAGTCCGTTTCATAAAAAGTGGATCATCCTAAAATTTGACTAAATAAAACATAAGTACGATACAGAAAGCATTTTTCATGTTATTTCATGTCCCTTATATATTTAAATGTCCTTATATAATCTGATAAGCTATGATACAGTAACGGTTCTTAAGAAGCTAATATTTTGTGACCCTACCCTTATTGTCGATGACATTACCAATTCGTCTAGGCATTGATTCGATGATATCGTTGATTTTTGACTGATCTAGCTTTCTCCACTCTCTTTTTAACAGTGACGCAAGTTGTGATACGCCATCTGTAGGTAGCAGTGAACGACGAACGTTACGTTTTAGAATACTCCATACATTTTCTATGGCATTCAGATCAGAAGAACGAGCTGGCCAAGATAATGTCCTAAGCCCTAATTGAGACTTGCATAAGTTGACTCTACTACTCCTGTGACACGTAGCATTATCATCCATAAATAACCAAGTCGATGGATCACCAAGTTGATCTGTCATTTGGCCAATGTTCATTCGTAAAACATTCACATAGCGTTCAGAATTCATGGTTCCTTGCTGTATGTGAAGTTCAGAGCGGCCATTGGTCCAAATGCCAGCCCAAATCAGTAGAGTCGCACCACCTTGTACCCGGGGACGATGTAAATGTCTCGGAATTTCCTGATCAGATTTTATCCATAATCTCAATCGACCATCACTATCCTTCAGACGGACTGATGCCTCATCAGACCAGACAACCCGATCCCATTGATTTCGCCAGTGACAATGACTCATTGCCCATCTGAGACGTCTTTTTGTATGCTGATCTGATAATTCGATCTGAGAAGGCCTCTTACAGCTCTTGAAATTCGACTCAATAAGTCTTCTACGAATAGTGGACTTAGAAATAGACTAGACTAGTGCAGCCATCTCAGTTAACGAGAGACTTGGATCAACTTTAACAAATCTCAAAATTAGGCGGTCTCTACGTTTGGATGTTTTGCGTGGACGGCCAGAGCCCTCTTTGCGACAGAGTCGAAAATCATCATTATGCCATCGATGCACATTTGTGTAAGGGACATTTAGTCGCTTGCTTGTAGCTCGCAAAGAAAAACCTAGTTCTATCAAGGCTGACACTTTGCCTTTTGTAAATGCGATCTCGTTATTGTTCATTTGTGCTTTGTATTGTTTTCAACCGGTAAGAGATAGATTTCTAGCTGAAAGCAATCAGGAGTGCTGCCAACACCACCGCAACGAAGTCAGGAAGCTATGGAACATGAAGTCCAGTTAATCACATGTAGCAGTTACATTATTGTTGATGAATAATGGTGCTATACTGGCTCTGATTGACCGATTTTCCTTATTTTTGTTTTGCTTGATAGCTTTTGGCTTGTAGAACAACATATTACATAACAAAGGAAACAAATGTAATTTTATAAGAGTGAGGTATGATTTTGTGTAACATTGCTAAATGAAGATCAAATTATCTACTACTTTTTTATCTATAACAGGAAAACAACTCAATATTCATGCTTGAAATTTCCAACAATGATATTAGTAAGCACAACTGACATATCTTCCAAATTTCAGAGAAATTCGTTCAAGTTTGGCGGAGTTAGACAAAGTTGAAGTTAAGGCGATGTTTAGGGGTGATCCATTTTTTATGAAACAATCTGTATTTCTCCGGCGAGAAGACAATAGATATGTCAAAGTAGCAATGTTTTATAACATTGGAAAGAAGGCATAGTACTATGTCATCTGCATCACGTCTCTTGGATCTCATTGCTTAGAATTGTTGCTAGTTGTGGCATGTCCACGGCATTGAAAACTTGGATTTGATGGCAGCTGTGTGGTACCACAATTAATCCATCATTCGAAGGGGAGCTGGAATCAAAACAGAATTATTAGAATTAGAACAATCAGAATTGTTAAGAAATTTGTGGTATTTTTTAGTCAGTGAAGTAAAGTCGAGAAATCTATTATTGTATTTGCTATCATAATCTGATGCCATTTATTCTACCATTTAAATTTTGGAATGAAATAATAAGCAAATAAATAAAAGATGGACTACGTTCCGTTACCAGTTTATATTGCTTAAATGACTTGCACCATATGCTTGACAGCTCAAGCTTTTGGTGTTGAATGAAAAATACTTATGGACTATTATAGAAACATAAATACAAAGAGGCAATTTTCTCGGTGTGGGCAGCATATACAAAATCTACATGCATACTTTACATATTTACATGACTGATTTCATTTTCGTTACTTGATACTCATATACTAAGCACTATTGCTCGTTAGCCAATGATTTCATTGAATCATAAATGCACTCCAGTCATCATACGATCATGTGTTTTGTCATGTATAGACCTAGATATAAATTTCTAAATGTCACAACAAATGAACTACAGATTGTTTCATAAAAAATGGATCACCCTTAATCATCGCCTTAACTTCAACTTTGTCTAACTCCGCCAAACTTGAACGAATATCTCTGAAATTTGGAAGATATGTCAGTTGTGCTTACTAATATCATTGTTGGAAATTTCAAGCATGAATATTGAGTTGTTTTCCTGTTATAGATAAAAAAGTAGTAGATAATTTGATCTACATTAAGCAATGTTACACAAAATCATACCTCACTCTTATAAAATTACATTTGTCTCCTTTGTTATGCAATATGTTGTTCTACAAGCCAAAAGATATCAAACAAAACAAAAATAAAGAAAATCGGTCAATCAGAGCCAGTATAGCACCATTATTCATCAACAATAATGTAACTGCTACATGTGATTAACTGGACTTCCATGTTCCATAGCTTCCTGACTTCGTTGCGGTGGTGTTGGCAGCACTCCTGATTGCTTTCAGCTAAACATCTATCTCTTACCGGTTGAAAACAATACAAAGCACAAATGAACAATAACGAGATCGCATTCACAAAAGGCAAAGTGTCAACCTGCAAAACATCTATCATACCTGCAAACTATCTGGCCGTCCACGCAAAACATCCAAACGTAGAGACCGCCTAATTTTGAGGTTTGTTAAAGTTGATCTAAGTCTCTCGTTAACTGAGATGGCTGCACTAGACTAGTCTATTTCTAAGTCCACTATTCGTAGAAGACTTATTGAGTCGAATTTCAAGAGCTGTAAGAGGCCTTCTCAGATCGAATTATCAGATCAGCATACAAAAAGACGTCTCAGATGGGCAATGAGTCATTGTCACTGGCGAAATCAATGGGATCGGGTTGTCTGGTCTGATGAGGCATCAGTCCGTCTGAAGGATAGTGATGGTCAATTGGGATTATCGATAAAATCAGATCAGGAAATTCCGAGACATTTCCGGTACAAGGTGGTGCGACTCTACTGATTTGGGCTGGCATTTGGACCAATGGCCTCCCTGAACTTCACATACAGCAAGGAACCATGAATTCTGAATGCTATGTGAATGTTTTACGAATGAGCATTGGCCAAATGACAGATCAACTTGGTGATCCATCGACTTGGTTATTTATGGATGATAATGCTACGTGTCACAGGAGTAGTAGAGTCAACTTATGCAAGTCTCAATTAGGGCTTAGGACATTATCTTGGCCAGCTCGTTCTCCTGATCTGAATCCCAAAGAAAATGTATGGAGTATTCTAAAACGTAACGTTCGTCGTTCACTGCTAACTACAGATGGCGTATCACAACTTACGTCACTATTAAAAAGAGAGTGGAGAAAGTTAGATCAGTCAAAAATCAACGATATCATCGAAACAATGCCTAGACGAATTGGTAATGTCATTGACAATAAGGGTAGGGCCACAAAATATTAGCTTCTTAAGAACCGTTACTGTATCATAGCTTATCAGATTATATAAGGACATTTAAATATATCAGGGACATGAAATAACATGAAAAATGCTTTCTGTATCATACGTATGTTTTATTTAGTCAAATTTTAGGATGATCCACTTTTTATGAAACGGACTGTATTTGCAGGTTAAAAATTTCTAGCATGAGTAGGTAAATAAATTAGAGCAAATGCAATTCGTGTTCATTTTAACCCACTCAGTAGTTTAGAATTTAGATATTGAAATGGCAAGAATAAATGCGATAAAGACTTACTTTGTGCTGTTGAGGTGGTCGTCAATTCAAGATGGAATCCTTCGGTCATCGTTCTTTCGTTTAGTTGAGATAATATTGCTATAGAAAACATAAAAGATTTCCATAGGAAGTGGATACCGATCGCCATTTCGTTTCTTGAGCTATATGAAGAAGCAGTCAAACAGATAGTTCATCTCCATCTTTTGATAGGCAATCCTTGTTCAGTGCTCTTGATACCTTACTCTGGTAGTCACGAGCCACTTTCCATTATTCATGCCTTCGCTTGAATCAGTTGAAGTAAAGCGCGACTTTTCTATCGTCTTGAGTCTGGAATTCTTCTAATTCCTTTCTTATTTGATCGTAGCCTTTTTCTACTGCTTTTCTTCAATGTCAAAGTTGGACAGCTAAACATCAAAGTTCACCACTGCATAGTTGATGACCGTGCTCTTCTTCTCCTATTTCATAAAAGAATATATTTGACCTATCTTGTTGAATTCTTAGATTTCCATGATCATGTACTTCCATTTGTATTTCTATGCTCAATTCAAAATCAAGCATTTCTCCGCTGAATTCAAATTCAAGTATTTCTCCGTGAAATCACTATGTTATTTAAGATATTGTTAAGTTTGCTTTTCATTGAAATATCTAAGTTTGTTATAAAAATGGATCTATAGAGCACAACATAGATCTATGGTATTGGATCTCAGATTGGGCATAGGCATATTTCATATCTTCTCGTGGGTTACATATCAGTAACCTAGCTGTCTACTCGGAGTTACACAGACATCTTCTCGCCTTCAGCTCGGAGATTCTCATCGTGTATCTCCTCGTAGACAGTAGGTTACTGTACATGTAACCCACTCTGACGATGAATTACCCCGATATCTACTTAAAATTCTCACTATATATTTCTCCGGCCAAAAGACAATAGATATGTCAAAGTAATAATGTTTTATAACATTGGAAAGAAGGCATAGCACTATGTCATCTGCATCACGTCTCTTGGATCTCATTGCTTAGAAAAAATGTTGCTTGTTGCAGTATGTCCACGGCATTGAAAATTTGCATTTGATGGCAGCTGTGTGGTGCAACCAAACTTGATCCATCATTCGAAAGGGTGCTGGAATCACAACAGAATTATTAGAACTAGAACAAATGGAATTGTTAAGAAATTTATGGCATTTTGTAGTCAACGAAGTAAAGTCAAGAAATCTATCATTACATTTTCTATCATATTCTGCTGCAATTAAGTCTCCTACAATTTGTATTTTGGAATGAAATAATAAGCATGATATGATGTGCGTAACTATTAATTGTTATCAACTAACAAAAAAAAGATGGAATACGTTCCTTTACCAGTTTATATTACTTAAATGATCTGCACATATACTTAATAGTTCCAGATTTTGGTGTTGAATCAAAAATACTTGTGGACTATTATAGAAACATAAATACAAGGAGGCAAATTTCTCTGCATGGGCAGCATATACAAAATATGCATGCATACTTTGCATATTTATATGACTGATTTCATTTTCGTTATTTGATACTCATACACTATGCACTATTGTTCGTTAGCCAATGATTTCATTGAATCATAAATACACTCCAGTCATCATACGATCATGTGTTTTGTCATGTATAGACCTAGATATAAATTTCTAAATGTCACAACAAATGAACTATTTACATGTTGAAAAACTGTGCATTCTAGTATTAGCATGTAATTCAAGCAATGCAAATGCAATTCATGTTCACTTTAATGCATTTAGTAATTTAGAATCTAGATATTTATATGGCAAGAACAAGTATGATAAAAACTTACTTTGTGCCGTCTGGGTAGTCGTCAACTCAAGGTGGAACCATTCGCTCATCGTCCTTTCGCTTAGTTGAGATAAAATCGTTATAGAAAGCATGATAGTTTTCCATGTGGGAAGTGGATACAGATCGCCATTTTGTTTCTTGAGCTATATGAAGAAGCAGTCAAACAGATAGTTCATCTCCATCATTTGATAGATAATCCTTATTCAGCTCTCTTGATACCTTACTCTGGTAGTCACGAGCCACTTTCCATTATTCATGTCTTCGCTTGAATCAGTAGAAAAGCGTGACTTTTCTATCGTCTCATTGTTGAGTATTCTTTCAATTCCTTTCTTATTTGATCGTAGCCTTTTTCTACTACTTTTCCTCAATGTCAAAGTTAAACAGCTAAACATCAAAGTTCACTACTGCATATTTGATGACCGTGCTCTTCCTCTCCTATTTCATAAAAGAATGGACTATATTTTACCTATTTTGTGGAATTCTTAGATTTCCATGATCATTTACTACTTCATGTATTTCTCCTCTGAATTCAAATTCAAGTATTTCTCCGCCGAGATCACTGTGATATTTACGATATTATTGAGTTTGTGTTTCATTGAAACATCTAGGTTTTTCATAAAAATGGATCTACAGATTGTTTCATAAAAAATGGATCACCCTCAAACATCGCCTTAACTTCAACTTTGTCTAACTCCGCCAAACTTGAACGAATTTCTCTGAAATTTGGAAGATATGTCAGTTGTGCTTACTAATATCATTGTTGGAAATTTCAAGCATGAATATTGAGTTGTTCTCCTGTTATAGATAAAAAAGTAGTAGATAATTTGATCTTCATTTAGCAATGTTACACAAAATCATACCTCACTCTTATAAAATTACATTTGTTTCCTTTGTTATGTAATATGTTGTTCTACAAGCCAAAAGCTATCAAGCAAAACAAAAATAAAGAAAATCGGTCAATCAGAGCCAGTATAGCACCATTATTCATCAACAATAATGTAACTGCTACATGTGATTAACTGGACTTCATGTTCCATAGCTTCCTGACTTCGTTGCGGTGGTGTTGGCAGCACTCCTGATTGCTTTCAGCTAGAAATCTATCTCTTACCGGTTGAAAACAATACAAAGCACAAATGAACAATAACGATATCGCATTCACAAAAGGCAAAGTGTCAGCCTTGCTAGAACGAGGGTTTTCTTTGCAAGCTACAAGCAAGCGACTAAATGTCCCTTACACAAATGTGCATCGATGGCAGAATGATGATTTTCGACTCTGTCGTAAAGAGGGCTCTGGCCGTCCACGCAAAACATCCAAACGTAGAGACCGCCTAATTTTGAGATTTGTTAAAGTTGATCCAAGTCTCTCGTTAACTGATAATGCTACGTGTCACAGGAGTAGTAGAGTCAACTTATGCAAGTCTCAATTAGGGCTTAGGACATTATCTTGGCCAGCTCGTTCTCCTGATCTGAATCACATAGAAAATGTATGGAGTATTCTAAAACGTAACGTTCGTCGCTTACTGCTACCTTATGGCTTACTTATGGCGTATCACAACTTACGTCACTGTTAAAAAGAGAGTGGAGAAAGTTAGATCAGTCAAAAATCAACGATATCATCGAATCAATGCCTAGATGAATTGGTAATGTCATTGACAATAAGGGTAGGGTCACAAAATATTAGCTTCTTAAGAACCGTTACTGTATCATAGCTTATCAGATTATATAAGGACATTTAAATATATTAGGGACATGAAATAACATGAAAAATGCTTTCTGCACATACTTATGTTTTATTTAGTCAAATTTTAGGATGATCCACTTTTTATGAACCGGACTGTATAAAGAGCGACATAGATCTAGAATTATGGAATTGGATCTGGGATTTAATGTCTTCTCGTGGGTTGCGTATATACTATTGCACTGATATCAGGAGAATACCCACTCAGATTATCCGAATTGAACTATCTATTGCTCCGAAGCGAAGCTGAGGACAAGTACATATTTCAATGAGGATAATCTGTCGGTGGGTGTTCTCCAGATATCTGTGCAATATTATAATGTATTAACCATAGAAGTGGATAATACTACACTACATAGAACATAGAAGTAGATAATAGTACACTACATAGAATGGAAGATTGATATCTTGCCTATGTACAATGATGGCACATGGAAAAATCTATGGTTTGTAGATCAGATTCAATTTAAAACATTGTATCATAGTGAAACTATTTGCCGTTGGTTGTAGAGGTTGTTGACACCTACAGTCCGTTTCATAAAAAGTGGATCATCCTAAAATTTGACTAAATAAAACATAAGTATGATGCAGAAAGCATTTTTCATGTTATTTCATGTCCCTAATATATTTAAATGTCCTTATATAATCTGATAAGCTATGATACAGTAACGGTTCTTAAGAAGCTAATATTTTGTGACCCTACCCTTATTGTCAATGACATTACCAATTCGTCTAGGCATTGATTCGATGATATCGTTGATTTTTGACTGATCTAACTTTCTCCACTCTCTTTTTAACAGTGACGTAAGTTGTGATACGCCATTTGTAGGTAGCAGTGAACGGCCAATGTTGCGCTTTAGAATACTCCATACATTTTCTATGTGATTCAGATCAGGAGAACGAGCTGGCCAAGATAATGTCCTAAGCCCTAATTGAGACTTGCATAAGTTGACTCTACTACTCCTGTGACACGTAGCATTATCATCCATAAATAACCAAGTCGATGGATCACCAAGTTGATCTGTCATTTGGCCAATGTTCATTCGTAAAACATTCACATAGCGTTCAGAATTCATGGTTCCTTGCTGTATGTGAAGTTCAGAGCGGCCATTGGTCCAAATGCCAGCCCAAATCAGTACAGTCGCACCACCTTGTACCCGTGGATGATGTAAATGTCTCGGAATTTCCTGATCAGATTTTATCCACAATCTCAATCGACCATCACTATCCTTCAGACGGACTGATGCCTCATCAGACCAGACAACCCGATCCCATTGATTTCGCCAGTGACAATGACTCATTGCCCATATGAGACGTCTTTTTGTATGCTGATCTGATAATTCGATCTGAGAGGGCCTCTTACAGCTCTTGAAATTCGACTCAATAAGTCTTCTACGAATAGTGGACTTAGAAATAGACTAGACTAGTGCAGCCATCTCAGTTAACGAGAGACTTGGATCAACTTTAACAAATCTCAAAATTAGGCAGTCTCTACGTTTGGATGTTTTGCGTGGACGGCCAGAGCCCTCTTTACGACAGAGTCCCTAGTTCTAGCAAGGCTGACACTTTGCCTTTTGTGAATGCGATATCGTTATTGTTCATTTGTGCTTTGTATTGTTTTCAACCGGTAAGAGATAGATTTCTAGCTGAAAGCAATCAGGAGTGCTGCCAACACCACCGCAACGAAGTCAGGAAGCTATGGAACATGAAGTCCAGTTAATCACATGTAGCAGTTACATTATTGTTGATGAATAATGGTGCTATACTGGCTCTGATTGACCGATTTTCTTTATTTTTGTTTTGCCTGATAGCTTTTGGCTTGTAGAACAACATATTGCATAACAAAGGAAACAAATGTAATTTTGTAAGAGTGAGGTATGATTTTGTGTAACATTGCTAAATGAAGATCAAATTATCTACTACTTTTTTATCTATAACAGGAAAACAACTCAATATTCATGCTTGAAATTTCCAACAATGATATTAGTAAGCACAACTGACATATCTTCCAAATTTCAGAGAAATTCGTTCAAGTTTGGCGGAGTTAGACAAAGTTGAAGTTAAGGCGATGTTTAGGGGTGATCCATTTTTTATGAAACAATCTGTATTACAGGATTTTCATGAAGAGTGAGATGGCGGCATTGTTTCATGTGAAATAGCCTACTATTCCATGGATTAATTTGTAGCAGTCACTGACAACTAGTTTCCAATGTTTCAATATTGGAATGAGAATTAAAAATTGGTTCACAAAGTCATAATTGAAAGTGGTCGGTGTGCTCTGTGCTGTTTGTAAGAACATCTGAAGTATTCACAAGTAGAAAGTCTAATTATTGGATAATTTCTTCTTCAAGCGGCTAAGAAACCTGGCGCTTTTCTGGAATAAACACATTGAAAGTTTATTTACCGACAATCATTTCTCAAATAAATGAAATGTCGCTGGAACTTTTCAATTAATCATTGAATGACACATGTGATATTTTGGAAGCTGATATTCGAATGCATGTAGAGATTTTGAAAAACATTCAAATTTAGTGAATAAGGGAACCCTTTAAAGTAAAATGAATACTCTATGATTTCTTGGCCTCTGATTTCAAGCTGGAGTTATGCATGTTCTGTAAATCGACATTGCATGTTGCATAAGAGTCTGATTATACTATTGATAGATTATCGGAACGATATTTCAAAATGATGAACGTGCAGAACGTTTAAAAGGATTTCCTTCTTTGTCATCTTGTCGGCGCAGCATTTTGTAAATTCACTATTGCTTTTGATTACATGGAGTATAAGCTTACTAATTATACATCAATGAAAGAAACTGTCATTATTAATTTACCCATTTTTGTGGCTCTATGTATTCAAACGCTATTGGTCTCCTGTTAAATCGTTGTTAAATTGCTTTTGTTGCAAAGGAAGAATCAAAGCATACTTATTCCGACAAATTTATATTTCTGATTGTGCAAGAGAGATTGCAAAAAAACAGACAGTAGATTCGAGAATTAGCCATTTATTTTTCTGAAAGTCGACTTCCTCAATAATTTTTTTTTTAATGAACACAAGTAAAGTTAGAACTCAGGTTGATTTTAAGTAAAGACAAACCAAAGCATAATATCACGCAACATGCAACTCAATAGTAAATTACTCGCCCTCACAATGAATTGGAAGGTAGGATCTTGACAATAAACATGGTTGTTGATAAATATGTCAACAGCTGATTACTATGCAAACAGGTAAAAACAACTGATAGTCGCAATATCCTGTCAAACTGAAATCTCTTTTCTCACGCTGTCTGACTTCATGTTTACCTGCTTATTACTATCACAGTGTGGGTAGTTGTTATCAAGCTGATATTTCTATTTTAAGTTATAACTGATTGAAGTAAGGCGATGAGTCAGAGTCAATTAAATCTTAACACATTTTAATTACACAGAGATAAATAATAGCACAGGATTTTCCGAGCACCTTACTACCTTAAAGTGCTTGGGTTTCGGAAAGTTGATGGTGATCTAAAACAACCCAATGAAAAGATTGTTGGCAGATGATGAAACGAAGCAGAACTTCGAAGTAACAACTTTGGATCTGAATTAGATCTGAAAATGAAAACAAAACATGAAAAAGTGAAAACATGTAACATGTGCCTAAGCTGCAGCAGCACTAATTCTTATTAATACCCTTGACCATAAAAAATTGGAAAAAGATCTAAAGAACGTGATAAATGGTAAAAACATTAAAACACGTTAAACACTGAAAAATATGTTTTATGCGAAAACCCCATTTCAATTCTGTCATTTTCTGATAGACGGCGGTTTTTCCATTATGCATTTTACTTCACTTTAAGCTTACTATGTTATAAAATGGATTGCACAGGACACCCATGAAACTATCATTATACACACAGCACAGCATTCATTCAGTTAAATATATCTCTCTCTATGATCTCTTCAAAGCTATTTTCTACCCGTTGGTGATGACTGCCTCATGGATAATATTAAACGTACTTGTTACCTGGGAGCATTATTTTCATGCAATTTGAAATGGAATGCACTGCAGTGGCAAATTTTAATGCCTCCAGAAGAATGTACATAATCCGCAAACCTTCGCCGCTCTGATTGTGATAAAGATCTTGTGATTCGTTATTACATCGTCTTTATTCAGGTATATTTGCAGATATGAATATCCTTGAACATGGATGGGCATGGAAATTTTTGAAATGTCCTTGGATATTGTGATGAATTTCTAACGAAAATTTCCAAAATTTCTGTTGCAATTATTTTAAATGTACTATTGAGGACAACATGTTTTCTCAAATTACAGCTAATTTAATAATGATGCGAAGTATCATAAAACCTGAAATAAATTCAAAATGAAATGTGGTTCGACTCGTGGCCGCATCGAGCAAGTATAACAACTTGAAATGAGATTGTTCATTCTGTTGATCAGACCAGAAGGCTGATGATGAAAAAGTCTCCTTGCTTTTCGGCGTGATAATTGTAATTATAAGTAAAAGAAAATTTACAAGGTCGCCGAAAAGCAAGGAGACTTTTTCATCATCAGCCTTCTGGTCTGATCAACAGAGTGAACAATCGCCAACTCCTGTTAACGGCTATCCTCTACATCAACTCTGAAATGAGATTGTACGCCAATTTATGTGACGCATTCGTGTTTACTGATTACTCTGATGCACCCATTGATGCGTCGTTTCCTTTATCAATGAATGCGAGGCTGCAGATGTGTACTCGTAGTAGGCTACGCTTGAGAGTCAATATTGCAGTGGGGCAGAACAGCATTTCAAAAGTTAGTTATTATACAGCAATTTAACACGACTGCGCACAAGTGCCAAAATAAATTTTTCGGCACCCGTGTCCTGAGCATCCATAGAGCGACTGTTTATTCAAGCCTGCATGATTTTGTCGAAAATGAAGATATAGGCTGCTCATCCCCAGCCGTGATGAAAATTATATGAAATAGTAAATGCTGCACCCAATGGGACCTGCGTCATCAGCTGAGTGCCAAGGAGCTCAAGGAGGCAGCCAGTGCAGGGCTCCATCCTCGGTCCTTATTTGTTTGGCATTTACGTACCTTCTCTCCTTCCCTATGTCCAGCTACATGCTAAAATGATAAAATATGTGCACGATGCGTTCTTATCATTTGGCACAAGGCCATGGAAGATATTGATATCTTAAGATCCAAACTTAATAATGTTTCGCAATGGTCTGACAAGAACAGTCTTACATTTAACAAAAACAAAACACGTGGTTTAGGTAGTTATCGCGGATGTTCCAGAGATGTTTGTGATGTTCATTCAATCTTGCCGTTCATCAAGTTCCAGTGATCTTTGAAGTTTCTTAGCCTTTTGCTTGACGACTCATTCGGTTGGAAGTATCACATAGAGTTCATTGAGAAGAAAGGTGCTCAGAGACATTACATTTTGAGAAGAGGAAACGCATGCCATCTTCCCAAGCTTTCGCTTCTGTCTCCCGAGCAGTATGAATATGCTCGCCTTCCCAGATCAATGTATGTCATCTTGCCTTTCATCAATGATGGTGACATATACTTTTCTGTGCTGTGCTTTAAATTTCATCTGTTACGACCTCCCCAAGGTACGAACAGAAAAAAGGCCAAATCCCTGTGAGTAAATGTATTTATTAGGTGCAAGGCAGGTGGTGGCCCTTAAGAGAGCCGATTTGGCGTTCGCAGAGAATGTGAGTGTACGTGCAGTCGTCAACTTGGCAATGACTGTGGTCGTGAGCCGAAGGGTCGCAGCAGCGTCGTTGATTCCCAACAAGAGATCGTGCGTACTGTAGGCGGGAGAGAGTGAGAGAGAGAGCGTTTGGTCCGTCAGCAGGGAGTTTTGATGTCTCTCCAAATGTGTGGGATCGATCATCCACCTGGAGCGTATGATTGGCGCCCAGCCACTCGCCGGCTCCCTGTCACCGGGCATCGCTTCGCCCTCCCGTCAGCGAAGGGAAGGAGAGTCTGCGCCGATCAATGGCTCCTGCAAGCGACTCCATTGGTCGTCGCTGCCTTGAAAGTTAATGTACGTTAAGTATCACTTCTGCCGAGTCTTGATGAGGAAAGAGAGAGAAGTCTGCATTTTCGTCACATCCCCCGGCATAAAAGAGCGTTGATAATCGGAGCATTGCGATGACTTGAAACGCGAAGAAATGTTCTCCAATCACCACAAAAATGTTCATCACCACTTTTTAATTCACTTAGGATTTGTTTGGTCTCTGAAACGGATCCTGGGTAGATCTCTCAGAAAACTGGGAACCGGTGCGGGATAAGGCATCAGCCCAAATGTTGTCTTTTCCCTTTATATGACAGACAATAAGGTTAAACTCCTGAAGAGCTAAACACCAAGCGAGTAGTCTACGATTTTTGAACCTCATTTTGTTGAGAAAAATCAACGGATCATGATCTGTGTGAACTTTTACTGAACCCACTGAAGAGGCAATATAAATCTCAAAATGTTTAACTGCACTGAGTAAGGCGAAGGCCTCTTTCTCTATTGTAGAGTAATTCTTTTGGTGTTTATTTAACTTTTGCGAGAAATATGCAACTGGAAATCTTTCACCTTCAATATTCTGTGTCAACACTGCACCTATGCCTACGTCGCTCGCGTCAGTCATGAGTTCGAATGGTTTGTTCCAGTCTGGAGCATTTAGAATCGGTGTATCACACATCATAGTTTTTAATGACTCGAATGCTTTCTGACAAGGAGTAGTCCTAATAAACTTTGAGTTCTTTTTTAGTAAATCGGTCAGAGGAAATGCAACCGTCGAGAAGTTTGGCAAAAATCGCCTATAGTAACCTAACATGCCGAGGAATCTCATTACACCTTTTTTGTCAGTTGGTGGAGGAAAGTTTTTCATTTTTTCAACACGTCCATCTACTGGCTTAACTTTTCCATGCCCCACTACATGTCCTAAGTATGTGACGTCGGCTCTACAGAACACACTTTTGCTCAAATTAACGGTCAAGTTTGCTTCTTGCAACCTGACAAACAGTTCGCGCAGAGATTTTTGATGCTCCTCCCAGCTATCATTATGTACAACAATGTCATCAACATATGCTGTGACATTCTTCATACCTCTCAGTAAACTTGTCATTAGTCTTTGAAATGTAGCTTGAGAATTCTTCATGCCATAGGGCATTACTCGGTACTGATACAGTCCATCTGGCGTGACAAATGCTGATATCTCCCTAGCTCTTTCGGTCAGAGGGATGCCCCAATAACCTTTCAAAACATCGCATTTTGAAATATATCTGGCTTTCCCAATGCGATCTATACAATCATCGATTCTGGCCAAGGGGAAAGAATCGCTTTTAGTCACTGCATTTGATTTTCTATAATCTGTGCAAAATCGATATGAATTATCGGCTTTCTTGACAACTACACAAGGAGATGCCCACTGACTATTGCTAGGTTCGATAATTTTATGTTTTAACATATAATCGACCTCTTCTTGAATAATTTTCTTTTTGTCTGGGCCTACTCGATACGGATGTGATTTGATCGGAGTGATATCACTCGTTAGACAGACGTCGTGCTCAATAACATCCGTACGAGACGGTACATCGCCGAAGATGCTCTTGAATTCTACTATCAAGTTTTCGAGTGAATTTCCTTCGTCTGATGGCAGATGATTTGTTAGTGATTTCATATCTTTCATTATATCAGAATTCGCTAATCTCGCGTTTTGATTGTCATTTTTAATTTCAAAATCAATATCGTGCACACTAAGAACCGAATCGGACTCAATTGATCTTGCATAATATTCCTTTATCATGTTAGCATGACATAATTGTGTACAGAGGCGTCGCTAAGGACACATCATTGGGGGGGGGTTGCTAAATTTTACCTGATTTACAACTAAGAACCAAAATTTACCTGATTATTGCACACACGCATACTCACACACACATTCCAACATGTTTCATGATTATAACCTGCAGAAGAGGTACCTAGTCATCTAATCGGCCGGAAATGACGCCTATAAATGAAAAATAATTTAATTGGTGGTTCATACGAATATTATTCATATTGAGTTGTCTCAACTGCTAAGGAAATTTTCGATGGTGTTTGCATCGAGAAAGTTAACACGCTGTTAACAATAAACTTCTACGCACAGAGATGACGGTGTGCCTTATTCATACCGTGCGCTTTCCGCGGTGCGCGTGTGACTGACGCGGTATGAGGAAGGTTCGATGAAATCCTTCGTCATCTCCTCAAGGGACAACGCAATAGCCAGAACTTATATGAATCAACGGCTAAATACACTACACAGCTAGGCAGAATGAGTTGCAGGCGTTTCAGCGTCAGGTGATTCAGTACCAATATTCACTGGCCACAGGGCTGCCAACTGTCCCGATTTTTTCGGGACGTACCGATTTTTTGCCATAAAATTCGCCTGTACCGATTTTTCGGTACGTACCGATTTTTTGCTCTTGAAATTCCGCTGTCCCGATTTTTGTACCGATTTTTCAATTTTAAAACTCGGATTCAGTTTTTTGTGGCCTGAATTTCTCAAAGTTTATAGGCTTCCATATGTCTATCAGATATGCTTTTTGCATTAAATTGAAGTGCATTTGTTTTCTTTTTTTGGCTAAACGAAAGCAAATTTTGCAATGACAATGTGAGAACATGTTTTGCTCCGTCGGAACCTTCTCCGGTGCGATGTTGAGAGCCGTGACTCCGTGGGGGCGCGCTGCTCCAGTACACATATACTTCTCCCTGTTGGCCTACTGGGATACATTATTGATAATTGTTAAAAAAAAAGAATGCACTCCCTTGTGTTGTTACGTCTTTAATGTAAGTTATGAATAGAACAACATAAAACAAGGGGACCCGACGTTTCGTCCTACCAGGACATAATCTTGGGTAGATAAGCCTGGTCCAGGCGGTGCCAATGGTTTATATACCAGAGTTATGGTCTATGTACTGGTCTACAGTTTAAATGCATGCTTTTTATGATTGGTACTTTACCAATTTATTGTTTTCTCGTTTCATCTCTGCGACGTTCATACAATGAGGTAAGTGAATTCGTTCTATTGTTTTTTGCTTTGTAAACAGACATGTAGGCTATGTGCGCTTGTTTTGCCGTTGTTCATATTTGTTCCGATGCTTCCCGAATCAAGAACTTAAAATGATAAATTTTGTCCGTTTTGTTGCGTTTTGTTGTTGATTACAGCGTGCTGCTTGACATTGCTGCTTCAGCGTGATGAGCCAATGATACAAAAAACATACATGTTGCTTCAGGATTTGCTGCGAGATTTGATGTCTCGAATTATTCGTCCGGATCTGCTTTCTGAGACACATGACCTGGCAGCAATCAATTGCAGAGAGACAAAGTGAGTTATAAATGTAGTACCATAATTATGACTAGAATATAGGCTTTAGTGAAGAAGCTCAATGTAGTACCATAATTATGACTAGAATATAGGTTTTAGTGAAGAAGCTCATTTCACCATTGGTATTGTTGTAGCCTACTGACTACAATGCGTTAAGTCAGTTGGGGGCCGATCATAGCATGTCTCATAGTTTAAACGGAATATCATCCATTTATATGATAAAAATTCAATGTCTGAAACAAGAAGAATTTATGAAATTTTGATGAATAAGTACAGGTATAAATACCGGTATGCTTCCTTCAATGGAAACACATTACCTAGCTTGATAAATGTAAATGATCTCCTTCTTGAAGAGTGATAGGCCTGTTGTCGCAATTATCTTTGCTAGTTTTTTTTTCATTTCTTTCGCAACTCGTTCCTAGTGATTTGATCAAAAAATTCACATGGAAATATTCCACTTTCAGAAATCAAATCGAAGTTGGAAAAATGGAGCTTGGTGAGAATGCCACCAGTCATTTGAAGAAAATGAAGAAAGTAAATGCCCTGAAAGTAATGGAACATATGAAAGATTTTTTTTGACTGCGATCGATTATCTGAAAAAACAGATCAAAAAGTCTGAGGAATTGCTATGGAACGCACGAGTGGCTGATATTGGAGAACGAACCAAAATTGACTTCAAAAATTTGAAATTTTTCTTAAAAGCATCCGCCCATCCCACTGCTGAGCTAAAAGAAGCTATGCGGATTTACCAAACCCAGCCACTGCCCATGGGAGTCAATCAAGACATGCGCGCTGATGAAGCGTGGCATGCATTGAAGCTGTACAAAAATCCTGTGTCGGGAAAAAAGGTCTTCGCTGACCTGGCTTCCGTCATGCTGGGAGTATTGACCATTCCCCAGAGCAACGCAGGGGCGGAGAGGGCGTTTTCCCTTGTAAAAAATGTTCATACAGACGCACGAAGTGCCATGAAAAACGACCTCCTCTCCGCACTTCTCACCCTGAAAGTTGGTGGTTTCCCCCCACTCGAAAAAGAAACATTGCGCCGATGCAAAGGAGCAACCGTTGCTTATTTAAATAAAGACTGAATAGGCCTACCAGTACTATAGCACTTCCACATAATTCGTCGGTAATTTGGCAAACTGAATACTCCCTACTTACAGGCTCGATTAGTCATCAAAGTTAACCATCTTCGATTTGAGGACACGAGGTTAGTGCAGAGATGTGAGTTTGCAGAATCAAATGCATGTAGTCAATCAGGCATAGACTTCTGTGAATCAGAAATATCCAAATCTTTAATTAACTAATTCTGACTTCATTTTTCCTTATCACCGGCGAATTATGACCTAAGCTTCTGTTTTTTACCCACACATAATCAAGCCAGAACTCGCATTACTTGGTTATAAGTTCATCATAATGCTCGTTTTCTATTGAACGCCAATGTGCCAACAAAATTGATTTCTGTAAATGTGTTAATTAACTCCTTCAATTATTTCATTTGCAAACTATATCTGATGTGTAATGGCTTGCGATCGAGTAATGCGAGTTTTATCTCATAGCTGTAATCTGGGATTCTAGATTTGTAATTTGTTTTTTTCTTGTATTTTTTTTGTTTGGTTGCAACACAAATTAATCATTTTTATCCTTACACAAGAGCATATTTTTCTATTTAATCGATTGGTTGGGAGCTAGGGACGAAACGAACATGGTCGTTCATATTAATCAGATACATACAGAGGCAGACATACATATAGAATGTATGTACATGTATATGTACTTTTTTTCTTTCATGGGATTTCAACCGTTCATAACTTACTGCTGTCTGCTAATTTGTGGGAAGTTTCGCCAGGTCGGGTCTAACATGGACAGCTTCAGTGCATGTAGTTGCGTAGAAAAATGAGACATTTTTGTACCGATTTTTTGGGGTAGGCGTACTGATTTTCCCGATTTTTTCACCTGGGCGTACCGATTTTTTGCCGCCAGAGGTTGGCAGCCCTAGGGCCACATTATAGGTAGGGTACTGGAATTACATTTCAATTGCACTTAGATATTTTAAATTTAGCAGAGCTAACTCACATCGCCTTATGCTCCAATTTTTAAGAAAATGCGAGGCGACTGTTCCTCCCACAGAATTTGATTCATCAGCGCGGGCTTCGGTTTCCTAGAAAGGAAGAGTTATATGTAACCTTAATATCGAAATGGTACATCACAGAATTAGACAACTTGCTCCTTCTCGAATGGATAATTCGTGTATCGCTTGCTATTGGAAATGGCAAACAATAAGCTGTCAGCAGAGGCAGTGAGAGATGCGTGCGTGCTGTGATATCACTCCTCGCACACACCAGAACACACATCGATGCTTGGCTTCCATTCAATGTATGCACCATACAGTGAGCAATGCCGAGGAGAGGATGTGAAATCATCAAGTGAACTAATTTTCGTACGCCTGCTACTTTCTTTAATAATGATCGGAAGGGCCAATATTATGGAGAAAACGTGTGGGCAATGATCTGAATTCTTCGAATATGAAGGAATTTCGGCAATCGAAGCACTTTGCTGGAACTCACATTAATCCTTTTAATCCTCACATTCACATTAATCACTTTTTTTCCTATCTCTGTAAGGTATGAGGAATTCCTTTTTGCCCACCTAATAGGTTCCTCAATGTGCCGTCCATCACATTCTTCTATCACATTCATTAATCACACTTCTAGCAAACCGAAGCAGATAAACAAAATATTTAATTCTGTGGTTCCTCCTGCTCGCATATACAGTCATCCCGGGTAGAGGTCGTTTTCAGCGCGCTATGTTTGACCGCTTTCGCGTGACAAATCAATATCATCGACAGCAACTAACCATATACTTTCTGGTGTCTAGAAAGGGTAAGAATTTCCCGACATTATGAATTGTTTTTGTGACAAGACGTGTTTTTGTGGCTAAGAACAACGGCAGTGAATATTGGAGCTGAATCGCCGGCAAACCGGTGGTTTACCTGACATTTCTCATTTTACCTGAATCTTTTAATAATTTCATATTGGGGGGGGGGTGTCACGGTCCCCCACACCCCCCCGGTCGCGACGCCTCTGATTGTGTATCTTTCTTTCGATCTGGTGTGCTCACGATGTAATTTAACTCATCTATCTTACTCGAAATGACATATGGGCCCTGATAGCGAGCTTTCATCGGATTGCTCACAATCGGCAAGAGTACGAGGACTTTGTCCCCAACGCTAAAACTTCGAACTTTTGATTTCTGATCGTACAGTTCTTTCATGGCTATTTGTGCTGTTCTAAGGTTCTTATGTGCCAGTTCGGTAGCATTCACTAACTTTTCACGGAAATCTGAGACATATGACAGCAAATCTTTCTGTTGTAGATTTTCGTTTAAGAGACTTTCTTTCAGCAAACCTAACGGGCCTCGGACTGCGTGGCCGAACACTAGTTCGAAAGGACTGAAGCCTAATGACTCTTGAGTGGCTTCTCTGGCTGCAAATATCCCAAAATGGACACCTTTATCCCAGTCTTTTTCGTGTTCAATACAGAAGGACCGCAACATGGTCTTCAGCGTAGAGTGGAATCTTTCCAATACTCCTTGCGACTGAGGGTGGTAGGCTGATGATCGCACTTGTTTGGCACCGATCAGGTTTACGACTTGCTGAAACAAGCCCGACATGAAATTTGAGCCCTGGTCTGATTGTATTTCCTTAGGGAGTCCAACAAACGTGAAGAACTTCAGCAGGCTGTCTGCAATTTGGACGGCCGTAATTCTTTTTAACCCTTTCAACCCGAGCGGCCGGTATACCGGCCATCCCGTAAACTCTCAAATACCCTAGCGGCCGGAATACCGGCCAGGGACATACTACATGAGTTTGATGTCTACAGTGACAACTTGTTAACCATTATTTCGATGGCTATGGTCTGTCGAATGTTTCTGCATAAAGAGATGTCTATCTTACTCATCGCTACCATAGAATGCTGAGTTTGAAATAGGATAGTATACAACTAAATTGATTTTTTCTAAACTATGATTCACAACAGTGACTGTCATCACTTCTATCTCACAGGGCCGTGTATAATGTCACGCAAAAGAAAACTATTTTTAGATAATGTTGTAGCTGCAGTGATGATATCATCAGATGAAGATGACAATACCAATGAATACAACTACCCACAGGACTTTGAGCCGGAGAGCGACGATGAACTAACCAATGATACCCCTCCCACGACTGCAGGTAGTGAATCGACAACTTATACAACATCTGATTTTGCTCCTGGACAAAATTGGGACAGGAACATCGACGACTTTCCGGATGCTGTGTTCACTCCAATTGAGACGCCTGGTCCCAGAAACATTTACTTTTCATGCTTTTCTAGAGCAATTGTTTGAGCAGCTTACAGGAGATAATGACAGATGTAAGAGCTCTTTCGGAAAACGCCGGTCTGACAGTGAATTGGGTGAAAAACGACTATGTCTTCGGTCGAGTCATGATGTTGTTAGACCTGCGAACGCCGGAACGAACAACCGCTGTGTTGCTTGCAGCAAGCAGCACTTAGTTGCTAAGAGAAAACATCCTGAAGCTCTAAACAGTGAATTACCAAAACGAAAAAAAAACTGTATATAAATGCACATTTTGTGATGTCTTCCTGTGCATCGGTGATGAGCAGAACAATCATTGGTGGGATTGGCATCATAAGGTAGAGTATTTGCACTAGTCATTGTTATTTACAGATGTAAACATCACTTGGGTTTTAATTATTGCATATCTATGATTAAAATCAGTTGTTTTGATTTTACATTAAGTGTTCAGGATGTCAGGGTGGCCAGACTATCTCATCGAGGGCGTCAGTGTTGAAAGGGTTTTAACGGGATGGCCTCCGGAAAGCGTGTAGATGCGCACATAATAGTTAGCAAATACTGATTTCCTGCTCGAGTATTTGGGAGAGGGCCAACACAATCAATAATTATCCTCGAAAATGCACTTTCGACTATTGGAAGCGGTCGAAGTGGCGATTTAGGAATTACTTGGTTTGGCTTTCCGGATACTTGGCAAATATGACATCGTCTGCAAAAGGCAGAAATGTCTGATCTTATCCCAGGCCAGTAGAAATGTCGAGTCACTTTATCAAAAGTCTTCCTTATGCCTAGATGACCTGCCATGGGAACTTCATGGCCTAGTCTCAGAATCTCGCCCCTAAACTTCTTCGGGACTACGATTTGGTGAAATACGGACCACTCTTCATTGCAGGGACTCTAGGGTCCCGCCATTTTCTCATTAACAAGCCAGATTCCTGGAAATAATAGCCACGGGGTACTGTTTTGATTTCTCGCTCAGAAATAGCAATCTCAAATAACTTTTTGATTTCATTATCCCGTTCTTGAGCCGCCATCAATTCATTTGTATTGATAGACTCGGAGACTTCAGAATTTGGAGTATCATTATCTGCATCTTCAGTCCTTTTAAGCGCCTGTGAGCGTGTTATCACACCACAAGCAACATTTTCCCTTTTCTCCTCAGATATGGGCGAATCGTTGATATCAACTGATACACCTTTTCTTATCTTCGAACCAGCCAAATCATTTCCCAACAGGAGAGTAATTCCCCGAGCTGGTATGTGATCGGTCACTCCGACAACTACGGGTCCGGAAACGAGCTCGCAGTTAATGTTGATTTTGTGTAACTTCACTGTTCCGGTTCCCCAAAATCCTTCTGTGTCAATGATGTCTCCGGTAGCGGAATTTTCTGACAATGGCAGCACATTTGATAAGATGAAATATCGAATCGCTCCCGTGTCACGCAAAATGTTGACAGGGACCTCATTTTTATTGTCCAACGAGACTGTGCCCTCGAATGTGAACGGGAGAAAATCTCCTTTCGGTGAAGCTAAGACATCTTGGGAGTCGACTGTATTTACGGAATTTTTCTCTTCCTCTTTCTTTCTTTTGAGTATGAAACACTCAGAAATTGTGTGACCGGTTTTCTTGCAGTAGTGACAAGTCACCGGTCTGGTGGAGCCGTTAAAAGGGTTTCGAACTGGCCTGTTATCAGACTGTTTCATTTTGGAGGCGCCTTGATCCGTGTGATTAAATGTGCTTTTCCTCTCTTTATTAGAGCGCTTACGAGAAATTGCATATTCCTCGGATAACATAATCCAAGCTTTGTAATCTTCAGGATCTTTGTCCTCGATAAATGTCTTCATGTCTTCAGGGAGACACTGTTTGAATTCCTCGATGAGGATTAATTCTCTTAATTGCTCAAAATTATCTACCATCATGGATCTGCACCAACGGTCAAATGCAACTTCTTTAGAATGGGCAAGATCAGAGTAGGTCATAGACTCGGATTTCTTTAGGCTGCGAAATCGATAGCGATACGCTTCAGGGACCTTTTTCAAATGCTCTCAAAATACGACTTTTGACAATTTCATAATCCGAACTCTCTTCTAGCGACAGGGTCACGTAAGCCTCCTGAGCTTTTCCTACCAAAACGCTCTGGAGCAACATTGGCCATATGTTTTTCGGCCATTTCATGATTTGAGCAACCCTCTCAAAATGGAGGAAATAACTGTCCACATCTGATTCTTTAAACGGAGGCACAAGCCTCACTACTTTGTTAATGTCAAAACTGTCAGTAGAAGGAGAAACCGGCTTTGATTCCTGTAGATAACGTAATCTCTCTCGCTTAGAAATTTCCTACTCAAATTTCAATTTTAATTTCAGAGCTTTAATTTCGGAAGTGTCCTCATCCTCAGATTCAATATCGCCGTTAACAGAACCATGATCAGAAGGATCGCGTCCAAGGGCCGAGAAAATGTTAGAGCGGATATCCGCTTTTGTTAAATTATGACTGCACGAAATGCTGAGGTGTCTAGCTAACTCAAGTAGTTCAGTCTTTTTGAAATTCAAAATTTCATCGTAAGAAGGAATAGACGTCAAAACCTCACTGTCTGCCATTTTGAACAGAATAGATTAATAGATCTATGCTAGACGCGAGTATAAATGTCTATGTAACTATTGAAGACTGATAACTTAAGCGGTAGTTAACTGACGAAAACGCTAACGTAAGTAGCTTAAGGGAAAAGTATACCAACGTAAGTGGCATAAGACAACTTTGATGAAATTTGGAACAATCCCGGCTGAGCCCCCAATTTTCTGTTACGACCTCCCCAAGGTACGAACAGAAAAAAGGCCAAATCCCTGTGAGTAAATGTATTTATTAGGTACAAGGCAGGTGGTGGCCCTTAAGAGAGCCGATTTGGCGTTCGCAGAGAATGTGAGTGTACGTGCAGTCGTCAACTTGGCAATGACTGTGGTCGTGAGCCGAAGGGTCGCAGCAGCGTCGTTGATTCCCAACAAGAGATCGTGCGTACTGCAGGCGGGAGAGAGTGAGAGAGAGAGCGTTTGGTCCGTCAGCAGGGAGTTTTGATGTCTCTCCAAATGTGTGGGATCGATCATCCACCTGGAGCGTATGATTGGCGCCCAGCCACTCGCCGGCTCCCTGTCACCGGGCATCGCTTCGCCCTCCCGTCAGCGAAGGGAAGGAGAGTCTGCGCCGATCAATGGCTCCTGCAAGCGACTCCATTGGTCGTCGCTGCCTTGAAAGTTAATGTACGTTAAGTATCACTTCTGCCGAGTCTTGATGAGGAAAGAGAGAGAAGTCTGCATTTTCGTCACACATCCCACACGCAACAAGTTCACGCAACCTAGTGGGAGTATCCGAGACACATCTGGAGTCATCTTCTATGATCGTCAAATCGTCTATGAAAGCCTTCATATTGTTGCTGTTGCCAATCCAATGCACATTGCTGTTTCTTTGCCTTCAACTACTTTTTTCTATAGCGCTCCTTGCTTAAAGAATTTGTCAAAAGTTGAAGGTAGAGTGTTAAGAATCATCGGATTACCTCATGACATGAATAACTCTGTCCTTACTTCTGCCAATGGCACGGGTGTCAAACTTTTTGCTTCAACCGTGAACATTTCTATACCTCCCCGAAAAGTGCTTTGTTTGCGACCACGCCTTACGTCTGGTGCCACTGCATGTACTGATTCTATATCCACCTTTTGCTACATACAACTGTTCGATATGGTGTTTTTCTTCATCAAATTCGGCATTTAATTTGAAGTTCATTGCACAATTTTTCACTCTTATTTAATTTTTTGTTAACTTTATATTGAGCTCATTGAAACAGGCTAATTAGTGTTGTTCTCTTCTGATTATCTTTAAAATTATGTTATTAGTCCGGGAGCTACCGTGAAGTTGTGCAGGGAACGAGGTAGTACATAAAACTTTCACATAGCATAGTACACCACTAACCTATTGCAAAACTTCGCCTCTGCCGGATCAGATCATTTGCTTTTCAGAAATAGAGAGGATAACACAATTCTATGTATTTCCAGTGGTAAAATTGTGACATTTAAGGTGTTCACTCAATTTTTTCGAATTTTCCTCATAAAAGTTAGACAAATTGGTATTTTGTTGAACTGGTTATTATAGAAATCATCTACAGATCATGATCTTTCAAATGAGTTATCATTCAGTGACAGAGGATAAAGTAAAGTGTACAAACCATAGAAATTAACAATACCATAGAAAGTCCTAGAATGGAAATTGCATGAAAATCATGGCACACGCCGGAGGAACTTAGTTGGGGCAAAATGCAAATTGTATGACCTAGTTTCCAATTTTTCTGATTGGCATTTATATTCATCAAGCCAATTTGTGATCTGGATTGTTGCCCCTTGTCCACAGATCATGTACACAAAAGCAATAATGAATTTACAAAATACTGCGGCGACAGGATGACAAAGAAGGAAATCCTTTTAAACGTTCTGTACGTTCATCATTTTGAAATATCGCTCCTATAATCTATCAAGAGTATAATCAGACACATATGCAACTTGCATTGTCGATTTACAGAACATGCATTACTCCTGCTTGAAATCAGATGCCAATAAACCTTGGGGTATTCATTTTTCTTTAAACGGTTCCCCTGTTCTTTACATTTGAACAATTTTCAAAATCTTTGCATGCTTTCGAATATCAGCTTCCAAAATATCATCAAACTATTTCACATAAGTCATTCAATGATTAATTGGAGATTTCCAGTGGCATTCTGTTTATCTGAGAATTGATTGTAGCAAAGAAGCTTTCAGTGCGTATATTCCAGAAAAGCACTAGGTTTCTTAACAGCTTGACCGAGAAATTATCCAATAATTAGAAATTTTATCTGTGAATTCTTGAGATGTTCTTCCAACCAGTACAGCGACCTCTTTGAATATGGCTCTGTGAATCAAATTTTAATTCGTATTCCAGTGTTGAAAAATTGTATAATAGTTGTGAATGACTGGCGCAAATAGCCACAGTACACTAATCCATGGAATAGTAGGCCATTTTACATGATACAATGCCACCATCTCACTAAAAATGTTTTCATGAAGATCCTGTGATTTGCTGTCAACAACTTCCACAGCCAACTTGGCAAATAGTTTGACTATGATATAATGTTTTAGATCGAATCTGATAGATTTTTCTATGTGCCATCATTGTACATAGACAAGATATCAAACTTCCATTCTAGTGTACTATTATCTACTTCTATGGTACAAACAGACACTTTTCGTTGGTGTAACTGCAAATTTTAACATAGAAATTTCAGGAAAATTGTTGATATACTTTAACGAAAAGTGTCTGTTGTACACTTTACTTCATCCTCTGTCACTGAATGATGACTCATTTGAAAGATCATGATCTGTAGATGATTTCTATAATAACCAGTTCAACAAAATACCAATTTGTCTAACTTTTATGAGCAAAAATTCGAAAAAATGGAGTGAACACCTTAAATGTCACAATTTTACCACTGGAAATACATAGGATTGTGTTATCCTCTCTATTTCTGAAAAGCAAATGATCTGATCCGGCAGAGGCGAAGTTTTGCAATAGGTTAGAGGTGTACTATGCTATGTGAAAGTTTTATGTACTACCTCGTTCCCTGCACAACTTCACGCTAGCTCCCAGATTATATTGTGTCTTTGTAGTTTTCTCCTAATCTTTGATTGCAAAGTTGTGATTGAATGAAGCTGAGTTATTATCATCATGATCAGTACATTTTTACATTCCGTCGGTCTCCTAGAACCTCTTTATCCACTTAAGAACATGCCACCTTGCATCATGAATAATTCTGTTCAAATCTTCACCCCTGTTAATTAATAAACGCAAAATTTCAGATGATATATGTGTGTTATTTGAAATGCCAGAGTTCACACATTGGATTCCTCGACAGCAACAAATTTTATTCCAGCTTTAATAAAGCGGATCTGTTTAGCTATAAGGCAAAGGAAACTTGAGTCACCAAATCAAATTACAATGATTATTCTTGCAGGTCAGCTATGTTGGGACTTCCTCATCTTTTCAATGGAGAACCAATTTGATCACACAAGGGAAGATTGAAATCGTTGACAGAACAATTTCATCTCGAAGAGTTTATCAGAATCAACTATTCTTCAGTAAAGAAGATCAGATGTCACATTAATAGCCATTCGGGTCAAGACAAACAGATGCCTCAAAAGATTTCACGAAAATTAACACCAAAGGGTCAATTTATGCTATTAATGTGTGATACTCTCTGATTCTGTTATGAGCCTGTTTCAGACAGACATCTCATTAATGTGTAGACCAACTTTCAAGTAGATTGACTGAAAAGGATGCAATCATTAAATCATTCAACACAAAAAGATAATAGCTGCACTGCATACAACTTTTACTATTGCATCCAGCAATTTTCGAGTTTATCCTTCTTCTTTTCGTATGTTCAGTAAATCGGTTTGCTTGCTCAGCACGTTCACTGACAATGACAAGTTATCTCGTCGATGCAACAATCATCACTATCTTCCCAATTACTTGTCATATGAATTTCTTGTAGTTTCATATTTCAAGACTGTTGTTGTATGTATTACTGACACGAGCCTTTCCATTGGGGTCGAAGGTCGCTATGATAGTTATATATATTACATGCACTGAAAACATGAAATTTTCAAAAATGTCGCATGTGACTTGATTATTCATTACAGGAGACTTGCAGGAGGAAAATTTTCAAATTTTCAAAAGCCGCTTTTATCAACAATTTTTTTGTTTTTTGACATAAATTTCTCTTTAGAATTATAGTATTTCCTATATAGTATACTATTATTCATGATTTTGACTTGTCATCAAGAGATCATTGAACCGAAAATTCTATAAGTGCTCATTTCAGTAACTAACAGCGATCTTTCAAGTAGGCCCATCTGACTTGCACATGTAGTCTGCATGCATATTTGATGGACTTTCATTGATTTTGTTGTTTCCGTACAGACATTGTATGACATTATCTTCATTCATTGCATCTGCTACATACTGATCAATCAAGTTGTTGATTTTCAATTCGTTTTGACATTTTTGATACCGGTGCGTTACGAAACTCAAGCTACAGCTAAATTGATGCTGTTTTCTTAATATTAGTTCATCACAGAATAAATGTAAAGACACATTCTGGGCTATAATGATGTTCCTTATAATGATATATTTGCTCATAAATTCATCAACTTGAAATGGGAAGTTAAATTTCTATCATTCTGAATCACCGTCACAATTTCCTCATCATGGCAGCTGCTACTAGAAAAACTTCAGAAAATAGAGGACAAGCCATTAATTTATAAGTTGAGAGAAGTCCTTGCTTTGATGGTTTTCTTTATTTTAGCAGCATGTGCTAAAAACTTACCGATTTTCTCTCTCCCCCCCCTCTCTCTCAAAGCTATAAATTCAAGGGTTTTATTTTCAGGAAAAAATGACAAGTATTTCAATGATAATGGCGCGAGAATGACAAGAATGATGAAGATATGCAATGAATTTCGATTTTGGTTCGAGTGAGAGCACCCTACATGATACAAGGGAACGTGCTAACGTTCACAAACATGTCAGCGGCAAGGAAGTCGATAAACAAATCTTTATCCTTGATAAGTCATCCTCTCAGGTGACAGAGGATCCAGAAAATCATCTGAAACACTTGTTTATAAAAAGCTTGCCAACTAAGACCTATCAAAGAATGAAAAAGGTTTGACCTTCCAAATTTTCTTTCTTTGACTTTTCATGTCTCCCAAAATTATTTTCTGTACGATCTTTTTTTACTCACTTATCAATGTTTTTACGTTCTATATTGTAGCAAAACTTTAGGAGATATTTTTTGTGAGCCTCACTTTGGTCCTATATCTTTACACTTCCAATTTCAAATTTCAATAATTGAAAATTTGAAATTATTAATATTATAACCTCCATTATAATTGAAACTGCTAAATTATAAATTATTATGACCTTATAATCCAGTCATCATAATACTCCTTGACAAAGCAAGAATCGAAAAGGTTTTAAACTTCACCAAATTGCCTTTTAAGATAGACTTTCATCAAATCAACACATTTGCGATAATGAGAGCGGTAAAAGAATAGGCACTTAAATAACGCGAAATAGGAACTCCTATAGGGCAGTTAAATATTTTGCAAATTCCTCACTCGTATCCGGTTCATGTCTCAAGGGAAAATTGAAATATGTCATTGTCATTTATTTAGGTTGGTGACTTGAAATTTGTTGTATTCTTACAAATTTACATGCCGTTATTTTAAAAGATATTGCAATCATTGTCTTGAGAATGAATCGTGGATGGACTGAAAAGAAGCATCGAAATTTGTTCGTTTACAGATTGAGCTTTAGCATGTCTATCCTCGTTCTGTTTTGCGAAGTTTAGTCTATTGAATGGCGAGTATCAAATAACGTCTTTAACGAAATTAATTCATTTATCGTCATAAATCAAATTATGAATCAACGAAAGCGAGATTACAAGAAGATATATTATCCATGAGACCAAAAGGAAACCGTGTCCTGAACCCTACTCAATGTTCCCATTGAAGCAATAATTTGATAGTTAATGTACAGTAGGTTTGGTTTTCTTTTTTAAAGGCAGCAAGATATGCAATAAATAACTTCACAAGTCAGAATGTAGAAAATCGCTGAAAGTCAATAGTCCATCGAGATTAAGCCTCAGGGACTGAAAACATTTCAGTCGTATGACGCATATAGCCAATATTTCTCTTTTTAATTAAAGCTTGTCAGTCTTTGCGTAAGTATGAATGATCCAATAAAAAGCTTCCGCTGCGTAGAAACGCGAGACTGAGCTCCTAGAAGACTAACCTGGCTGCTGGTCAATAAAAGTCAACAGTGCACAATTGAGTTAGAAAATGGTTGTGAATGTTAATGAATACTCTTATGCAGATAATTCAGCAATTAATTTATGTGGATTAATTCAATTTTCATAGGGATTGTGACCTTATGATTCGCTAAATCTATATTATCATTTCCTATCAGAGATCTGAATGATACTCGTGGGACCCATTTTGCATCCTTCCCCCAGCAAATTGGTGATGATTTTCTTGAATTCCTGTGTTTTATTTCTTCAAAACTGAAAATTTGCATATTTCACATGTGGTGTTGGGTCCACAACTCCAAATCTATCTATGAAATCGAAACTGTATTCACAATGGGGATTTTAATAAATGGCAAGCGACCAGCAGACGGAATGTCCAAATTTCCCTCCTCTTCGACATGTAAAGCCGCTAGTGTGTGACTTCTACAAATTATGTTGATACTTTCGCCACAATCGCACCTGATCGACTCATCAACAAAGCGCAAAACATAATTCGACCATCATCAATG
>CAJQUW010005070.1:0-102901 GCA_907163375.1 Prostheceraeus crozeri | reverse complement strand
CCATGGCTTTCAAATTTACCATGCCGATATAGAATTTGACTCTGAATCCGAATCTGCCCTCCGTTTTCCCATCGGATGCTTCGTTTTCACTCTACAGCCCACAACATGCCAAGTTCGCCGTTAAGTCTCTAGGGTTAGGGCTAGGGTTAGGGTTATTGTGGTTAGGGTTGGGACTAGGGTTATTGTGGTTAGGGTTAGGGCTAGGGTTAGTGTTATTGTGGTTAGGGTTAGGCTTGGGGTTAGGGTTGGGGTTAGGGCTAGGGTTATTGTGGTTAGGGTTAGGGTTGTTGTAGGAAATAAAATTTCCTCTCCCATGCCTTTCAATTTTACCATGCCGATATAGAATTTGACTCTCAATCCGAATCTTCCCTCCGTTTTCCAATCGGATGCTTCGTTTTCGCTCTACAGCCAAAAACATCCCAAGTTCACCGTTAACTCTCTAGAGTTAGTGCTAGGGTTATTGCGGTTAGGGTTAGGGTTAGGGCTAGGGTTGTTGTGGTTAGGGTTAGGATTAGGGTTATTGTGGATAGGTTATTGTGGTTAGGGTTAGGGTTGAGGTTGCTGTGGTTGGGGTGAGGGCTAGGGTTTGGGTTATTGTGGTTAGGGTTAGGGTTATTTTAGGAAAAAAATTTTCCTCTCCCATGGCTTTTAATTTTACCGTGCCGATATAGAATTTGACTCTCAATCCGAATCTGCCCTCCGTTTTCCCATCCGATGCTTCGTTTTCGCTCTACAGCCAAAAACATCCCAAGTTTGTTATTAAATCTCTAGGGTTAAGGTTAGGTTAGGGTTATTGTGGTTAGGGTTAGGGCTAGGGTTAGTGTTATTGTTGTTAGGGTTAGGGTTGGGGTTAGGGTTTGGGTTATTGTGGTTAGGGTTAGGGCTAGGGTTAGGGTTAGGATTGTGGTTGGGGTTACGTTGGTTAGGGTTAGGCTTATTGTGGCTAGGTTATTGCGTTACGGTTATTGAGAAATTTTTTCCTCTCCCATGGTTGGGGTTTCCCAAGCCAACATAGGGTTTGGGTTTTTGTGGTTGGGGTTAGGGCTAGGGTTTGGGTTATTGTGGTTAGGGTTAGGGCTAGGGTTGTTGTGGTTAGGGTTAGGGTTAGGGTTATTGTGGTTAGGGTTAGGGTTGGGGTTAGGGTTGGGGTTAGGGCTAGGGTTATTGTGGTTAGGGTTAGGGTTATTTTAGGAAAAAAATTTCCTCTCCCATGGCTTTCAATTTTACCATGCCGATATAGAATTTGACTCTCAATCCGAATCTGCCCTCCGTTTTCCAATCGGATGCTTCGTTTTCGCTCTACAGCCTAAAACATCCCTAGTTCACCGTTAAATCTCTAGGGTTAGGGTTAGGGTTATTGTGGTTAGGGTTAGGTTTGGGGTTAGGATTAGGGTTATTGTGGATAGGTTATTGTGGATAGGTTATTGTGTTTAGGGTTACGGTTGAGGTAGTTGTGAATGGGGTTAGGGCTAGGGTTTGGGTTATTGTGGTTAGGGTTAGGGTTGTTGTGGTTAGGAGGTTGGGTTACGGTTAAAAAAATTTCTCTCTCCCATTGCTTTTAATTTTACCATGCTGATATAGAATTTGACTCTCAATCCGAATCTGCCCTCCGTTTTCCCATCCGATGCTTCGTTTTCGCTCTACAGGCCAAAACATCCCAAGTGTGCCATTAACTCTCTAGGGTTAGGGTTAGGGTTATTGTGGTTAGGGTTAGGGCTAGGGTTAGTGTTATTGTTGTTAGGGTTAGGGTTGACGTTGTTGTGATTGGGGTAAGGGCTAGGGTTTGGGTTATTGTGGTTAGGGTTAGGGTTAGGGCTAGGGTTAGGGTTAGGGTTATTGTGGTTGGGGTTACGTTTGGGGTTAGGGTTATTGTGGCTAGGGTTATTGCGGTTACGGTTAGGGTTGAGGTTGTTGTGGTTGGGGTTAGGGCTAGGGTTTAAATTATTGTGGTTAGAGTTAAGGCTAGAGTTAGGGTTATTGTGGTTAGGGTTGGGGCTAGGGTTGTTGTGGTTAGGGTTAGGGTTAGTGTTATTGTGGTTAGGGTTATTGTGGTTAGGGTTGGGGTTAGGGCTAGGGTTATTGTGGTTAGGGTTATTTTATGAAAAAAATGTTCCCCTCCCATGGCTTTCAATTTTACCATGCCGATATAGAATTTGACTCTCAATCCGAATCTGCCCTCCGTTTTCCAATCGGATGCTTCGTTTTCGCTCTACAGCCCAAAACATCCCAAGTTCACCGTTAACTCTCTAGGGTTAGGGTTAGGGTTAATGTGGTTAGGGTTAGGGTTAGGGCTAGGGTTGTTGTGGTTAGGGTTAGGATTAGGGTTATTGTGGATAGGTTATTGTGGTTAGGGTTAGGGTTGAGGTTGTTGTGGTTGGGGTTAGGGCTAGGGTTTGGGTTATTGTGGTTAGGGTTAGGGTTAGCGCTAGGGCTAGGGTTAGGGTTATTGTGGTTAGGGTTAGGGTTAGGGCTAGGGTTGTTGTGGTTAGGGTTAGAGGTAGGGTTATTGTGGTTAGGATTATTGTGGTTGGGGTTAGGGTTACGGTTAGGGTTATTGCGGTTAGGGTTAGGGTTGAGGTTGTTGTGGTTGGGGTTAGGGCTAGGGTTTGGGTTATTGTGGTTAGAGTTAGGGCTAGAGTTAGGGTTATTGTAATTAGGGTTGGGGCTAGGGTTAGGATTGCTGTGGTTAGGGTTAGGGTTGGGGCTAGGGTTAGTGCCAGGGTTGGGGTTATTGTGGTTAGGGTTAGGGTTGTGGTTATGGTCATTGTGGTTAGGGTTAGGGTTACGGTTAGTGTTATTTTAGGAAAAAATTTTTCCTCTCCGATGGCTTTCAAATTTACCATGCTGATATAGAATATGACTCTGAATCCGAATCTGCCCTCCGTTTTCCCATCCGATGCTTGGTTTTGGCTCTACAGCCCAAAACATCCCAAGTTCGCCGTTAACTCTCTAGGGTTAGGGTCATTGTGGTTAGGGTTAGGGCTAGAGTTAGGGTTATTGTGGTTAGGGTTGGGGCTACGGTTAGGGTTGCTATGGTCAGGGTTAGGGTTGGGGCTAGGGTTAGTGCTAGGGTTGGGGTTATTGTGGTTAGGGTTAGGCTTAGGCTTGTGGTTAGCGTCATTGTGGTTAGGGTTAGGGTTACGGTTAGGGTTATTTTAGGAAAAAAATTTTCCTCTCCCATGGCTTTCAAATTTACCATGCTGATATAGAATTTGACTCTGAATCCGAATGTGCCCTCCCTTTTCCCATAGGATGCTTCGTTTTCCCTCTACAGCCAAAAACATCCCAAGTTTGTTATTAACTCTCTAGGATTAGAGTTAGGGTTATTGTGGTTAGGGTTAGGGCTAGGGTTAGGGTTATTGTGGTTAGAGTTAGGATTGGGCTAGGGTTATTGTGGGTGGGGTTAGGGTTGGGGTTAGGGCTAGGGTTATTGTGGTTAGGGTTAGTGTTATTTAGGAAAAATTTTTTCCTCTCCCATGGCTTTCAAATTTGCCAAGCCAACATAGAATTTGACTCTGAATCCGAATCTGCCCTCCGTTTTCCCAGTGGATGCTGTGTTTTCGCTCTACAGCCCAAAGCATCCCAAGTTTGCAATTAACTCTCTAGGGTTTGGGTTAGGGTTAGGGTTATTGTGGTTAGGGTTAGGGCTATTGGGTTATTATGGTTAGGGTTAGGGCTAGGGCTACGGTATTGTGGTTTGGTTTAGGGTTATTTCAGGAAAAAAATTTTCCTCTCCCATGGCTTTCAAATTTACCATGCCGATATAGAATTTGACTCTGAATCCGAATCTGCCCTCCGTTTTCCCATCGGATGCTTCGTTTTCACTCTACAGCCCACAACATGCCAAGTTCGCCGTTAAGTCTCTAGGGTTAGGGCTAGGGTTAGGGTTATTGTGGTTAGGCTTAGGGCTAGGGTTGTTGTGGTTGGGGTTAGGGTTAGGGTTATTGTGGTTAGGGTTAGGGTTGGGGTTAGGGCTAGGGTTATTGTGGTTAGGGTTAGGGTTATTTTAGGAAAAAAAATTTCCTCTCCCATGCCTTTCAATTTTACCATGCCGATATAGAATTTGACTCTCAATCCGAATCTTCCCTCCGTTTTCCAATCGGATGCTTCGTTTTCGCTCTACAGCCCAAAACATCCCAAGTTCGCCGTTAACTCTCTAGAGTTAGTGCTGGGGTTATTGCGGTTAGGGTTAGGGCTCGGGTTGTTGTGGTTAGGGTTAGGATTAGGGTTATTGTGGATAGGTTATTGTGGTTAGGGTAAGGGTTGAGGTTGTTGTGGTTGGGGTTAGGGCTAGGGTTTGGGTTATTGTGGTTAGGATTATTGTGGTTAGGGTTGGGGTTACGGTTAGGGTTATTTTAGGAAAAAATTTTTCTTCTCCCATAGCTTTTAAATTTACCATGCTGATATAGAATTTGACTCTCAATCCGAATCTGCCCTCCGTTTTCCCATCCGATGGTTCGTTTTCGCTCTACAGGCCAAAACATCCCAAGTGTGCCATTAACTCTCTAGGGTTAGGGTTAGGGTTACGGTTATTGTGGTTAGGGTTAGGGTTAGAGTTATTGTGGTTAGGGTAAGGGTTATTGTGGTTAGGGTTAGGGTTATTGTGGTTAGGGTTAGGGTTAGGGCTAGGGTTATTGTGGTTTGGTTTAGGGTTATTTCAGGAAAAAAAATTTCCTCTCCCATGGCTTTCAGATTTACCATGCCGATATAGAATTTTACTCTGAATCCGAATCTGCCCTCCGTTTTCCCATCGGATGCTTCGTTTTCACTCTACAGCCAACAACATGCCAAGTTCGCCGTTAAGTCTCTAGGGTTAGGGCTAGGGTTAGGGTTATTGTGGTTAGGCTTAGGGCTAGGGTTGTTGTGGTTGGGGTTAGGGTTAGGGTTATTGTGGTTAGGGTTAGGGTTGGGGTTAGGGTTGGGGTTAGGGCTAGGGTTATTGTGGTTAGGGTTAGGGTTATTTTAGGAAAAAAAATTTCCTCTCCCATGCCTTTCAATTTTACCATGCCGATATAGAATTTGACTCTCAATCCGAATCTTCCCTCCGTTTTCCAATCGGATGCTTCGTTTTCGCTCTACAGCCCAAAACATCCCAAGTTCGCCGTTAACTCTCTAGAGTTAGTGCTGGGGTTATTGCGGTTAGGGTTAGGGCTAGGGTTGTTGTGGTTAGGGTTAGGATTAGGGTTATTGTGGATAGGTTATTGTGGTTAGGGTAAGGGTTGAGGTTGTTGTGGTTGGGGTTAGGGCTAGGGTTTGGGTTATTGTGGTTAGGGTTAGGGTTGTGGTTAGGGTCATTGTGGTTAGGGTTAGGGTTACGGTTAGGGTTATTTTAGTTAAAAAATTTTCCTCTCCCATGGCTTTCAAATTTACCATGCTGATATAGAATTTGACTCTGAATCCGAATGTGCCCTCCCTTTTCCCATAGGATGCTTCGTTTTCCCTCTACAGCCAAAAACATCCCAAGTTTGTTATTAACTCTCTAGGATTAGAGTTAGGGTTATTGTGGTTAGGGTTAGGGCTAGGGTTAGGGTTATTGTGGTTAGAGTTAGGGTTGGGCTAGGGTTATTGTGGGTGGGGTTAGGGTAGGGGTTAGGGCTAGGGTTATTATGGTTAGGGTTAGTGTTATTTAGGAAAAATTTTTTCCTCTCCCATGGCTTTCAAATTTGCCAAGCCAACATAGAATTTGACTCTGAATCCGAATCTGCCCTCCGTTTTCCCAGTGGATGCTGTGTTTTCGCTCTACAGCCCAAAGCATCCCAAGTTTGCAATTAACTCTCTAGGGATTGGGTTAGGGTTATTGTGGTTAGGGTTAGGGTTATTATGGTTAGGGTTAGGGCTAGGGCTACGGTATTGTGGTTTGGTTTAGGGTTATTTCAGGAAAAAAATTTTCCTCTCCCATGGCTTTCAAATTTACCATGCCGATATAGAATTTGACTCTGAATCCGAATCTGCCCTCCGTTTTCCCATCGGATGCTTCGTTTTCACTCTACAGCCCACAACATGCCAAGTTCGCCGTTAAGTCTCTAGGGTTAGGGCTAGGGTTAGGGTTATTGTGGTTAGGCTTAGGGCTAGGGTTGTTGTGGTTGGGGTTAGGGTTAGGGTTATTGTGGTTAGGGTTAGGGTTGGGGTTAGGGTTGGGGTTAGGGCTAGGGTTATTGTGGTTAGGGTTAGGGTTATTTTAGGAAAAAAAATTTCCTCTCCCATGCCTTTCAATTTTACCATGCCGATATAGAATTTGACTCTCAATCCGAATCTTCCCTCCGTTTTCCAATCGGATGCTTCGTTTTCGCACTACAGCCCAAAACATCCCAAGTTCGCCGTTAACTCTCTAGAGTTAGTGCTGGGGTTATTGCGGTTAGGGTTAGGGTTGGGCTAGGGTTATTGTGGGTGGGGTTTGGGTTGGGGTTAGGGCTAGGGTTATTGTGGTTAGGGTTAGTGTTGTTTAGGAAAAATTTTTTCCTCTCCCATGGCTTTCAAATTTGCCAAGCCAACATAGAATTTGACTCTGAATCCGAATCTGCCCTCCGTTTTCCCAGTGGATGCTGTGTTTTCGCTCTACAGCCCAAAGCATCCCAAGTTTGCAATTAACTCTCTAGGGTTTGGGTTAGGGTTATTGTGGTTAGGGTTAGAGTTATTATGGTTAGGGTTAGGGCTAGGGCTACGGTATTGTGGTTTGGTTTAGGGTTATTTCAGGAAAAAAATTTTCCTCTCCCATGGCTTTCAAATTTACCATGCCGATATAGAATTTGACTCTGAATCCGAATCTGCCCTCCGTTTTCCCATCGGATGCTTCGTTTTCACTCTACAGCCCACAACATGCCAAGTTCGCCGTTAAGTCTCTAGGGTTAGGGCTAGGGTTAGGGTTATTGTGGTTAGGCTTAGGGCTAGGGTTGTTGTGGTTGGGGTTAGGGTTAGGGTTATTGTGGTTAGGGTTAGGGTTGGGGTTAGGGTTGGGGTTAGGGCTAGGGTTATTGTGGTTAGGGTTAGGGTTATTTTAGGAAAAAAAATTTCCTCTCCCATGCCTTTCAATTTTACCATGCCGATATAGAATTTGACTCTCAATCCGAATCTTCCCTCCGTTTTCCAATCGGATGCTTCGTTTTCGCTCTACAGCCCAAAACATCCCAAGTTCGCCGTTAACTCTCTAGAGTTAGTGCTGGGGTTATTGCGGTTAGGGTTAGGGGTCGGGGTCTTGTGGTTAGGGTTAGGATTAGGGTTATTGTGGATAGGTTATTGTGGTTAGGGTAAGGGTTGAGGTTGTTGTGGTTGGGGTTAGGGCTAGGGTTTGGGTTATTGTGGTTAGGATTATTGTGGTTAGGGTTGGGGTTACGGTTAGGGTTATTTTAGGAAAAAATTTTTCTTCTCCCATAGCTTTTAAATTTACCATGCTGATATAGAATTTGACTCTCAATCCGAATCTGCCCTCCGTTTTCCCATCCGATGGTTCGTTTTCGCTCTACAGGCCAAAACATCCCAAGTGTGCCATTAACTCTCTAGGGTTAGGGTTAGGGTTACGGTTATTGTGGTTAGGGTTAGGGTTAGAGTTATTGTGGTTAGGGTAAGGGTTATTGTGGTTAGGGTTATGGTTATTGTGGTTAGGGTTAGGGTTGGGGTTAGGGCTAGGGTTATTGTGGTTAGGGTTAGGGTTATTTTAGGAAAAAAATTTCCTCTCCCATGGCTTTCAATTTTACCATGCCGATATAGAATTTGACTCTGAATTCGAATCACCCCTCCGTTTTCCAATCGGATGCTCCGTTTTCGCTCTACAGCCCAAAACATCCCAGGTTCGCCGTTAATTCTCTAGGGTTAGGGTTATTGTGGTTAGGGTTAGCGTTAGGGCTGGGGTTGTTGTGGTTAGGTTATTGTGGTTAGGGTTAGGGTTGAGGTTGTTGTGGTTGGGGTTAGGGTTTGCGTTATTGTGGTTAGGGTTAGGGTTAGGGTCGGGGTTAGGGTTAGGGTTATTTTTGGAAAAAATTTTTCCTCTCCCATGGCTTTCAAATTTACCATGCTGATATAGAATTTGACTCTCAATCCGAATCTGCCCTCCGTTTTCCGATCGGATGCTTCGTTTTCGCTCTACAGCCCAAAACATCCCAAGTTCGCCGTTAACTCTCTAGAGTTAGTGCTGGGGTTATTGCGGTTAGGGTTAGGGCTAGGGTTGTTGTGGTTAGGGTTAGGATTAGGGTTATTGTGGATAGGTTATTGTGGTTAGGGTTAGGGTTGAGGTTGTTGTGGTTGGGGTTAGGGCTAGGGTTTGGGTTATTGCGGTTAGGGTTAGGCTTAGCGCTAGATCTAGGGTTAGGGTTATTGTGGTAAGGGTTAGGGTTAGGGCTAGGGTTGTTGTGGTTATTGTGGTTAGGTTTAGGGTTGGGGTTAGGGCTAGGGTTATTGTGGTTAGGGTTAGGGTTATCTTAGGAAAAAAATTTCCTCTCCCATGGCTTTCAATTTTACCATGCCGATATAGAATTTGACTCTGAATTCGAATCACCCCTCCGTTTTCCAATCGGATGCTCCGTTTTCGCTCTACAGCCCAAAACATCCCAAGTTCGCCGTTAATTCTCTAGGGTTAGGGTTATTGTGGTTAGGGTTAGCGTTAGGGCTACGGTTGTTGTGGTTATGTTATTGTTGTTAGGGTTAGGGTTGAGGTTGTTGTGGTTGGGGTTAGGGTTTGCGTTATTGTGGTTAGGGTTAGGGTTAGGGCTAGGGTCGGGGTTAGGGTTATTTTTGGAAAAAATTTTTCCTCTCCCATGGCTTTCACATTTACCATGCCGATATAGAATATGACTCTGAATCCGAATCTGCCCTCTGTTTTCCCATCCGATACTTCGTTTTGGCTCTACAGCCCAAAACATCCCAAGTTCGCCGTTAACTCTCTAGGGTTAGGGTTAAAGTTAGGGTTAGGGTCATTGTGGTTAGGGTTAGGGCTGGAGTTAGGGTTATTGTGGTTAGGGTTGGGGCTACGGTTAGGGTTGCTGTGGTTAGGAATAGGGTTGGGGCTAGGGTAAGTGATAGGTTTGGGATTATTGTAGTTAGTGTTAGGGTTAGGGTTGTGGTTAGGGTCATTGGGGTTAGGGTTAGGGCTACGGTTAGGGTTATTTTAGGAAAAAATTTTTCCTCTCCCATGGCTTTCAAATTTACCAAGCTGATATAGAATTTGACTCTGAATCCGAATGTGCCCTCCCTTTTCCCATAGGATGCTTCGTTTTCCCTCTACAGCCCAAAACATCCCAAGTTTGTTATTAACTCTCTAGGATTAGGGTTAGGGTTATTGTGGTTAGGGTTAGGGCTAGAGTTAGGGGCTACTGTGGTTACGGTTGGGAATAGGGCTAAGGTTATTGTGGTTAGAGTTAGGGTTGGGGCTAGGGTTATTGTGGGTGGGGTTAGGGTTGGGGTTAGGGCTAGGGTCATTGTGGTTAGGGTTAGGGTTATTTTAGGAAAAATTTTTTCCTCTCCCATGGCTTTCAAATTTGCCAAGCCAACATAGAATTTGACTCTGAATCCGAATCTGCCCTCCGTTTTCCCAGTGGATGCTGTGTTTTCGCTCTACAGCCCAAAGCATCCCAAGTTTGCCATTAACTCTCTAGGGTTTGGGTTAGGGTTAGGATTGCTGTGGTTAGGGTTAGGGTTAGAGTTATTGTGGTTAGGGTTATTATGGTTAGGGTTAGGGCTAGGGCTAGGGTTGGGGTTAGGGCTAGGGTTATTGTGGTTAGGGTTAGGGTTATTTTAGGAAAAAAAAATTCCTCTCCCTTGGCTTTCAATTTTACCATCCCGATATAGAATTTGACTCTCAATCCGAATCTGCCCTCCGTTTTCCAATCGGATGCTTCGTTTTCGCTCTACAGCCCAAAACATCCCAAGTTCACCGTTAACTCTCTAGGGTTAGGGTTAGGGTTAATGTGGTTAGGGTTAGGGTTAGGGCTAGGGTTGTTGTGGTTTGGGTTAGGATTAGGGTTATTGTGGATAGGTTATTGTGGTTAGGGTTGGGGTTGAGGTTGTTGTGGTTGGGGTTAGGGCTAGGGTTTGGGTTATTGTGGTTAGGGTTAGGGTTAGCGCTAGGGCTAGGGTTAGGGTTATTGTGGTTAGGGTTAGGGTTTCGGCTAGGGTTGTTGTGGTTAGGGTTAGAGGTAGGGTTATTGTGGTTAGGGTTGGGGTTACGGTTAGGGTTATTTTAGGAAAAAAATTTTCTTCTCCCATAGCTTTTAAATTTACCATGCTGATATACAATTTGACTCTCAATCCGAATCTGCCCTCCGTTTTCCCATCCGATGCTTCGTTTTCGCTCTACAGGCCAAAACATCCAGAGTGTGCCATTAACTCTCTAGGGTTGGGGTTAAGGTTAGGGTTAGGGTTATTGTGGTTAGGGTTAGGGCTAGGGTTAGTGTTATTGTGGTTAGGGTTAGGCTTGGGGTTAGGGTAAGGGTTATTGTGGTTAGGGTTAGGGTTGACGTTGTTGTGGTTGGGGTAAGGGCTAGGGTTTGGGTTATTCTGGTCAGGGTTATTGCGGTTAGGGTTAGGGTTGAGGTTGTTGTGGTTGGGGTTAGGGCTAGGGTTTGGGTTATTGTGGTTAGAGTTAGGATTATTGTAATTAGGGTTGGGGCTAGGGTTAGGATTGCTGTGGTTAGGGTTAGGGTTGGGGCTAGGGTTAGTGCTAGGGTTGGGGTTATTGTGGTTAGGGTTAGGGTTGTGGTTATGGTCATTGTGGTTAGTGTTAGGGTTACGGTTAGTGTTATTTTAGGAAAAAATTTTTCCTCTCCCATAGCTTTTAAATTTACCATGCTGATATAGAATTTGACTCTCAATCCGAATCTGCCCTCCGTTTTCCCATCCGATGGTTCGTTTTCGCTCTACAGGCCAAAACATCCCAAGTGTGCCATTAACTCTCTAGGGTTAGGGTTAGAGTTATTGTGGTTAGGGTAAGGGTTATTGTGGTTAGGGTTAGGGCTAGGGTTATTGTGGGTGGGGTTAGGGTTGGGGTTAGGGCTAGGGTTATTGTGGTTAGGGTTAGTGTTGTTTAGGAAAAATTTTTTCCTCTCCCATGGCTTTCAAATTTGCCAAGCCAACATAGAATTTGACTCTGAATCCGAATCTGCCCTCCGTTTTCCCAGTGGATGCTGTGTTTTCGCTCTACAGCCCAAAGCATCCCAAGTTTGCAATTAACTCTCTAGGGTTTGGGTTAGGGTTATTGTGGTTAGGGTTAGGGTTATTATTGTTAGGGTTAGGGCTAGGGCTACGGTATTGTGGTTTGGTTTAGGGTTATTTCATGAAAAAAATTTTCCTCTCCCATGGCTTTCAAATTTACCATGCCGATATAGAATTTCACTCTGAATCCGAATCTGCCCTCCGTTTTCCCATCGGATGCTTCGTTTTCACTCTACAGCCAACAACATGCCAAGTTCGCCGTTACGTCTCTAGGGTTAGGGCTAGGGTTAGGGTTATTGTGGTTAGGCTTAGGGCTAGGGTTGTTGTGGTTGGGGTTAGGGTTAGGGTTATTGTGGTTAGGGTTAGGGTTGGGGTTAGGGTTGGGGTTAGGGTTGGGGTTAGGGCTAGGGTTATTGTGGTTAGGGTTAGGGTTATTTTAGGAAAAAAAATTTCCTCTCCCATGCCTTTCAATTTTACCACCCGATATAGAATTTGACTCTCAATCCGAATCTTCCCTCCGTTTTCCAATCGGATGCTTCGTTTTCGCTCTACAGCCCAAAACATCCCAAGTTCGCCGTTAACTCTCTAGAGTTAGTGCTGGGGTTATTGCGGTTAGGGTTAGGGCTAGGGTTGTTGTGGTTAGGGTTAGGGTTATTGTGGATAGGTTATTGTGGTTAGGGTAAGGGTTGAGGTTGTTGTGGTTGGGGTTAGGGCTAGGGTTTGGGTTATTGCGGTTAGGATTATTGTGGTTAGGGTTGGGGTTACGGTTAGGGTTATTTTAGGAAAAAATTTTTCTTCTCCCATAGCTTTTAAATTTACCATGCTGATATAGAATTTGACTCTCAATCCGAATCTGCCCTCCGTTTTCCCATCCGATGGTTCGTTTTCGCTCTACAGGCCAAAACATCCCAAGTGTGCCATTAACTCTCTAGGGTTAGGGTTAGGGTTACGGTTATTGTGGTTAGGGTTAGAGTTATTGTGGTTAGGGTAAGGGTTATTGTGGTTAGGGTTAGGGTTATTGTGGTTAGGGTTAGGGTTAGGGCTAGGGTTATTGTGGTTTGGTTTAGGATTATTTCAGGAAAAAAAATTTCCTCTCCCATGGCTTTCAGATTTACCATGCCGATATAGAATTTTACTCTGAATCCGAATCTGCCCTCCGTTTTCCCATCGGATGCTTCGTTTTCGCTCTACAGCCCACAACATGCCAAGTTCGCCGTTAAGTCTCTAGGGTTAGGGCAAGGGTTAGGGTTATTGTGGTTAGGGTTAGGGCTAGGGTTGTTGTGGTTAGGGTTAGGGTTATTGTGGTTAGGGTTAGGGTTGGGGTTAGGGCTAGGGTTATTGTGGTTAGGGTTAGGGTTATTTTAGGAAAAAAATTTCCTCTCCCATGGCTTTCAATTTTACCATGCCGATATAGAATTTGACTCTGAATTCGAATCACCCCTCCGTTTTCCAATCGGATGCTCCGTTTTCGCTCTACAGCCCAAAACATCCCAGGTTCGCCGTTAATTCTCTAGGGTTAGGGTTATTGTGGTTAGGGTTAGCGTTAGGGCTAGGGTTGTTGTGGTTAGGTTATTGTGGTTAGGGTTAGGGTTGAGGTTGTTGTGGTTGGGGTTAGGGTTTGCGTTATTGTGGTTAGGGTTAGGGTTAGGGCTAGGGTCGGGGTTAGGGTTAGGGTTATTTTTGGAAAAAATTTTTCCTCTCCCATGGCTTTCACATTTACCATGCCGATATAGAATTTGACTCTCAATCCGAATCCTCCCTCCGTTTTCCAATCGGATGCTCCGTTTTCGCTCTACAGCCCAAAACATCCCAAGTTCGCCGTTAACTCTCTAGGGTTAGGGTTAAAGTTAGGGTTAGGGTCATTGTGGTTAGGGTTAGGGCTGGAGTTAGGGTTATTGTGGTTAGGGTTGGGGCTACGGTTAGGGTTGCTGTGGTTAGGAATAGGGTTGGGGCTAGGGTAAGTGATAGGGTTGGGATTATTGTGGTTAGGGTTAGGGTTGTGGTTAGGGTCATTGGGGTTAGGGTTAGGGTTACGGTTAGGGTTATTTTAGGAAAAAAAATTTCCTCTCCCATGGCTTTCAAATTTACCATGCTGATATAGAATTTGACTCTCAATCCGAATCTGCCCTCCGTTTTCCGATCGGATGCTTCGTTTTCGCTCTACAGCCCAAAACATCCCAAGTTCGCCGTTAACTCTCTAGAGTTAGTGCTGGGGTTATTGCGGTTAGGGTTAGGGCTAGGGTTGTTGTGGTTAGGGTTAGGATTAGGGTTATTGTGGATAGGTTATTGTGGTTAGGGTTAGGGTTGAGGTTGTTGTGGTTGGGGTTAGGGCTAGGGTTTGGGTTATTGTGGTTAGGGTTAGGCTTAGCGCTAGATCTAGGGTTAGGGTTATTGTGGTAAGGGTTAGGGTTAGGGCTAGGGTTGTTGTGGTTATTGTGGTTAGGGTTAGGGTTGGGGTTAGGGCTAGGGTTATTGTGGTTAGGGTTAGGGTTATCTTAGGAAAAAAATTTCCTCTCCCATGGCTTTCAATTTTACCATGCCGATATAGAATTTGACTCTGAATTCGAATCACCCCTCCGTTTTCCAATCGGATGCTCCGTTTTCGCTCTACAGCCCAAAACATCCCAAGTTCGCCGTTAATTCTCTAGGGTTAGGGTTATTGTGGTTAGGGTTAGCGTTAGGGCTACGGTTGTTGTGGTTATGTTATTGTTGTTAGGGTTAGGGTTGAGGTTGTTGTGGTTGGGGTTAGGGTTTGCGTTATTGTGGTTAGGGTTAGGGTTAGGGCTAGGGTCGGGGTTAGGGTTATTTTTGGAAAAAATTTTTCCTCTCCCATGGCTTTCACATTTACCATGCCGATATAGAATATGACTCTGAATCCGAATCTGCCCTCTGTTTTCCCATCCGATACTTCGTTTTGGCTCTACAGCCCAAAACATCCCAAGTTCGCCGTTAACTCTCTAGGGTTAGGGTTAAAGTTAGGGTTAGGGTCATTGTGGTTAGGGTTAGGGCTGGAGTTAGGGTTATTGTGGTTAGGGTTGGGGCTACGGTTAGGGTTGCTGTGGTTAGGAATAGGGTTGGGGCTAGGGTAAGTGATAGGTTTGGGATTATTGTAGTTAGTGTTAGGGTTAGGGTTGTGGTTAGGGTCATTGGGGTTAGGGTTAGGGCTACGGTTAGGGTTATTTTAGGAAAAAATTTTTCCTCTCCCATGGCTTTCAAATTTACCAAGCTGATATAGAATTTGACTCTGAATCCGAATGTGCCCTCCCTTTTCCCATAGGATGCTTCGTTTCCCTCTACAGCCCAAAACATCCCAAGTGTGTTATTAACTCTCTAGGATTAGGGTTAGGGTTATTGTGGTTAGGGTTAGGGCTAGAGTTAGGGGCTACTGTGGTTACGGTTGGGAATAGGGCTAAGGTTATTGTGGTTAGAGTTAGGGTTGGGGCTAGGGTTATTGTGGGTGGGGTTAGGGTTGGGGTTAGGGCTAGGGTCATTGTGGTTAGGGTTAGGGTTATTTTAGGAAAAATTTTTTCCTCTCCCATGGCTTTCAAATTTGCCAAGCCAACATAGAATTTGACTCTGAATCCGAATCTGCCCTCCGTTTTCCCAGTGGATGCTGGGTTTTCGCTCTACAGCCCAAAGCATCCCAAGTTTGCCATTAACTCTCTAGGGTTTGGGTTAGGGTTAGGATTGCTGTGGTTAGGGTTAGGGTTAGAGTTATTGTGGTTAGGGTTATTATGGTTAGGGTTAGGGCTAGGGCTAGGGTTATTGTGGTTTGGTTTAGGGTTATTTCAGGAAAAAAATTTTCCTCTCCCATGGCTTTCAAATTTACCATGCCGATATAGAATTTGACTCTGAATCCGAATCTGCGCTCCGTTTTCCCATCGGATGCTTCGTTTTCACTCTACAGCCCACAACATGCCAAGTTCGCCGTTAAGTCTCTAGGGTTAGGGCTACGGTTAGGGTTAGTGTGGTTAGGGTTAGGGCTAGGGTTGTTGTGGTTAGGGTTAGGGTTATTGTGGTTAGGGTTAGGGTTGGGGTTAGGGTTGGGGTTAGGGCTAGGGTTATTGTGGTTAGGGTTAGGGTTATTTTAGGAAAAAAAATTTCCTCTCCCTTGGCTTTCAATTTTACCATCCCGATATAGAATTTGACTCTCAATCCGAATCTGCCCTCCGTTTTCCAATCGGATGCTTCGTTTTCGCTCTACAGCCCAAAACATCCCAAGTTCACCGTTAACTCTCTAGGGTTAGGGTTAGGGTTAATGTGGTTAGGGTTAGGGTTAGGGCTAGGGTTGTTGTGGTTTGGGTTAGGATTAGGGTTATTGTGGATAGGTTATTGTGGTTAGGGTTGGGGTTGAGGTTGTTGTGGTTGGGGTTAGGGCTAGGGTTTGGGTTATTGTGGTTAGGGTTAGGGTTAGCGCTAGGGCTAGGGTTAGGGTTATTGTGGTTAGGGTTAGGGTTTCGGCTAGGGTTGTTGTGGTTAGGGTTAGAGGTAGGGTTATTGTGGTTAGGATTATTGTGGTTAGGGTTGGGGTTACGGTTAGGTTTATTTTAGGAAAAAAATTTTCTTCTCCCATAGCTTTTAAATTTACCATGCTGATATACAATTTGACTCTCAATCCGAATCTGCCCTCCGTTTTCCCATCCGATGCTTCGTTTTCGCTCTACAGGCCAAAACATCCCAAGTGTGCCATTAACTCTCTAGGGTTAGGGTTAAGGTTAGGGTTAGGGTTATTGTGGTTAGGGTTAGGGCTAGGGTTAGTGTTATTGTGGTTAGGGTTAGGCTTGGGGTTAGGGTAAGGGTTATTGTGGTTAGGGTTAGGGTTGACGTTGTTGTGGTTGGGGTAAGGGCTAGGGTTTGGGTTATTCTGGTCAGGGTTATTGCGGTTAGGGTTAGGGTTATTATTGTTAGGGTTAGGGCTAGGGCTACGGTATTGTGGTTTGGTTTAGGGTTATTTCATGAAAAAAATTTTCCTCTCCCATGGCTTTCAAATTTACCATGCCGATATAGAATTTCACTCTGAATCCGAATCTGCCCTCCGTTTTCCCATCGGATGCTTCGTTTTCACTCTACAGCCAACAACATGCCAAGTTCGCCGTTACGTCTCTAGGGTTAGGGCTAGGGTTAGGGTTATTGTGGTTAGGCTTAGGGCTAGGGTTGTTGTGGTTGGGGTTAGGGTTAGGGTTATTGTGGTTAGGGTTAGGGTTGGGGTTAGGGTTGGGGTTAGGGTTGGGGTTAGGGCTAGGGTTATTGTGGTTAGGGTTAGGGTTATTTTAGGAAAAAAAATTTCCTCTCCCATGCCTTTCAATTTTACCATGCCGATATAGAATTTGACTCTCAATCCGAATCTTCCCTCCGTTTTCCAATCGGATGCTTCGTTTTCGCTCTACAGCCCAAAACATCCCAAGTTCGCCGTTAACTCTCTAGAGTTAGTGCTGGGGTTATTGCGGTTAGGGTTAGGGCTAGGGTTGTTGTGGTTAGGGTTAGGTTTAGGGTTATTGTGGATAGGTTATTGTGGTTAGGGTAAGGGTTGAGGTTGTTGTGGTTGGGGTTAGGGCTAGGGTTTGGGTTATTGTGGTTAGGATTATTGTGGTTAGGGTTGGGGTTACGGTTAGGGTTATTTTAGGAAAAAATTTTTCTTCTCCCATAGCTTTTTAATTTACCATGCTGATATAGAATTTGACTCTCAATCCGAATCTGCCCTCCGTTTTCCCATCCGATGGTTCGTTTTCGCTCTACAGGCCAAAACATCCCAAGTGTGCCATTAACTCTCTAGGGTTAGGGTTAGGGTTACGGTTATTGTGGTTAGGGTTAGGGTTAGAGTTATTGTGGTTAGGGTAAGGGTTATTGTGGTTAGGGTTAGGGTTATTGTGGTTAGGGTTAGGGTTAGGGCTAGGGTTATTGTGGTTTGGTTTAGGGTTATTTCAGGAAAAAAAATTTCCTCTCCCATGGCTTTCAGATTTACCATGCCGATATAGAATTTTACTCTGAATCCGAATCTGCCCTCCGTTTTCCCATCGGATGCTTCGTTTTCGCTCTACAGCCCACAACATGCCAAGTTCGCCGTTAAGTCTCTAGGGTTAGGGCAAGGGTTAGGGTTATTGTGGTTAGGGTTAGGGCTAGGGTTGTTGTGGTTAGGGTTAGGGTTATTGTGGTTAGGGTTAGGGTTGGGGTTAGGGCTAGGGTTATTGTGGTTAGGGTTAGGGTTATTTTAGGAAAAAAATTTCCTCTCCCATGGCTTTCAATTTTACCATGCCGATATAGAATTTGACTCTGAATTCGAATCACCCCTCCGTTTTCCAATCGGATGCTCCGTTTTCGCTCTACAGCCCAAAACATCCCAGGTTCGCCGTTAATTCTCTAGGGTTAGGGTTATTGTGGTTAGGGTTAGCGTTAGGGCTAGGGTTGTTGTGGTTAGGTTATTGTGGTTAGGTTATTGTGGTTAGGGTTAGGGTTGAGGTTGTTGTGGTTGGGGTTAGGGTTTGCGTTATTGTGGTTAGGGTTAGGGTTAGGGCTAGGGTCGGGGTTAGGGTTAGGGTTATTTTTGGAAAAAATTTTTCCTCTCCCATGGCTTTCACATTTACCATGCCGATATAGAATTTGACTCTCAATCCGAATCCTCCCTCCGTTTTCCAATCGGATGCTCCGTTTTCGCTCTACAGCCCAAAACATCCCAAGTTCGCCGTTAACTCTCTAGGGTTAGGGTTAAAGTTAGGGTTAGGGTCATTGTGGTTAGGGTTAGGGCTGGAGTTAGGGTTATTGTGGTTAGGGTTGGGGCTACGGTTAGGGTTGCTGTGGTTAGGAATAGGGTTGGGGCTAGGGTAAGTGATAGGGTTGGGATTATTGTGGTTAGGGTTAGGGTTGTGGTTAGGGTCATTGGGGTTAGGGTTAGGGTTACGGTTAGGGTTATTTTAGGAAAAAAAATTTCCTCTCCCATGGCTTTCAAATTTACCATGCTGATATAGAATTTGACTCTCAATCCGAATCTGCCCTCCGTTTTCCGATCGGATGCTTCGTTTTCGCTCTACAGCCCAAAACATCCCAAGTTCGCCGTTAACTCTCTAGAGTTAGTGCTGGGGTTATTGCGGTTAGGGTTAGGGCTAGGGTTGTTGTGGTTAGGGTTAGGATTAGGGTTATTGTGGATAGGTTATTGTGGTTAGGGTTAGGGTTGAGGTTGTTGTGGTTGGGGTTAGGGCTAGGGTTTGGGTTATTGTGGTTAGGGTTAGGCTTAGCGCTAGATCTAGGGTTAGGGTTATTGTGGTAAGGGTTAGGGTTAGGGCTAGGGTTGTTGTGGTTATTGTGGTTAGGGTTAGGGTTGGGGTTAGGGCTAGGGTTATTGTGGTTAGGGTTAGGGTTATCTTAGGAAAAAAATTTCCTCTCCCATGGCTTTCAATTTTACCATGCCGATATAGAATTTGACTCTGAATTCGAATCACCCCTCCGTTTTCCAATCGGATGCTCCGTTTTCGCTCTACAGCCCAAAACATCCCAAGTTCGCCGTTAATTCTCTAGGGTTAGGGTTATTGTGGTTAGGGTTAGCGTTAGGGCTACGGTTGTTGTGGTTATGTTATTGTTGTTAGGGTTAGGGTTGAGGTTGTTGTGGTTGGGGTTAGGGTTTGCGTTATTGTGGTTAGGGTTAGGGTTAGGGCTAGGGTCGGGGTTAGGGTTATTTTTGGAAAAAATTTTTCCTCTCCCATGGCTTTCACATTTACCATGCCGATATAGAATATGACTCTGAATCCGAATCTGCCCTCTGTTTTCCCATCCGATACTTCGTTTTGGCTCTACAGCCCAAAACATCCCAAGTTCGCCGTTAACTCTCTAGGGTTAGGGTTAAAGTTAGGGTTAGGGTCATTGTGGTTAGGGTTAGGGCTGGAGTTAGGGTTATTGTGGTTAGGGTTGGGGCTACGGTTAGGGTTGCTGTGGTTAGGAATAGGGTTGGGGCTAGGGTAAGTGATAGGGTTGGGATTATTGTAGTTAGTGTTAGGGTTAGGGTTGTGGTTAGGGTCATTGGGGTTAGGGTTAGGGCTACGGTTAGGGTTATTTTAGGAAAAAATTTTTCCTCTCCCATGGCTTTCAAATTTACCAAGCTGATATAGAATTTGACTCTGAATCCGAATGTGCCCTCCCTTTTCCCATAGGATGCTTCGTTTCCCTCTACAGCCCAAAACATCCCAAGTTTGTTATTAACTCTCTAGGATTAGGGTTAGGGTTATTGTGGTTAGGGTTAGGGCTAGAGTTAGGGGCTACTGTGGTTACGGTTGGGAATAGGGCTAAGGTTATTGTGGTTAGAGTTAGGGTTGGGGCTAGGGTTATTGTGGGTGGGGTTAGGGTTGGGGTTAGGGCTAGGGTCATTGTGGTTAGGGTTAGGGTTATTTTAGGAAAAATTTTTTCCTCTCCCATGGCTTTCAAATTTGCCAAGCCAACATAGAATTTGACTCTGAATCCGAATCTGCCCTCCGTTTTCCCAGTGGATGCTGGGTTTTCGCTCTACAGCCCAAAGCATCCCAAGTTTGCCATTAACTCTCTAGGGTTTGGGTTAGGGTTAGGATTGCTGTGGTTAGGGTTAGGGTTAGAGTTATTGTGGTTAGGGTTATTATGGTTAGGGTTAGGGCTAGGGCTAGGGTTATTGTGGTTTGGTTTAGGGTTATTTCAGGAAAAAAATTTTCCTCTCCCATGGCTTTCAAATTTACCATGCCGATATAGAATTTGACTCTGAATCCGAATCTGCGCTCCGTTTTCCCATCGGATGCTTCGTTTTCACTCTACAGCCCACAACATGCCAAGTTCGCCGTTAAGTCTCTAGGGTTAGGGCTACGGTTAGGGTTAGTGTGGTTAGGGTTAGGGCTAGGGTTGTTGTGGTTAGGGTTAGGGTTATTGTGGTTAGGGTTAGGGTTGGGGTTAGGGTTGGGGTTAGGGCTAGGGTTATTGTGGTTAGGGTTAGGGTTATTTTAGGAAAAAAAATTTCCTCTCCCTTGGCTTTCAATTTTACCATCCCGATATAGAATTTGACTCTCAATCCGAATCTGCCCTCCGTTTTCCAATCGGATGCTTCGTTTTCGCTCTACAGCCCAAAACATCCCAAGTTCACCGTTAACTCTCTAGGGTTAGGGTTAGGGTTAATGTGGTTAGGGTTAGGGTTAGGGCTAGGGTTGTTGTGGTTTGGGTTAGGATTAGGGTTATTGTGGATAGGTTATTGTGGTTAGGGTTGGGGTTGAGGTTGTTGTGGTTGGGGTTAGGGCTAGGGTTTGGGTTATTGTGGTTAGGGTTAGGGTTAGCGCTAGGGCTAGGGTTAGGGTTATTGTGGTTAGGGTTAGGGTTTCGGCTAGGGTTGTTGTGGTTAGGGTTAGAGGTAGGGTTATTGTGGTTAGGATTATTGTGGTTAGGGTTGGGGTTACGGTTAGGGTTATTTTAGGAAAAAAATTTTCTTCTCCCATAGCTTTTAAATTTACCATGCTGATATAGAATTTGACTCTCAATCCGAATCTGCCCTCCGTTTTCCCATCCGATGCTTCGTTTTCGCTCTACAGGCCAAAACATCCCAAGTGTGCCATTAACTCTCTAGGGTTAGGGTTAAGGTTAGGGTTAGGGTTATTGTGGTTAGGGTTAGGGCTAGGGTTAGTGTTATTGTGGTTAGGGTTAGGCTTGGGGTTAGGGTAAGGGTTATTGTGGTTAGGGTTAGGGTTGACGTTGTTGTGGTTGGGGTAAGGGCTAGGGTTTGGGTTATTGTGGTTAGGGTTATTGTGGTTATGGCTAGGGTTATTTTGGTTAGGGTTAGGGCTGGGGCTAGGTTTAGGGTTAGGGTTATTTTAGGAAAAAATTTTTACTCTCCCATGGCTTTCAAATTTACCATGCCGATATAGAATTTAACTCTGAATCCGAATCTGCCCTCCGTTTTCCCATCCGATGCTTCGTTTTGGCTCTACAGCCCAAAACATCCCAAGTTCGCCGTTAACTCTCTAGGGTTAGGGCTAGGGTTATTGTGGTTAGGGTTAGGGCTAGAGCTATTGTTGTTAGGGTTATTGTGGTTAGGGTTAGGGTTGGGGTTAGGGTTGGGGTTAGGGTTGGGGTTAGGGCTAGGGTTATTGTGGTTAGGGTTAGGGTTATTTTAGGAAAAAAATTTCCTCTCCCATGCCTTTCAATTTTACCATGCCGATATAGAATTTGACTCTCAATCCGAATCTGCCCTCCGTTTTCCCATCGGATGCTTCGTTTTCGCTCTACAGCCCACAACATGCCAAGTTCGCCGTTAACTCTCTAGGGTTAGGGTTATTGTGGTTAGGGTTAGGGCTAGGGTTGTTGTGGTTAGGGTTAGGTTTAGGGTTATTGTGGATAGGTTATTGTGGTTAGGGTAAGGGTTGAGGTTGTTGTGGTTGGGGTTAGGGCTAGGGTTTGGGTTATTGTGGTTAGGATTATTGTGGTTAGGGTTGGGGTTACGGTTAGGGTTATTTTAGGAAAAAATTTTCCTTCTCCCATGGCTTTCAAATTTACCATGCTGATATAGAATTTGACTCTCAATCCGAATCTGCCCTCCGTTTTCCCATCCGATGGTTCGTTTTCGCTCTACAGGCCAAAACATCCCAAGTGTGCCATTAACTCTCTAGGGTTAGGGTTAGGGTTACGGTTATTGTGGTTAGGGTTAGGGTTAGAGTTATTGTGGTTAGGGTAAGGGTTATTGTGGTTAGGGTTAGGGTTATTGTGGTTAGGGTTAGGGTTAGGGCTAGGGTTATTGTGGTTTGGTTTAGGGTTATTTCAGGAAAAAAAATTTCCTCTCCCATGGCTTTCAGATTTACCATGCCGATATAGAATTTGACTCTGAATCCGAATCTGCCCTCCGTTTTCCCATCGGATGCTTCGTTTTCGCTCTACAGCCCACAACATGCCAAGTTCGCCGTTAAGTCTCTAGGGTTAGGGCTAGGGTTAGGGTTATTGTGGTTAGGGTTAGGGCTAGGGTTGTTGTGGTTAGGGTTAGGGTTATTGTGGTTAGGGTTAGGGTTGGGGTTAGGGTTATTGTGGTTAGAGTTGGGGTCATTTTAGGAAAAAAATTTTCCTCACCCATGGCTTTCAATTTTACCATGCCGATATAGAATTTTACTCTCAATCCGAATCTAACCTCTCTTTTCCAATCGGATGCTTCGTTTTCGCTCTACAGCCCAAAACATCCCAAGTTGGCCGTTAATTCTCTAGGGTTAGGGTTATTGTGGTTAGGGTTAGCGTTAGGGCTAGGGTTGTTGTGGTTAGGTTATTGTGGTTAGGGTTAGGGTTGAGGTTGTTGTGGTTGGGGTTAGGGTTTGCGTTATTGTGGTTAGGGTTAGGGTTAGGGCTAGGGTCGGGGTTAGGGTTAGGGTTATTTTTGGAAAAAATTTTTCCTCTCCCATGGCTTTCAAATTTACCATGCCGATATAGAATTTGACTCTGAATCCGAATCTGCCCTCCGTTTTCCAATCGGATGCTTCGTTTTCGCTCTACAGCCCAAAACATCCCAAGTTCGCCGTTAACTCTCTAGGGTTAGGGTTAAAGTTAGGGTTAGGGTCATTGTGGTTAGGGTTAGGGCTGGAGTTAGGGTTATTGTGGTTAGGGTTGCTGTGGCTAGGAATAGGGTTGGGGCTAGGGTGATTGATAGGGTTTGGATTATTGTGGTTAGGGTTAGGGTTGTGGTTAGGGTCATTGGGGTTAGGGTTAGGGTTGCGGTTAGGGATATTTTAGGGTAAAAATGCCATGACTTTCAAATTTACCATGCCGATATAGAATCTGACTCTCAATCCGAATCTGCCCTCCGTTTTCCCATCGGATGCTTCGTTTTCGCTCTACAGCCCAAAACATCCCAAGTTCGCCGTTAACTCTCTAGGGTTAGGGTTAGGGTTAGGGCTAGGGTTGTTGTGGTTAGGGTTAGGATTAGGGTTATTGTGGATAGGTTATTGTGGTTAGGGTTAGGGTTGAGGTTGTTGTGGTTGGGGTTAGGGCTAGGGTTTGGGTTATTGTGGTTAGGGTTAGGCTTAGCGCTAGATCTAGGGTTAGGGTTATTGTGGTAAGGGTTAGGGTTAGGGCTAGGGTTGTTGTGGTTATTGTGGTTAGGGTTAGGGTTGGGGTTAGGGCTAGGGTTATTGTGGTTTGGTTTAGGGTTATTTCAGGAAAAAAAAATTTCCTTTCCCATGGCTTTCAATTTTACCATGCCGATATAGAATTTGACTCTGAATTCGAATCACCCCTCCGTTTTCCAATCGGATGCTTCGTTTTCGCTCTACAGCCCAAAGCATCCCAAGCTCGCCGTTAACTCTCTAGGGTTAGGGTTATTGTGGTTAGGGTTAGGGTTAGGGTTATTGTGGTTAGGTTTGGGCTAGGGTTATTGTGGTTGCGGCTAGGGTTAGGGCTAGGGTTAGGGTTGAGGTTGTTGTCGTTAGGGTTAGGGTTATTGTATTTAGGGTTAGGGTTCTTGTGGCTAGGGTTAGCGTTAGGGTTATTTTAGGAAAAAATTTTTCCTCTCCCATGGCTTTCAAATTTACCCTGCCGATATAGAATTTGACTCTGAATCCGAATCTGCCCTCTGTTTTCCCATCCGATGCTTCGTTTTTGCTCTAAAGCCCAAAACATCCCAAGTTCGCCGTTAACTCTCTAGGGTTAGGGTTAAAGTTAGGGTTAGGGTCATTGTGGTTAGGGTTAGGGCTGGAGTTAGGGTTATTGTGGTTAGGGTTGGGGCTACGGTTAGGGTTGCTGTGGTTAGGAATAGGGTTGGGGCTAGGGTAAGTGATAGGTTTGGGATTATTGTAGTTAGTGTTAGGGTTAGGGTTGTGGTTAGGGTCATTGGGGTTAGGGTTAGGGCTACGGTTAGGGTTATTTTAGGAAAAAATTTTTCCTCTCCCATGGCTTTCAAATTTACCATGCTGATATAGAATTTGACTCTGAATCCGAATGTGCCCTCCCTTTTCCCATAGGATGCTTCGTTTTCCCTCTACAGCCCAAAACATCCCAAGTTTGTTATTAACTCTCTAGGATTAGGGTGAGGGTTATTGTGGTTAGGGTTAGAGCTAGAGTTAAGGGCTATTGTGGTTACGGTTGGGGCTAGGGCTAGGATTATTGTGGTTAGGGTTAGGGTTGGGGCTAGGGTTATTGTGGGTAGGGTTAGGGTTGGGGTTAGGGCTAGGGTTATTGTGGTTAGGGTTAGGGTTATTTTAGGAAAAATTTTTTCCTCTCCCATGGCTTTCAAATTTGCCAAGCCAACATAGAATTTGACTCTGAATCCGAATCTGCCCTCCGTTTTCCCAGTGGATGCTGGGTTTTCGCTCTACAGCCCAAAGCATCCCAAGTTTGCCATTAACTCTCTAGGGTTTGGGTTAGGGTTAGGATTGCTGTGGTTAGGGTTAGGGTTAGAGTTATTGTGGTTAGGGTTATTATGGTTAGGGTTAGGGCTAGGGCTAGGGTTATTGTGGTTTGGTTTAGGGTTATTTCAGGAAAAAAATTTTCCTCTCCCATGGCTTTCAAATTTACCATGCCGATATAGAATTTGACTCTGAATCCGAATCTGCCCTCCGTTTTCCCATCGGATGCTTCGTTTTCACTCTACAGCCCACAACATGCCAAGTTCGCCGTTAAGTCTCTAGGGTTAGGGCTACGGTTAGGGTTATTGTGGTTAGGGTTAGGGCTAGGGTTGTTGTGGTTAGGGTTAGGGTTATTGTGGTTAGGGTTAGGGTTGGGGTTAGGGTTGGGGTTAGGGCTAGGGTTATTGTGGTTAGGGTTAGGGTTATTTTAGGAAAAAAAATTTCCTCTCCCTTGGCTTTCAATTTTACCATCCCGATATAGAATTTGACTCTCAATCCGAATCTGCCCTCCGTTTTCCAATCGGATGCTTCGTTTTCGCTCTACAGCCCAAAACATCCCAAGTTCGCCGTTAACTCTCTAGGGTTAGGGTTAGGGTTATTGTGGTTAGGGTTAGGGTTAGGGCTAGGGTTATTCTGATAAGGCTTAGGTTTGGGGTTAGGATTAGGGTTATTCTGGATAGGTTATTGTGGATAGGTTATTGTGGTTAGGGTTGAGGTTTTTGTGGTTGGGGTTAGGGCTAGGGTTTGGGTTATTGTGGTTAGGTTATTGTGGTTAGGGTTATTGTGGTTAGGGTTGGGGTTACGGTTAGGGTTATTTTAGGAAAAAAATTTTCTTCTCCCATGGCTTTCAAATTTACCATGCCGATATAGAATTTGACTCTCAATCCGAATCTGCCCTCCGTTTTCCCATCCGATGCTTCGTTTTCGCTCTACAGGCCAAAACATCCCAAGTGTGCCATTAACTCTCTAGGGTTAGGGTTAGGGCTAGGGTTAGTGTTATTGTGGTTAGGGTTAGGCTTGGGGTTAGGGTAAGGGTTATTGTGGTTAGGGTTAGGGTTAGGTTAGGGTTAGGGTTTGGTTGGGGTTAGGGGTTTTGGTTATTGTGGTTAGAGTTAGGATAATTAGGGGTAGGGTTGGGGTTAGGGGCTGTGTGGTGGTGTTAGGGTTGGGGCTAGGGTTTAGTGCTAGGGTTGGGTTATTGTGGTTAGGGTTAGGGTTGTGGTTAGGGTAGTGTTAGGGTTGCGGTTGGGGTTATTTTAGGAAAAAAATTTTCCTCTCCCATGGCTTTGAAATTTACCATGCCGATATAGAATTTGACTCTCAATCCGAATCTGCCCTCCGTTTTCCCATCCGATGCTTCGTTTTCGCTCTACAGCCCAAAACATCCCAAGTTCGCCGTTAACTCTCTAGGGTTAGGGTTAGGGTTATTGTGGTTAGGGTTAGGGTTGGGCTAGGGTTATTGTGGGTGGGGTTAGGGTTGGGGTTAGGGCTAGGGTTATTGTGGTTAGGGTTAGTGTTGTTTAGGAAAAAATTTTTCCTCTCCCATGGCTTTCAAATTTGCCAAGCCAACATAGAATTTGACTCTGAATCCGAATCTTCCCTCCGTTTTCCCAGCGGATGCTGTGTTTTCGCTCTACAGCCCAAAGCATCCCAAGTTTGCAATTAACTCTCTAGGGTTTGGGTTAGGGTTATTGTGGTTAGGGTTAGGGTTATTATGGTTAGGGTTAGGGCTAGGGCTACGGTATTGTGGTTTGGTTTAGGGTTATTTCAGGAAAAAAATTTTCCTCTCCCATGGCTTTCAAATTTACCATGCCCATATAGAATTTCACTCTGAATCCGAATCTGCCCTCCGTTTTCCCATCGGATGCTTCGTTTTCACTCTACAGCCAACAACATGCCAAGTTCGCCGTTAAGTCTCTAGGGTTAGGGCTAGGGTTAGGGTTATTGTGGTTAGGCTTAGGGCTAGGGTTGTTGTGGTTGGGGTTAGGGTTAGGGTTATTGTGGTTAGGGTTAGGGTTGGGGTTAGGGTTGGGGTTAGGGCTAGGGTTATTGTGGTTAGGGTTAGGGTTATTTTAGGAAAAAAAATTTCCTCTCCCATGCCTTTCAATTTTACCATGCCGATATAGAATTTGACTCTCAATCCGAATCTTCCCTCCGTTTTCCAATCGGATGCTTCGTTTTCGCTCTACAGCCCAAAACATCCCAAGTTCGCCGTTAACTCTCTAGAGTTAGTGCTGGGGTTATTGCGGTTAGGGTTAGGGCTAGGGTTGTTGTGGTTAGGGTTAGGATTAGGGTTATTGTGGATAGGTTATTGTGGTTAGGGTAAGGGTTGAGGTTGTTGTGGTTGGGGTTAGGGCTAGGGTTTGGGTTATTGTGGTTAGGATTATTGTGGTTAGGGTTGGGGTTACGGTTAGGGTTATTTTAGGAAAAAATTTTTCTTCTCCCATAGCTTTTAAATTTACCATGCTGATATAGAATTTGACTCTCAATCCGAATCTGCCCTCCGTTTTCCCATCCGATGGTTCGTTTTCGCTCTACAGGCCAAAACATCCCAAGTGTGCCATTAACTCTCTAGGGTTAGGGTTAGGGTTACGGTTATTGTGGTTAGGGTTAGGGTTAGAGTTATTGTGGTTAGGGTAAGGGTTATTGTGGTTAGGGTTAGGGTTAGGGCTAGGGTTATTGTGGTTTGGTTTAGGGTTATTTCAGGAAAAAAATTTTCCTCTCCCATGGCTTTCAGATTTACCATGCCGATATAGAATTTTACTCTGAATCCGAATCTGCCCTCCGTTTTCCCATCGGATGCTTCGTTTTCGCTCTACAGCCCACAACATGCCAAGTTCGCCGTTAAGTCTCTAGGGTTAGGGCAAGGGTTAGGGTTATTGTGGTTAGGGTTAGGGCTAGGGTTGTTGTGGTTAGGGTTAGGGTTATTGTGGTTAGGGTTAGGGTTGGGGTTAGGGCTAGGGTTATTGTGGTTAGGGTTAGGGTTATTTTAGGAAAAAAATTTCCTCTCCCATGGCTTTCAATTTTACCATGCCGATATAGAATTTGACTCTGAATCCGAATCTGCCCTCTGTTTTCCAATCGGATGCTCCGTTTTCGCTCTACAGCCCAAAACATCCCAAGTTCGCCGTTAATTCTCTAGGGTTAGGGTTATTGTGGTTAGGGTTAGCGTTAGGGCTAGGGTTGTTGTGGTTAGGTTATTGTGGTTAGGGTTAGGGTTGAGGTTGTTGTGGTTGGGGTTAGGGTTTGCGTTATTGTGGTTAGGGTTAGGGTTAGGGCTAGGGTCGGGGTTAGGGTTACGGTTATTTTTGGAAAAAATTTTTCCTCTCCCATGGCTTTCACATTTACCATGCCTATATAGAATATGACTCTGAATCCGAATCTGCCCTCTGTTTTCCCATCCGATGCTTCGTTTTGGCTCTACAGCCCAAAACATCCCAAGTTCGCCGTTAACTCTCTAGGGTTAGGGTTAAAGTTAGGGTTGGGGTCATTGTGGTTAGGGTTAGGGCTGGAGTTAGGGTTATTGTGGTTAGGGTTGGGGCTACGGTTAGGGTTGCTGTGGTTAGGAATAGGGTTGGGGCTAGGGTAAGTGATAGGGTTGGGATTATTGTGGTTAGGGTTAGGGTTGTGGTTAGGGTCATTGGGGTTAGGGTTAGGGTTACGGTTAGGGTTATTTTAGGAAAAAATTTTTCCTCTCCCATGGCTTTCAAATTTACCATGCTGATATAGAATTTGACTCTCAATCCGAATCTGCCCTCCGTTTTCCGATCGGATGCTTCGTTTTCGCTCTACAGCCCAAAACATCCCAAGTTCGCCGTTAACTCTCTAGAGTTAGTGCTGGGGTTATTGCGGTTAGGGTTAGGGCTAGGGTTGTTGTGGTTAGGGTTAGGATTAGGGTTATTGTGGATAGGTTATTGTGGTTAGGGTTAGGGTTGAGGTTGTTGTGGTTGGGGTTAGGGCTAGGGTTTGGGTTATTGTGGTTAGGGTTAGGCTTAGCGCTAGATCTAGGGTTAGGGTTATTGTGGTAAGGGTTAGGGTTAGGGCTAGGGTTGTTGTGGTTAGGGTTGGGGTTATTGTGGTTAGGGTTAGGGTTGGGGTTAGGGCTAGGGTTATTGTGGTTAGGGTTAGGGTTATTTTAGGAAAAAAATTTCCTCTCCCATGGCTTTCAATTTTACCATGCCGATATAGAATTTGACTCTGAATTCGAATCACCCCTCCGTTTTCCAATCGGATGCTCCGTTTTCGCTCTACAGCCCAAAACATCCCAAGTTCGCCGTTAATTCTCTAGGGTTAGGGTTATTGTGGTTAGGGTTAGCGTTAGGGCTACGGTTGTTGTGGTTATGTTATTGTTGTTAGGGTTAGGGTTGAGGTTGTTGTGGTTGGGGTTAGGGTTTGCGTTATTGTGGTTAGGGTTAGGGTTAGGGCTAGGGTCGGGGTTAGGGTTATTTTTGGAAAAAATTTTTCCTCTCCCATGGCTTTCACATTTACCATGCCGATATAGAATATGACTCTGAATCCGAATCTGCCCTCTGTTTTCCCATCCGATACTTCGTTTTGGCTCTACAGCCCAAAACATCCCAAGTTCGCCGTTAACTCTCTAGGGTTAGGGTTAAAGTTAGGGTTAGGGTCATTGTGGTTAGGGTTAGGGCTGGAGTTAGGGTTATTGTGGTTAGGGTTGGGGCTACGGTTAGGGTTGCTGTGGTTAGGAATAGGGTTGGGGCTAGGGTAAGTGATAGGGTTGGGATTATTGTAGTTAGTGTTAGGGTTAGGGTTGTGGTTAGGGTCATTGTGGTTAGGGTTAGGGTTAGGGCTACGGTTAGGGTTATTTTAGGAAAAAATTTTTCCTCTCCCATGGCTTTCAAATTTACCATGCTGATATAGAATTTGACTCTGAATCCGAATGTGCCCTCCCTTTTCCCATAGGATGCTTCGTTTTCTCTCTACAGCCCAAAACATCCCAAGTTTGTTATTAACTCTCTAGGATTAGGGTTAGGGTTATTGTGGTTAGGGTTAGGGCTAGAGTTAGGGGCTATTGTGGTTACGGTTGGGGCTAGGGCTAGGGTTATTGTGGTTAGAGTTAGGGTTGGGGCTAGGGTTATTGTGGGTGGGGTTAGGGTTGGGGTTAGGGCTAGGGTCATTGTGGTTAGGGTTAGGGTTATTTTAGGAAAAATTTTTTCCTCTCCCATGGCTTTCAAATTTGCCAAGCCAACATAGAATTTGACTCTGAATCCGAATCTGCCCTCCGTTTTCCCAGTGGATGCTGTGTTTTCGCTCTACAGCCCAAAGCATCCCAAGTTTGCCATTAACTCTCTAGGGTTTGGGTTAGGGATAGGATTGCTGTGGTTAGGGTTAGATTTAGAGTTATTGTGGTTAGGGTTATTATGGTTAGGGTTAGGGCTAGGGCTAGGGTTATTGTGGTTTGGTTTAGGGTTATTTCAGGAAAAAAATTTTCCTCTCCCATGGCTTTCAAATTTACCATGCCGATATAGAATTTGACTCTGAATCCGAATCTGCCCTCCGTTTTCCCATCGGATGCTTCGTTTTCGCTCTACAGCCCAAAACATCCCAAGTTCACCGTTAACTCTCTAGGGTTAGGGTTAGGGTTAATGTGGTTAGGGTTAGGGTTAGGGCTAGGGTTGTTGTGGTTTGGGTTAGGATTAGGGTTATTGTGGATAGGTTATTGTGGTTAGGAATGGGGTTGAGGTTGTTGTGGTTGGGGTTAGGGCTAGGGTTTGGGTTATTGTGGTTAGGGTTAGGGTTAGCGCTAGGGCTAGGGTTAGGGTTATTGTGGTTAGGGTTAGGGTTTCGGCTAGGGTTGTTGTGGTTAGGGTTAGAGGTAGGGTTATTGTGGTTAGGATTATTGTGGTTAGGGTTGGGGTTACGGTTAGGGTTATTTTAGGAAAAAAATTTTCTTCTCCCATAGCTTTTAAATTTACCATGCTGATATACAATTTGACTCTCAATCCGAATCTGCCCTCCGTTTTCCCATCCGATGCTTCGTTTTCGCTCTACAGGCCAAAACATCCCAAGTGTGCCATTAACTCTCTAGGGTTAGGGTTAAGGTTAGGGTTAGGGTTATTGTGGTTAGGGTTAGGGCTAGGGTTAGTGTTATTGTGGTTAGGGTTAGGCTTGGGGTTAGGGTAAGGGTTATTGTGGTTAGGGTTAGGGTTGACGTTGTTGTGGTTGTGGTAAGGGCTAGGGTTTGGGTTATTGTTGTTAGGGTTATTGCGGTTAGGGTTAGGGTTGAGGTTGTTGTGCTTGGGGTTAGGGCTAGGGTTTGGGTTATTGTGGTTAGAGTTAGGGTTATTGTAATTAGGGTTGGGGCTAGGGTTAGGATTGCTGTGGTTAGGGTTAGGGTTGGGGCTAGGGTTAGTGCTAGGGTTGGGGTTATTGTGGTTAGGGTTAGGGTTGTGGTTATGGTCATTGTGGTTAGTGTTAGGGTTACGGTTAGTGTTATTTTAGGAAAAAATTTTTCCTCTCCCATAGCTTTTAAATTTACCATGCTGATATAGAATTTGACTCTCAATCCGAATCTGCCCTCCGTTTTCCCATCCGATGGTTCGTTTTCGCTCTACAGGCCAAAACATCCCAAGTGTGCCATTAACTCTCTAGGGTTAGGGTTAGAGTTATTGTGGTTAGGGTAAGGGTTATTGTGGTTAGGGTTAGGGTTATTGTGGTTAGGGTTAGGGTTAGGGCTAGGGTTATTGTGGTTTGGTTTAGGGTTATTTCAGGAAAAAAATTTTCCTCTCCCATGGCTTTCAGATTTACCATGCCGATATAGAATTTGACTCTGAATCCGAATCTGCCCTCCGTTTTCCCATCGGATGCTTCGTTTTCGCTCTACAGCCCACAACATGCCAAGTTCGCCGTTAACTCTCTAGGGTTAGGGTTATTGTGGTTAGGGTTAGGGCTAGGGTTGTTGTGGTTAGGGTTAGGGTTATTGTGGTTAGGGTTAGGGTTGGGGTTAGGGCTAGGGTTATTGTGGTTAGGGTTAGGGTTATTTTAGGAAAAAAATTTCCTCTCCCATGGCTTTCAATTTTACCATGCCGATACAGAATTTGACTCTGAATTCGAATCACCCCTCCGTTTTCCAATCGGATGCTCCGTTTTCGCTCTACAGCCCAAAACATCCCAAGTTCGCCGTTAATTCTCTAGGGTTAGGGCTACGGTTAGGGTTATTGTGGTTAGGGTTAGAGCTAGGGTTGTTGTGGTTAGGGTTAGGGTTATGGTGGTTAGGGTTAGGGTTAGGGTTGGGGTTAGGGCTAGGGTTATTGTGGTTAGGGTTAGGGTTATTTTAGGAAAAAAAATTTCCTCTCCCATGGCTTTCAATTTTACCATCCCGATATAGAATTTGACTCTCAATCCGAATCTGCCCTCCGTTTTCCAATCGGATGCTTCGTTTTCGCTCTACAGCCCAAAACATCCCAAGTTCACCGTTAACTCTCTAGGGTTAGGGTTAGGGTTAATGTGGTTAGGGTTAGGGTTAGGGCTAGGGTTGTTGTGGTTAGGGTTAGGATTAGGGTTATTGTGGATAGGTTATTGTGGTTAGGGTTAGGGTTGAGGTTGTTGTGGTTGGGGTTAGGGCTAGGGTTTGGGTTATTGTGGTTAGGGTTAGGGTTAGCGCTAGGGCTAGGGTTAGGGTTATTGTGGTTAGGGTTAGGGTTTCGGCTAGGGTTGTTGTGGTTAGGGTTAGAGGTAGGGTTATTGTGGTTAGGGTTGGGGTTACGGTTAGGGTTATTTTAGGAAAAAAATTTTCTTCTCCCATAGCTTTTAAATTTACCATGCTGATATAGAATTTGACTCTCAATCCGAATCTGCCCTCCGTTTTCCCATCCGATGCTTCGTTTTCGCTCTACAGGCCAAAACATCCCAAGTGTGCCATTAACTCTCTAGGGTTAGGGTTAAGGTTAGGGTTAGGGTTATTGTGGTTAGGGTTAGGGCTAGGGTTAGTGTTATTGTGGTTAGGGTTAGGCTTGGGGTTAGGGTAAGGGTTATTGTGGTTAGGGTTAGGGTTGACGTTGTTGTGGTTGGGGTAAGGGCTAGGGTTTGGGTTATTGTGGTTAGGGTTATTGCGGTTAGGGTTAGGGTTGAGGTTGTTGTGGTTGGGGTTAGGGCTAGGGTTTGGGTTATTGTGGTTAGAGTTAGGGTTATTGTAATTAGGGTTGGGGCTAGGGTTAGGATTGCTGTGGTTAGGGTTAGGGTTGGGGCTAGGGTTAGTGCTAGGGTTGGGGTTATTGTGGTTAGGGTTAGGGTTGTGGTTATGGTCATTGTGGTTAGGGTTAGGGTTACGGTTAGTGTTATTTTAGGAAAAAATTTTTCCTCTCCCATAGCTTTTAAATTTACCATGCTGATATAGAATTTGACTCTAAATCCGAATCTGCCCTCCGTTTTCCCATCCGATGGTTCGTTTTCGCTCTACAGGCCAAAACATCCCAAGTGTGCCATTAACTCTCTAGGGTTAGGGTTAGAGTTATTGTGGTTAGGGTAAGGGTTATTGTGGTTAGGGTTATTGTGGTTAGGGTTAGGGTTAGGGCTAGGGTTATTGTGGTTTGGTTTAGGGTTATTTCAGGAAAAAAATTTTCCTCTCCCATGGCTTTCAGATTTACCATGCCGATATAGAATTTGACTCTGAATCCGAATCTGCCCTCCGTTTTCCCATCGGATGCTTCGTTTTCACTCTACAGCCCACAACATGCCAAGTTCGCCGTTAAGTCTCTAGGGTTAGGGCTAGGGTTAGGGTTATTGTGGTTAGGGTTAGGGCTAGGGTTGTTGTGGTTAGGGTTAGGGTTATTGTGGTTAGGGTTAGGGTTGGGGTTAGGGCTAGGGTTATTGTGGTTAGGGTTAGGGTTTTTTTTGGAAAAAAAATTTCCTCTCCCATGGCTTTCAATTTTACCATGCCGATATAGAATTTGACTCTCAATCCGAATCTGCCCTCCGTTTTCCAATCGGATGCTTCGTTTTCGCTCTACAGCCCAAAACATCCCAAGTTCGCCGTTAACTCTCTAGAGTTAGTGCTAGGGTTATTGCGGTTAGGGTTAGGGTTAGGGCTAGGGTTGTTGTGGTTAGGGTTAGGATTAGGGTTATTGTGGATAGGTTATTGTGGTTAGGGTTAGGGTTAGGGTTAGCGCTAGGGTTAGGGTTAGGGTTATTGTGGTTAGGGTTAGGGTTAGGGCTAGGGTTGTTGTGGTTAGGGTTAGAGGTAGGGTTATTGTGGTTAGGATTATTGTGGTTAGGGTTGGGGTTACGGTTAGGGTTATTTTAGGAAAAAATTTTTCTTCTCCCATAGCTTTTAATTTTACCATGCTGATATAGAATTTGACTCTCAATCCGAATCTGCCCTCCGTTTTCCCATCCGATGGTTCGTTTTCGCTCTACAGGCCAAAACATCCCAAGTGTGCCATTAACTCTCTAGGGTTAGGGTTAGGGTTACGGTTATTGTGGTTAGGGTTAGGGTTAGAGTTATTGTGGTTAGGGTAAGGGTTATTGTGGTTAGGGTTAGGGTTATTGTGGTTAGGGTTAGGGTTAGGGTTAGGGCTAGGGTTATTGTGGTTTGGTTTAGGGCTATTTCAGGAAAAAAATTTTCCTCTCCCATGGCTGTCAGATTTACCATGCCGATATAGAAATTGACCCTGAATCCGAATCTGCCCTCCGTTTTCCCATCGGATGCTTCGTTTTCGCTCTACAGCCCACAACATGCCAAGTTCGCCGTTAAGTCTCTAGGGTTAGGGCAAGGGTTAGGGTTATTGTGGTTAGGGTTAGGGCTAGGGTTGTTGTGGTTAGGGTTAGGGTTATTGTGGTTAGGGTTAGGGTTGGGGTTAGGGCTAGGGTTATTGTGGTTAGGGTTATTTTAGGAAAAAAATTTTCCTCTCCCATGGCTTTCAATTTTACCATGCCGATATAGAATTTGACTCTGAATTCGAATCACCCCTCCGTTTTCCAATCGGATGCTCCGTTTTCGCTCTACAGCCCAAAACATCCCAAGTTCGCCGTTAACTCTATAGGGTTAGGGTTATTGTGGTTAGGGTTAGCGTTAGGGCTAGGGTTGCTGTGGTTAGGTTATTGTGGTTAGGGTTAGGGTTGAGGTTGTTGTGGTTGGGGTTAGGGTTTGCGTTATTGTGGTTAGGGTTAGGGTTAGGGCTAGGGTCGGGGTTAGGGTTAGGGTTATTTTTGGAAAAAATTTTTCCTCTCCCATGGCTTTCACATTTACCATGCCGATATAGAATATGACTCTGAATCCGAATCTGCCCTCTGTTTTCCCATCCGATGCTTCGTTTTGGCTCTACAGCCCAAAACATCCCAAGTTCGCCGTTAACTCTCTAGCGTTAGGGTTAAAGTTAGGGTTAGGGTCATTGTGGTTAGGGTTAGGCTGGAGTTAGGGTTATTGTGGTTAGGGTTGGGGCTACGGTTAGGGTTGCTGTGGTTAGGAATAGGGTTGGGGCTAGGGTAATTGATAGGGTTGGGATTATTGTGGTTAGGGTTAGGGTTGTGGTTAGGGTCATTGGGGTTAGGGTTAGGGTTACGGTTAGGGTTATTTTAGGAAAAAATTTTTCCTCTCCCATGGCTTTCAAATTTTTCATGCTGATATAGAATTTGACTCTGAATCCGAATGTGCCCTCCCTTTTCCCATAGGATGCTTCGTTTTCCCTCTACAGCCTTAAACAACCGAAGTTTGTTATTAACTCTCTAGGATTAGGGTTAGTGTTATTGTGGTTAGGGTTAGGGCTAGAGTTAGGGGCTATTGTGGTTACGGTTGGTTAGGGTTAGTGTTATTGTGGTTAGAGTTAGGGTTGGGGCTAGGGTTATTGTGGTAAGGGTTAGGGTTATTTTAGGAAAAAAATTTTCCTCTCCCATGGCTTTCAAATTTGCCAAGCCAACATAGAATTTGACTCTGAATCCGAATCTGCCCTCAGTTTTCCCAGTGGATGCTGTGTTTTCGCTCTACAGCCCAAAGCATCCCAAGTTTGCCATTAACTCTCTAGGGTTTGGGTTAGGGTTACGGTTACTGTTGTTAGGGTTAGGGCTAGGGTTATTGTGGTTTGGTTTAGGGTTATTTCAGGAAAAAAATTTTCCTCTCCCATGGCTTTCAAATTTACCATGCCGATATAGAATTTGACTCTGAATCCGAATCTGCCCTCCGTTTTCCCATCGGATGCTTCGTTTTCACTCTACAGCCCACAACATGCCAAGTTCGCCGTTAAGTCTCTAGGGTTAGGGCTACGGTGAGGGTTATTGTGGTTAGGGTTAGGGCTCGGGTTGTTGTGGTTAGGGTTAGGGTTATTGTGGTTAGGGTTAGGGTTGGGGTTAGGGTTGGGGTTAGGGCTAGGGTTATTGTGGTTAGGGTTAGGGTTATTTTAGGAAAAAAAATTTCCTCTCCCTTGGCTTTCAATTTTACCATGCCGATATAGAATTTGACTCTCAATCCGAATCTGCCCACCGTTTTCCAATCGGATGCTTCGTTTTCGCTCTACAGCCCAAAACATCCCAAGTTCACCGTTAACTCTCTAGGGTTAGGGTTAGGGTTAATGTGGTTAGGGTTAGGGCTAGGGTTGTTGTGGTTAGGGTTAGGATTAGGGTTATTGTGGATAGGTTATTGTGGTTAGGGTTAGGGTTGAGGTTGTTGTGGTTGGGGTTAGGGCTAGGGTTTGGGTTATTGTGGTTAGGGTTAGGGTTAGCGCTAGGGCTAGGGTTAGGGTTATTGTGGTTATGGTTAGGGTTAGGGCTAGGGTTGTTGTGGTTAGGGTTAGAGTTAGGGTTAATGTGGTTAGGATTATTGTGGTTAGGGTTGGGGTTACGGTTAGGGTTATTTTAGGAAAAAAATTTTCTTCTCCCATAGCTTTTAAATTTACCATGCTGATATAGAATTTGACTCTCAATCCGAATCTGCCCTCCGTTTTCCATCCGATGCTTCGTTTTCGCTCTACAGGCCAAAACATCCCAAGTGTGCCATTAACTCTCTAGGGTTCGGGTTAAGGTTAGGGTTAGTGTTATTGTGGTTGGGGTTAGGCTTGGGGATAGGGTTATTGTGGTTGGGGTTACCTTTGGGGTTAGGGTTAGGGTTACGTTTGGGGTTAGGGTTAGGGTTATTGTGGTTAGGGTTATTGCGGTTAGGGTTAGGGTTGAGGTTGTTGTGGTTGGGGTTAGGGCTAGGGTTTGGGTTATTGTGGTTAGAGTTAGGGCTAGAGTTAGGGTTATTGTAATTAGGGTTGGGGCTAGGGTTAGGATTGCTGTGGTTAGGGTTAGGGTTGGGTCTAGGGTTAGTGCTAGGGTTGGGGTTATTGTGGTTAGGGTTAGGGTTGTGGTTATGGTCATTGTGGTTAGGTTAGGGTTACGGTTAGTGTTATTTTTGGAAAAAATTTTTCCTCTCCGATGGCTTTCAAATTTACCATGCTGATATAGAATTTGACTCTGAATCCAAATCTGCCCTCCGTTTTCCCATAGGATGCTTCGTTTTCCCTCTACAGCCCAAAACATCCCAAGTTTGCTATTAACTCTGTAGGGTTAGGGTTAGGGTTATTGTGGTTAGGGTTAGGGCTAGGGTTGTTGTGGTTAGGGTTAGAGTTAGGGTTAATGTGGTTAGGATTATTGTGGTTAGGGTTGGGGTTACGGTTAGGGTTATTTTAGGAAAAAAATTTTCTTCTCCCATAGCTTTTAAATTTACCATGCTGATATAGAATTTGACTCTCAATCCGAATCTGCCCTCCGTTTTCCATCCGATGCTTCGTTTTCGCTCTACAGGCCAAAACATCCCAAGTGTGCCATTAACTCTCTAGGGTTCGGGTTAAGGTTAGGGTTAGGGTTAGGGCTAGGGTTAGTGTTATTGTGGTTGGGGTTAGGCTTGGGGATAGGGTTATTGTGGTTGGGGTTACCTTTGGGGTTAGGGTTAGGGTTACGTTTGGGGTTAGGGTTAGGGTTTTTGTGGTTAGGGTTATTGCGGTTAGGGTTAGGGTTGAGGTTGTTGTGGTTGGGGTTAGGGCTAGGGTTTGGGTTATTGTGGTTAGAGTTAGGGCTAGAGTTAGGGTTATTGTAATTAGGGTTGGGGCTAGGGTTAGGATTGCTGTGGTTAGGGTTAGGGTTGGGTCTAGGGTTAGTGCTAGGGTTGGGGTTATTGTGGTTAGGGTTAGGGTTGTGGTTATGGTCATTGTGGTTAGGTTAGGGTTACGGTTAGTGTTATTTTTGGAAAAAATTTTTCCTCTCCGATGGCTTTCAAATTTACCATGCTGATATAGAATTTGACTCTGAATCCAAATCTGCCCTCCGTTTTCCCATAGGATGCTTCGTTTTCCCTCTACAGCCCAAAACATCCCAAGTTTGCTATTAACTCTGTAGGGTTAGGGTTAGGGTTATTGTGGTTAGGGTTAGGGCTAGAGTTAGGGTTATTGTGGTTAGGGTTGGGGCTAGGGTTAGTGTTATTGTGGTTAGAGTTAGGGTTGGGGCTAGGGTTATTGTGGTTAGGGTTAGGGTTATTTTAGGAAAAAAATTTTCCTCTCCCATGGCTTTCAATTTTACCATGCCGATATAGAATTTGACTCTGAATTCGAATCACCCCTCCGTTTTCCAATCGGATGCTCCGTTTTCGCTCTACAGCCCAAAACATCCCAAGTTCGCCGTTAACTCTATAGGGTTAGGGTTATTGTGGTTAGGGTTAGCGTTAGGGCTAGGGTTGCTGTGGTTAGGTTATTGTGGTTAGGGTTAGGGTTGAGGTTGTTGTGGTTGGGGTTAGGGTTTGCGTTATTGTGGTTAGGGTTAGGGTTAGGGCTAGGGTCGGGGTTAGGGTTAGGGTTATTTTTGGAAAAAATTTTTCCTCTCCCATGGCTTTCACATTTACCATGCCGATATAGAATATGACTCTGAATCCGAATCTGCCCTCTGTTTTCCCATCCGATGCTTCGTTTTGGCTCTACAGCCCAAAACATCCCAAGTTCGCCGTTAACTCTCTAGCGTTAGGGTTAAAGTTAGGGTTAGGGTCATTGTGGTTAGGGTTAGGCTGGAGTTAGGGTTATTGTGGTTAGGGTTGGGGCTACGGTTAGGGTTGCTGTGGTTAGGAATAGGGTTGGGGCTAGGGTAATTGATAGGGTTGGGATTATTGTGGTTAGGGTTAGGGTTGTGGTTAGGGTCATTGGGGTTAGGGTTAGGGTTACGGTTAGGGTTATTTTAGGAAAAAATTTTTCCTCTCCCATGGCTTTCAAATTTTTCATGCTGATATAGAATTTGACTCTGAATCCGAATGTGCCCTCCCTTTTCCCATAGGATGCTTCGTTTTCCCTCTACAGCCCAAAACAACCGAAGTTTGTTATTAACTCTCTAGGATTAGGGTTAGTGTTATTGTGGTTAGGGTTAGGGCTAGAGTTAGGGGCTATTGTGGTTACGGTTGGTTAGGGTTAGTATTATTGTGGTTAGAGTTAGGGTTGGGGCTAGGGTTATTGTGGTAAGGGTTAGGGTTATTTTAGGAAAAAAATTTTCCTCTCCCATGGCTTTCAAATTTGCCAAGCCAACATAGAATTTGACTCTGAATCCGAATCTGCCCTCAGTTTTCCCAGTGGATGCTGTGTTTTCGCTCTACAGCCCAAAGCATCCCAAGTTTGCCATTAACTCTCTAGGGTTTGGGTTAGGGTTACGGTTACTGTTGTTAGGGTTAGGGTTAGGGTTATTGTGGTTAGGGTTACGGTTAGGGTTATTTCAGGAAAAAAATTTTCCTCTCCCATGGCTTTCAAATTTACCATGCCGATATAGAATTTGACTCTGAATCCGAATCTGCCCTCCGTTTTCCCATCGGATGCTTCGTTTTCGCTCTACAGCCCACAACATGCCAAGTTCGCCGTTAAGTCTCTAGGGTTAGGGCTACGGTTAGGGTTATTGTGGTTAGGGTTAGGGCTCGGGTTGTTGTGGTTAGGGTTAGGGTTATTGTGGTTAGGGTTAGGGTTGGGGTTAGGGTTGGGGTTAGGGCTAGGGTTATTGTGGTTAGGGTTAGGGTTATTTTAGGAAAAAAAATTTCCTCTCCCATGGCTTTCAATTTTACCATGCCGATATAGAATTTGACTCTCAATCCGAATCTGCCCTCCGTTTTCCCATCGGATGCTTCGTTTTCGCTCTACAGCCCAAAACATCCCAAGTTCACCGTTAACTCTCTAGGGTTAGGGTTAGGGTTAATGTGGTTAGGGTTAGGGCTAGGGTTGTTGTGGTTAGGGTTAGGATTAGGGTTATTGTGGATAGGTTATTGTGGTTAGGGTTAGGGTTGAGGTTGTTGTGGTTGGGGTTAGGGCTAGGGTTTGGGTTATTGTGGTTAGGGTTAGGGTTAGCGCTAGGGCTGGGGTTAGGGTTATTGTGGTTAGGGTTATTGTGGTTAGGGTTAGGGTTAGAGTTATTGTGGTTAGGCTTATTGTGGTTAGGGTTAGGGTTATTTTAGGAAAAAATTTTTCTTCTCCCATAGCTTTTAAATTTACCATGCTGATATAGAATTTGACTCTCAATCCGAATCTGCCCTCCGTTTTCCATCCGATGCTTCGTTTTGGCTCTACAGCCCAAAACATCCCAAGTGTGCCATTAACTCTCTAGGGTTCGGGTTAAGGTTAGGGTTAGGGTTATTGTGGTTAGGGTTAGGGCTAGGGTTAGTGTTATTGTGGTTGGGGTTAGGTTTGGTAGGGTTATTGTGTTGGGGTTAGGGTTAGGGCTAGGGTTAGGGTTAGGGTTAGGGTTATTGTGGTTAGGGTTATTGCGGTTAGGGTTAGGGTTGAGGTTGTTGTGGTTGGGGTTAGGGCTAGGGTTTGGGTTATTGTGGTTAGAGTTAGGGCTAGAGTTAGGGTTATTGTAATTAGGGTTGGGGCTAGGGTTAGGATTGCTGTGGTTAGGGTTAGGGTTGGGTCTAGGGTTAGTGCTAGGGTTGGGGTTATTGTGGTTAGGGTTAGGGTTGTGGTTATGGTCATTGTGGTTAGGTTAGGGTTACGGTTAGTGTTATTTTTGGAAAAAATTTTTCCTCTACGATGGCTTTCAAATTTACCATGCCGATATAGACTTTGACTCTGAATCCGAATCTTCCCTCCGTTTTCCCATAGGATGCTTCGTTTTCGCTCTACAGCCCAAAACATCCCAAGTTTGCCATTAACTCTCTAGGGTTAGGGTTAGGGTTATTGTGGTTAGGGTTAGGGCTAGAGTTAGGGTTATTGTGGTTAGGGTTGGGGCTAGGGTTCGGGTTATTGTTGTTAGGGTTAGGGTTGGGGCTAGGGTTATTGTAGTTAGGGTTAGGGTTATTTTAGGAAAAAAAATTTCCTCTTCAATTGCTTTCAATTTTACCATGCCGATATAGAATTTGACTCTCAATCCGAATCTGCCCTCCGTTTTCCAATCGGATGCTTCGTTTTCGCTCTACAGCCCAAAACATCCCAAGTTCGCCGTTAACTCTCTAGGGTTAGGGTTATTGTGGTTAGGGTTAGCGTTAGGGCTAGGGTTGCTGTGGTTAGGTTATTGTGGTTAGGGTTAGGGTTGAGGTTGTTGTGGTTGGGGTTAGGGTTTGCGTTATTGTGGTTAGGGTTAGGGTTAGGGCTAGGGTCGGGGTTAGGGTTAGGGTTATTTTTGGAAAAAATTTTTCCTCTCCCATGGCTTTCACATTTACCATGCCTATATAGAATATGACTCTGAATCCGAATCTGCCCTCTGTTTTCCCATCCGATGCTTCGTTTTGTCTCTACAGCCCAAAACATCCCAAGTTGGCCGTTAACTCTCTAGGGTTAGGGTTATTGTGGTTAGGGTTAGGGTTATTATGGCTAGGGTTAGGGTTAGGGTTATTGTGGTTAGGGTTAGGGCTAGGGTTAGGGTTATTGTGGTTAGGGTTAGGGTTGGGGCTAGGGTGATTGATAGGGTTTGGATTATTGTGGTTAGGGTTAGGGTTGTGGTTAGGGTCATTGGGGTTAGGGTTAGGGTTACGGTTAGGGTTATTTTAGGAAAAAATTTTTCCTCTCCCATGGCTTTCAAATTTACCATGCCGATATAGAATTTGACTCCCAATCGGAATGTAACCTCCGTTTTCCCATAGGATGCTTCGTTTTCCCTCTACAGCCCAAAACATGCCGAGTTTGCCATTAAATCTTTAGGGTTAGGGTTAGTGTTATTGTGGCTAGGGTTAGGGCTAGAGTTAGGGGTTATTGTGGTTACGGTTAGGTTAGGGTTAGGGTTATTGTGGTTAGGGTTTGGGTTAGCGCTAGGGTTATTGTGGTTAGGGTTAGGGTTATTTTAGGAAAAAAATTTTCCTCTCCCATGGCTTTCAAATTTGCCAAGCCAACATAGAATTTGACTCTGAATCCGAATCTGCCCTCAGTTTTCCCAGTGGATGCCGTGTTTTCGCTCTACAGCCCAAAGCATCCCAAGTTTGCCATTAACTCTCTAGGGTTCGGGTTAGGGTTACGGTTACTGTTGTTAGGGTTAGGGCTAGGGTTATTGTGGTTTGGTTTAGGGTTATTTCAGGAAAAAAATTTTCCTCTCCCATGGCTTTCAAATTTACCATGCCGATATAGAATTTGACTCTGAATCCGAATCTGCCCTCCGTTTTCCCATCGGATGCTTCGTTTTCACTCTACAGCCCACAACATGCCAAGTTCGCCGTTAAGTCTCTAGGGTTAGGGCTAGGGTTAGGGTTATTGTGGTTAGGGTTAGGGCTAGGGTTGTTGTGGTTAGGGTTAGGGTTATTGTGGTTAGGGTTAGGGTTGGGGTTAGGGTTGGGGTTAGGGCTAGGGTTATTGTGGTTAGGGTTAGGGTTATTTTAGGAAAAAAAATTTCCTCTCCCATGGCTTTCAATTTTACCATGCCGATATAGAATTTGACTCTCAATCCGAATCTGCCCTCCGTTTTCCAATCGGATGCTTCGTTTTCGCTCTACAGCCCAAAACATCCCAAGTTCGCCGTTAACTCTCTAGGGTTAGGGTTAGGGTTATTGTGGTTAGGGTTAGGGCTAGGGTTGTTGTGGTTAGGGTTAGGATTAGGGTTATTGTGGATAGGTTATTGTGGTTAGGGTTAGGGTTGAGGTTGTTGTGGTTGGGGTTAGGGCTAGGGTTTGGGTTATTGTGGTTAGGGTTAGGGTTAGCGCTAGGGCTGGGGTTAGGGTTATTGTGGTTATGGTTAGGGTTAGGGCTAGGGTTGTTGTGGTTAGGGTTAGAGTTAGGGTTAATGTGGTTAGGATTATTGTGGTTAGGGTTGGGGTTACGGTTAGGGTTATTTTAGGAAAAAAATTTTCTTCTCCCATGGCTTTCAAATTTACCATGCTGATATAGAATTTGACTCTCAATCCGAATCTGCCCTCCGTTTTCCCATCCGATGCTTCGTTTTCGCTCTACAGCCCAAAACATCCCAAGTTTGCCATTAACTCTCTAGGGTTAGGGTTAAGGTTAGGGTTAGGGTTATTGTGGTTAGGGTTAGGGCTAGGGTTAGGCTTATTGTGTTTAGGGTTGGGGTTAGGGTTATTGTGGTTGGGGTTAGGGTTGGGGTTAGGGTTAGGGTTACGTTTGGGGTTAGGGTTAGGGTTATTGTGGTTAGGGTTATTGCGGTTAGGGTTAGGGTTGAGGTTGTTGTGGTTGGGGTTAGGGCTAGGGTTTGGGTTATTGTGGTTAGAGTTAGGGCTAGAGTTAGGGTTATTGTAATTAGGGTTGGGGCTAGGGTTAGGATTGCTGTGGTTAGGGTTAGGGTTGGGTCTAGGGTTAGTGCTAGGGTTGGGGTTATTGTGGTTAGGGTTAGGGTTGTGGTTATGGTCATTGTGGTTAGGTTAGGGTTACGGTTAGTGTTATTTTTGGAAAAAATTTTTCCTCTCCAATGGCTTTCAAATTTACCATGCCGATATAGAATTTGACTCTGAATCCGAATCTGCCCTCCGTTTTCCCATCGGATGCTTTGTTTTCGCTCTACAGCCCAAAACATCCCAGGTTTGCCATTAACTCTCTAGGGTTAGGGTTAGGGTTATTGTGGTTGGGGTTAGGGTTAGGGTTAGGGTTTGTGGTTAGGGTTAGGGTAAGGGTTATTGTGGTTAGAGTTAGGGTTGGGGCTAGGGTTATTGTGGTTAGGGTTAGGGTTATTTTAGGAAAAAAATTTTCCTCTCCCATGGCTTTCAATTTTACCATGCCGATATAGAATTTGACTCTGAATTCGAATCACCCCTCCGTTTTCCAATCGGATGCTCCGTTTTCGCTCTACAGCCCAAAACATCCCAAGTTCGCCGTTAACTCTCTAGGGTTAGGGTTATTGTGGTTAGGGTTAGCGTTAGGGCTAGGGTTGCTGTGGTTAGGTTATTGTGGTTAGGGTTAGGGTTGAGGTTGTTGTGGTTGGGGTTAGGGTTTGCGTTATTGTGGTTAGGGTTAGGGTTAGGGCTAGGGTCGGGGTTAGGGTTAGGGTTATTTTTGGAAAAAATTTTTCCTCTCCCATGGCTTTCACATTTACCATGCCTATATAGAATATGACTCTGAATCCGAATCTGCCCTCTGTTTTCCCATCCGATGCTTCGTTTTGTCTCTACAGCCCAAAACATCCCAAGTTCGCCGTTAACTCTCTAGGGTTAGGGTTAAAGTTAGGGTTAGGGTCATTGTGGTTAGGGTTAGTCTAGAGTTAGGGTTATTGTGGTTAGGGTTGGGGCTACGGTTAGGGTTGCTGTGGTTAGGAATAGGGTTGGGGCTAGGGTAAGTGATAGGGTTGGGATTATTGTGGTTAGGGTTAGGGTTGTGGTTAGGGTCATTGGGGTTAGGGTTAGGGTTACGGTTAGGGTTATTTTAGGAAAAAATTTTTCCTCTCCCATGGCTTTCAAATTTTTCATGCTGATATAGAATTTGACTCTGAATCCGAATCTGCCCTCCGTTTTCCCATAGGATGCTTCGTTTTCGCTCTACAGCCCAAAACATCCCGAGTTTGTTATTAACTCTCTAGGATTAGGGTTAGTGTTATTGTGGTTAGGGTTAGGGCTAGAGTTAGGGGCTATTGTGGTTACGGTTGGTTAGGGTTAGTGTTATTGTGGTTAGAGTTAGGGTTGGGGCTAGGGTTATTGTGGTTAGGGTTAGGGTTATTTTAGGAAAAAAATTTTCCTCTCCCATGGCTTTCAAATTTGCCAAGCCAACATAGAATTTGACTCTGAATCCGAATCTGCCCTCAGTTTTCCCAGTGGATGCCGTGTTTTCGCTCTACGGCCCAAAACATCCCAAGTTTGCTTTTAACTCTCTAGGGTTAGGGTTAGGGTTAAGGTTATTATGGTTAGGGTTAGGGCTAGGGTTATTGTGGTTTGGTTTAGGGTTATTTCAGGAAAAAAATTTTCCTCTCCCATGGCTTTCAAATTTACCATGCCGATATAGAATTTGACTCTGAATCCGAATCTGCCCTCCGTTTTCCCATCGGATGCTTCGTTTTCGCTCTACAGCCCACAACATGCCAAGTTCGCCGTTAAGTCTCTAGGGTTAGGGCTAGGGTTAGGGTTATTGTGGTTAGGGTTAGGGCTAGGGTTGTTGTGGTTAGGGTTAGGGTTATTGTGGTTAAGGTTAGGGTTGGGGTTAGGGCTAGGGTTATTGTTGTTAGGGTTACGGTTATTTTAGGAAAAAAAATTTCCACTCCCATGGCTTTCAAATTTACCATGCCGATATAGAATTTGACTCTGAATCCGAATCTGCCCTCCGTTTTCCCATCGGATGCTTCGTTTTCGCTCTACAGCCCAAAACATCAGAAGTTCGCCGTTAACTCTCTAGGGTTAGGGTTAGGGTTAGGGCTAGGGTTGTTGTGGTTAGGGTTGTTGTGGTTAGGGTTAGGTATGGGGTTTGGTTAGGGTTATTGTGGTTAGGTTTTTGTGATTAGAGTTAGGGTTGAGGTTGTTGTGGTTGGGGTTAGGGCTAGGGTTTGGGTTATTGTGGTTAGGGTTAGGCCTAGAGTAAGGGTTATTGCGGTTAGGGTTAGGGTTAGGGCTAGGGTTGTTGTGGTTAGGGTTAGGGGTAGGGTTATTGTGGTTAGGGTTATTGTGGTTACGGTTGGGGTTACGGTTAGGGTTATTTTAGGAAAAAAATTTTCTTCTCCCATGGCTTTCAAATTTACCATGCTGATATAGAATTTGACTCTCAATCCGAATCTGCCCTCCGTTTTCCCATCCGATGCTTCGTTTTCGCTCTACAGCCCAAAACATCCCAAGTTTGCCATTAATTCTCTAGGGTTAGGGTTAAGGTTAGGGCTAGGGTTATTGTGGTTAGGGTTAGGGCTAGGGTTAGTGTTATTGTGGTTGGGGTTAGTGGGTTATTATGGTTAGGGTTAGGGTTAGGGTTAGGGTTATTGTGGTTAGGGTTATTGTGGTTAGGGTTATTGTGGTTAGGGTTAGGGTTGAGGTTGTTGTGGTTGGGGTTAGGGCTAGGGTTTGGGTTATTGTGGTTAGGGTTAGGGCTAGAGTTAGGGTTATTGTGGTTAGGGTTGGGGCTAGGGTTCGGGTTATTGTGGTTAGGGTTAGGGTTGGGGCTAGGGTAGTGCTAGGGTTGGGGTTATTGTTGTTAGGGTAAGGGTTATTGTGGTTAGGGTTAGGGTTACGGTTAGGTTTATTTTAGGAAAAAATTTTTCCTCTCCCATGGCTTTCAAATTTACCATGCCGATATAGAATTTGACTCTGAATCCGAATCTTCCCTCCGTTTTCCCATAGGATGCTTCGTTTTCGCTCTACAGCCCAAAACATCCCAAGTTTGCCATTAGCTCTCTAGGGTTAGGGTTAGGGTTATTGTGGTTAGGGTTAGGGCTAGAGTTAGGGTTATTGTGGTTAGGGTTGGGGCTAGGGTTAGTGTTATTGTGGTTAGAGTTAGGGTTGGGGCTAGGGTTATTGTGGTTAGGGTTAGGGTTATTTTAGGAAAAAAATTTTCCTCTCCCATGGCTTTCAAATTTGCCAAGCCGATATAGAATAAGACTCTGAATCCGAATCTGCCCTCCGTTTTCCTATCGGATGCTTCGTTTTCGCTCTACAGCCAAAACATCCCAAGTTCGCCGTTAACTCTATAGGCTTTGGGTTAGGGTTAGGGTTATTGTGGTTAGGGTTAGGGTTAGAGTTATTGTGGTTAGGGTTAGGGTTATTGTGGTTAGGGTTAGGGTTAGGGTTAGGGTTAGGGCTAGGGTTATTGTGGTTTGGTTTAGGGTTATTTCAGGAAAAAAATTTTCCTTTCCCATGGCTTTCAAATTTACCATGCCGATATAGAATTTGACTCTGAATCCGAATCTGCCCTCCGTTTTCCCATCGGATGCTTCGTTTTCGATCTACAGCCAACAGCATGCCAAGTTCGCCGTTAAGTCTCTAGGGTTAGGGCTACGGTTAGGGTTATTGTGGTAAAGGGTTAGGGCTAGGGTTGTTGTGGTTAGGGTTAGGGTTATTGTGGTTAGGGTTAGGGTTGGGGTTAGGGTTATTGTGGTTAGGGTCAGGGTTATTTTAGGAAAAAAGTTTTCCTCTCCCATGGCTTTCAAATTTACCATGCCGATATAGAATTTGACTCTGAATCCGAATCTGCCCTCCGTTTTCCCATCGGATGCTTCGTTTTCGCTCTACAGCCCAAAACATCCCAAGTTTGCCATTAACTCTCTAGGGTTTGGGATAGGGTTATTGTGGTTGGGGTTAGGTTTAGGGTTATTGTGGTTAGGGTTAGGGTTATTGTGGTTAGGGTTAGGGTTATTGTGGTTAGGGTTAGGGCTAGGGTTAGGGTTATTGTGGTTAGGTTTAGGGTTAATTCAGTAAAAAAAATTCCCTCTCCCATGGCTTTCAAATTTGCCAAGCATAGAATTTGACTCTGAATCCGAATCTGCCCTCCGTTTTCCCAGTGGATGCTGTGTTTTCGCTCTACAGCCAAAACATCCCAAGTTCGCCGTTAACTCTCTAGGGTTTGGGTTAGGGTTAGGGTTATTGTGGTTAGGGTTAGGGTTAGGGTTAAAGTTGTTGTGGTTAGGGTTAGAGTTATTGTGGTTAGGGTTAGGGTTATTGTGGTTGGGGTTAGGGCTAGGGTTAGGGTTATTGTGGTTAGGGTTAGGGTTATTTTAGGAAAAAATTTTCCTCTCCCATGGCTTTCAAATTTACCATGCCGATATAGAATTTGACTCTGAATCCGAATCTGCCCTCTGTTTTCCCATCCGATGCTTCGTTTTCGCTCTACAGCCCAAAACATCCCAAGTTCGCCGTTAACTCTCTAGGGTTAGGGCTAGGGTTAGGGTTATTGTGGTTAGGGTTAGGGCTAGGGTTGTTGTGGTTAGGGCTAGGGTTATTGTGGTTTGGTTTAGGGTTATTTCAGGAAAAAAATTTTCCTCTCCCATGGCTTTCAAATTTACCATGCCGATATAGAATTTGACTCTGAATCCGAATCTGCCCTCCGTTTTCCCATCGGATGCTTCGTTTTCGCTCTACAGCCCACAACATGCCAAGTTCGCCGTTAAGTCTCTAGGGTTAGGGCTAGGGTTAGGGTTATTGTGGTTAGGGTTAGGGCTAGGGTTGTTGTGGTTAGGGTTAGGGTTATTGTGGTTAGGGTTAGGGTTGGGGTTAGGGTTGGGGTTAGGGCTAGGGTTATTGTGGTTAGGGTTAGGGTTATTTTAGGAAAAAATTTTTCCTCTCCCATGGCTTTCAATTTTACCATGCCGATATAGAATTTGACTCTCAATCCGAATCTGCCCTCCGTTTTCCAATCGGATGCTTCGTTTTCGCTCTACAGCCCAAAACATCCCAAGTTCACCGTTAACTCTCTAGGGTTAGGGTTAGGGTTAATGTGGTTAGGGTTAGGGCTAGGGTTGTTGTGGTTAGGGTTAGGATTAGGGTTATTGTGGATAGGTTATTGTGGTTAGGGTTAGGGTTGAGGTTGTTGTGGTTGGGGTTAGGGCTAGGGTTTGGGTTATTGTGGTTAGGGTTAGGGTTAGCGCTAGGGCTGGGGTTAGGGTTATTGTGGTTATGGTTAGGGTTAGGGCTAGGGTTGTTGTGGTTAGGGTTAGAGTTAGGGTTAATGTGGTTAGGATTATTGTGGTTAAGGTTGGGGTTACGGTTAGGGTTATTTTAGGAAAAAAATTTTCCTCTCCCATGGCTTTCAAATTTACCATGCCGATATAGAATTTGACTCTGAATCCGAATCTGCCCTCCGTTTTCCCATCCGATGCTTCGTTTTCGCTCTACAGGCCAAAACATCCCAAGTGTGCCATTAACTCTCTAGGGTTAGGGTTAAGGTTAGGGTTAGGGTTATTGTGGTTAGGGTTAGGGCTAGGGTTAGTGTTATTGTGGTTAGGGTTAGGTAGGGTTGTTGTGGTTGGGGTTACCTTTGGGGTTAGGGTTAGGGTTACGTTTGGGGTTAGGGTTAGGGTTATTGTGGTTAGGGTTATTGCGGTTAGGGTTAGGGTTGAGGTTGTTGTGGTTGGGGTTAGGGCTAGGGTTTGGGTTATTGTGGTTAGAGTTAGGGCTAGAGTTAGGGTTATTGTAATTAGGGTTGGGGCTAGGGTTAGGATTGCTGTGGTTAGGGTTAGGGTTGGGTCTAGGGTTAGTGCTAGGGTTGGGGTTATTGTGGTTAGGGTTAGGGTTGTGGTTATGGTCATTGTGGTTAGGTTAGGGTTACGGTTAGTGTTATTTTTGGAAAAAATTTTTCCTCTCCGATGGCTTTCAAATTTACCATGCTGATATAGAATATGACTCTGAATCCGAATCTGCCCTCCGTATTCCCATAGGATGCTTCGTTTTCCCTCTACAGCCCAAAACATCCCAAGTTCGCTATTAACTCTGTAGGGTTAGGGTTAGGGTTATTGTGGTTAGGGTTAGGGCTAGAGTTAGGGTTATTGTGGTTAGGGTTGGGGCTAGGGTTAGTGTTATTGTGGTTAGAGTTGAGGTTGGGGCTAGGGTTATTGTGGTTAGGGTTAGGGTTATTTTAGGAAAAAAATTTTCCTCTCCCATGGCTTTCAAATTTGCCAAGCCAACATAGAATTGGACTCTGAATCCGAATCTTCCCTCCGTTTTCCCAGTGGATGCTGTGTTTTCGCTCTACAGCCCAAAGCATCCCAAGTTTGCCATTAACTCTCTAGGGTTTGGGTTACGGTTACGGTTATTGTGGTTAGGGTTAGGGTTAGAGTTATTGTGGTTAGGGTAAGGGTTATTGTGGTTAGGGTTAGGGTTATTGTGGTTAGGGTTAGGGTTAGGGCTAGGGTTATTGTGGTTTGGTTTAGGGTTATTTCAGGAAAAAAATTTTCCTCTCCCATGGCTTTCACATTTACCATGCCTATATAGAATATGACTCTGAATCCGAATCTGCCCTCTGTTTTCCCATCCGATGCTTCGTTTTGTCTCTACAGCCCAAAACATCCCAAGTTGGCCGTTAAGTCTCTAGGGTTAGGGTTATTGTGGTTAGGGTTAGGGCTAGGGTTGTTGTGGTTAGGGTTAGGGTTATTGTGGTTAGGGTTAGGGTTGGGGTTAGGGTTATTGTGGTTAGGGTTAGGGTTATTTTAGGAAAAAAGTTTTCCTCTCCCATGGCTTTCAAATTTGCCAAGCCAACATAGAATTGGACTCTGAATCCGAATCTTCACTCCGTTGGCCCAGCGGATGCTGTGTTTTCGCTCTACAGCCCAAAGCATCCCAAGTTTGCCATTAACTCTCTAGGGTTTGGGATAGGGTTACGGTTATTGTGGTTAGGGTTAGGGTTAGAGTTATTGTGGTTAGGGTTAGGGTTATTGTGGTTCGGGTTAGGGTTATTATGGTTAAGGTTAGGGCTAGGGCTAGGGTTATTCTGGTTTGGTTTAGGGTTATTTCGGGAAAAAAATTTCCCTCTCCCATGGCTTTCAAATTTGCCAAGCCAACATAGAATTTGACTCTGAATCCGAATCTGCCCTCCGTTTTCCCAGTGGATGCTGTGTTTTCGCTCTACAGCCCAAAGCATCCCAAGTTTGCCATTAACTCTCTAGGGTTTGGGTTAGGGTTACGGTTACTGTGGTTAGGGTTAGGGTTAGAGTTATTGTGGTTAGGGTTAGGGTTATTGTGGTTAAGGTTAGGGTTAATATGGTTAGAGTTAGGGCTAGCGCTAGGGTTATTGTGGTTTGGTTTAGGGTTATTTCAGGAAAAAATTTTCCTCTTCCATGCCTTTCAAATTTACCATGCCGATATAGAATTTGACTCTGAATCCGAATCTGCCCTCTGTTTTCCCATCGGATGCTTCGTTTTCACTCCATAGCCCACAACATGCCAAGTTCGCCGTTAAGTCTCTAGGGTTAGGGCTAGGGTTAGGGTTATTGTGGTTAGGGTTAGGGCTAGGGTTGTTGTGGTTAGGGTTAGGGTTATTGTGGTTAGGGTTAGGGTTATTTTAGGAAAAAAATTTTCCTCTCCCATGGCTTTCAAATTTGCCAAGCCAACATAGAATTGGACTCTGAATCCGAATCTTCCCTCCGTTTTCCGAGCGGATGCTGTGTTTTCGCTCTACAGCCCAAAGCATCCCAAGTTTGCCATTAACTCTCTAGGGTTTGGGTTAGGGTTACGGTTATTGTGGTTAGGTTTAGGGTTAGAGTTATTGTGGTTAGGGTAAGGGTTATTGTGGTTAGGGTTAGGGTTATTGTGGTTAGGGTTAGGGTTAGGGCTAGGGTTATTGGGGTTAGGGTTATTTTAGGAAAAAATTTTCCTCTCCCATGGCTTTCAAATTTACCATGCCGATATAGAATTTGACTATGAATCCGAATCTGCCCTCCGTTTTCCCATCGGATGCTTCGTTTTCGCTCTACAGCCCAAAACATCCCAAGTTCGCCGTTAACTCTCTAGGGTTAGGGTTAGGGTTATTGTGGTTAGGGTTGGGTTAGGGTTATTGTGGTTAGGGTTAGGGTTATGGTTAGGGTTGGGGTTAGGGCTAGGGTTATTGTGGTTAGGGTTGGGGTCATTTTAGGAAAAAAATTTTCCTCACCCATGGCTTTCAATTTTACCATGCCGATATAGAATTTTACTCTCAATCCGAATCTAACCTCCCTTTTCCAATCGGATGCTTCGTTTTCCCTCTACAGCCCAAAACATCCCAAGTTTGCCGTTAACTCTCTAGGGTTAGGGTTATTGTGGTTAGGGTTAGCGTTAGGGCTAGGGTTGTTGTGGTTAGGTTATTGTGGTTAGGGTTAGGGTTGAGGTTGTTGTGGTTGCGGTTAGGATTCGGGTTATTGTGGTTAGGGTTAGGGTTAGGGTTAGGGCTAGGGTTAGGGTTAGGGTTATTTTTGGAAAACATTTTTCCTCTCCCATGGCTTTCACATTCACCATGCCGATATAGAATATGACTCTCAATCCGAATCTGCCCTCCGTTTTCCATCCGATGCTTCGTTTTGGCTCTACAGCCCAAAACATCCCAAGTTCGCCGTTAACTCTCTAGCGTTAGGGTTAAAGTTAGGGTTAGGGTCATTGTGGTTAGGGTTAGGCTGGAGTTAGGGTTATTGTGGTTAGGGTTGGGGCTACGGTTAGGGTTGCTGTGGTTAGGAATAGGGTTGGGGCTAGGGTAAGTGATAGGGTTGGGATTATTGTGGTTAGGGTTAGGGTTGTGGTTAGGGTCATTGGGGTTAGGGTTAGGGTTACGGTTAGGGTTATTTTAGGAAAAAATTTTTCCTCTCCCATGGCTTTCAAATTTTTCATGCTGATATAGAATTTGACTCTGAATCCGAATGTGCCCTCCCTTTTCCCATAGGATGCTTCGTTTTCCCTCTACAGCCCAAAACAACCGAAGTTTGTTATTAATTCTCTAGGATTAGGGTTAGTGTTATTGTGGTTAGGGTTAGGGCTAGAGTTAGGGGCTATTGTGGTTACGGTTGGTTAGGGTTAGTGTTATTGTGGTTAGAGTTAGGGTTGGGGCTAGGGTTATTGTGGTTAGGGTTAGGGTTATTTTAGGAAAAAAATTTTCCTCTCCCATGGCTTTCAAATTTGCCAAGCCAACATAGAATTTGACTCTGAATCCGAATCTGCCCTCAGTTTTCCCAGTGGATGCTGTGTTTTCGCTCTACAGCCCAAAGCATCCCAAGTTTGCCATTAACTCTCTAGGGTTTGGGTTAGGGTTACGGTTACTGTGGTTAGGGTTAGGGCTAGGGTTATTGTGGTTTGGTTTAGGGTTATTTCAGGAAAAAAATTTTCCTCTCCCATGGCTTTCAAATTTACCATGCCGATATAGAATTTGACTCTGAATCCGAATCTGCCCTCCGTTTTCCCATCGGATGCTTCGTTTTCACTCTACAGCCCACAACATGCCAAGTTCGCCGTTAAGTCTCTAGGGTTAGGGCTACGGTGAGGGTTATTGTGGTTAGGGTTAGGGCTCGGGTTGTTGTGGTTAGGGTTAGGGTTATTGTGGTTAGGGTTAGGGTTGGGGTTAGGGTTGGGGTTAGGGCTAGGGTTATTGTGGTTAGGGTTAGGGTTATTTTAGGAAAAAAAATTTCCTCTCCCTTGGCTTTCAATTTTACCATGCCGATATAGAATTTGACTCTCAATCCGAATCTGCCCACCGTTTTCCAATCGGATGCTTCGTTTTCGCTCTACAGCCCAAAACATCCCAAGTTCACCGTTAACTCTCTAGGGTTAGGGTTAGGGTTAATGTGGTTAGGGTTAGGGCTAGGGTTGTTGTGGTTAGGGTTAGGATTAGGGTTATTGTGGATAGGTTATTGTGGTTAGGGTTAGGGTTGAGGTTGTTGTGGTTGGGGTTAGGGCTAGGGTTTGGGTTATTGTGGTTAGGGTTAGGGTTAGCGCTAGGGCTGGGGTTAGGGTTATTGTGGTTATGGTTAGGGTTAGGGCTAGGGTTGTTGTGGTTAGGGTTAGAGTTAGGGTTAATGTGGTTAGGATTATTGTGGTTAAGGTTGGGGTTACGGTTAGGGTTATTTTAGGAAAAAAATTTTCTTCTCCCTTTGCTTTCAATTTTACCATGCTGATATAGAATTTGACTCTCAATCCGAATCTGCCCTCCGTTTTCCATCCGATGCTTCGTTTTCGCTCTACAGGCCAAAACATCCCAAGTGTGCCATTAACTCTCTAGGGTTCGGGTTAAGGTTAGGGTTAGGGTTATTGTGGTTAGGGTTAGGGCTAGGGTTAGTGTTATTGTGGTTGGGGTTAGGCTTGGGGATAGGGTTATTGTGGTTGGGGTTACCTTTGGGGTTAGGGTTAGGGTTACGTTTGGGGTTAGGGTTAGGGTTATTGTGGTTAGGGTTATTGCGGTTAGGGTTAGGGTTGAGGTTGTTGTGGTTGGGGTTAGGGCTAGGGTTTGGGTTATTGTGGTTAGAGTTAGGGCTAGAGTTAGGGTTATTGTAATTAGGGTTGGGGTAGGGTTAGGATTGCTGTGGTTAGGGTTAGGGTTGGGTCTAGGGTTAGTGCTAGGGTTGGGGTTATTGTGGTTAGGGTTAGGGTTGTGGTTATGGTCATTGTGGTTAGGTTAGGGTTACGGTTAGTGTTATTTTTGGAAAAAATTTTTCCTCTCCGATGGCTTTCAAATTTACCATGCTGATATAGAATTTGACTCTGAATCCAAATCTGCCCTCCGTTTTCCCATAGGATGCTTCGTTTTCCCTCTACAGCCCAAAACATCCCAAGTTCGCTATTAACTCTGTAGGGTTAGGGTTAGGGTTATTGTGGTTAGGGTTAGGGCTAGAGTTAGGGTTATTGTGGTTAGGGTTGGGGCTAGGGTTAGTGTTATTGTGGTTAGGGTTAGGGTTGGGGCTAGGGTTATTGTGGTTAGGGTTAGGGTTATTTTAGGAAAAAAATTTTCCTCTCCCATGGCTTTCAAATTTGCCAAGCCAACATAGAATTGGACTCTGAATCCGAATCTTCCCTCCGTTTTCCCAGTGGATGCTGTGTTTTCGCTCTACAGCCCAAAGCATCCCAAGTTTGCCATTAACTCTCTAGGGTTTGGGTTACGGTTACGGTTATTGTGGTTAGGGTTAGGGTTAGAGTTATTGTGGTTAGGGTAAGGGTTATTGTGGTTAGGGTTAGGGTTATTGTTGTTAGGGTTAGGGTTAGGGCTAGGGTTATTGTGGTTTGGTTTAGGGTTATTTCAGGAAAAAAATTTCCTCTCCCATGGCTTTCAGATTTACCATGCCGATATAGAATTTGACTCTGAATCCGAATCTGCCCTCTGTTTTCCCATCGGATGCTTCGTTTTCACTCCATAGCCCACAACATGCCAAGTTCGCCGTTAAGTCTCTAGGGTTAGGGCTACGGTTAGGGTTATTGTGGTTAGGGTTAGGGCTAGGGTTGTTGTGGTTAGGGTTAGGGTTATTGTGGTTAGGGTTAGGGTTGGGGTTAGGGTTATTGTGGTTAGGGTCAGGGTTATTTTAGGAAAAAAGTTTTCCTCTCCCATGGCTTTCAAATTTGCCAAGCCAACATAGAATTGGACTCTGAATGGGAATCTTCACTCCGTTGGCCCAGCGGATGCTGTGTTTTCGCTCTACAGCCCAAAGCATCCCAAGTTTGCCATTAACTCTCTAGGGTTTGGGATAGGGTTACGGTTATTGTGGTTAGGGTTAGGGTTAGAGTTATTGTGGTTAGGGTTAGGGTTATTGTGGTTAGGGTTAGGGTTATTGTGGTTAGGGTTAGGGCTAGGGTTATTGTGGTTTGGTTTAGGGTTATTTCGGGAAAAAAATTTCCCTCTCCCATGGCTTTCAAATTTGCCAAGCCAACATAGAATTTGACTCTGAATCCGAATCTGCCCTCCGTTTTCCCAGTGGATGCTGTGTTTTCGCTCTACAGCCCAAAGCATCCCAAGTTTGCCATTAACTCTCTAGGGTTTGGGTTAGGGTTACGGTTATTGTGGTTAGGGTTAGGGTTAGAGTTATTGTGGTTAGGGTAAGGGTTATTGTGGTTAGGGTTAGGGTTATTGTGGTTAGGGTTAGGGTTAGGGCTAGGGTTATTGTGGTTTGGTTTAGGGTTATTTCAGGAAAAAAATTTTCCTCTCCCATGGCTTTCAGATTTACCATGCCGATATAGAATTTGACTCTGAATCCGAATCTGCCATCCGTTTTCCCATCGGATGCTTCGTTTTTGCTCTATAGCCCACAACATTCCAAGTTCGCCGTTAAGTCTCTAGGGTTAGGGCAAGGGTTAGGGTTATTGTGGTTAGGGTTAGGGCTAGGTTTGTTGTGGTTAGGGTTAGGGTTATTGTGGTTAGGGTTAGGGTTATTTTAGGAAAAAAAATTTCCTCTCCCATGGCTTTCAATTTTACCATGCCGATATAGAATTTGACTCTGAATTCGAATCACCCCTCCGTTTTCCAATCGGATGCTTCGTTTTCGCTCTACAGGCCAAAACATCCCAAGTTCGCCGTTAACTCTCTAGGGTTAGGGTTATTGTGGTTAGGGTTAGCGTTAGGGCTAGGGTTGTTGTGGTTAGGTTATTTTGGTTAGGGTTAGGGTTAGGGTTATTTTTGGAAAAAATTTTTCCTCTCCCATGGCTTTCACTTTTACCATGCCGATATAGAATATGACTCTGAATCCGAATCTGCCCTCCGTTTTCCCATCCGATGCTTCGTTTTGGCTCTACAGCCCAAAACGTCCCAAGTTTGCCGTTAACTCTCTAGGGTTAGGGTTAAAGTTAGGGTTAGGGTCATTGTGGTTAGGGTTAGGGCTAGAGTTAGGGTTATTGTGGTTAGGGTTGGGGCTACGGCTAGGGTTGCTATGGTTAGGGTTAGGGTTGGGCCTAGGGTTAGTGCTAGGGTTTGGGTTATTGTGGTTAGGGTTAGGGTTAGGGTTGTGGTTAGGGTCATTGTGCTTAGGGTTAGGGTTAGGATTACGGTTAGGGTTATTTTAGGAAAAAATTTTTCCTCTCCCAAGGCTTTCAAATTTACCATGCTGATATAGAATTTGACTCTGAATCCGAATGTGCCCTCCCTTTTCCCATAGGATGCTTCGTTTTCCCTCTAGAGCCCAAAACATCCCAAGTTTGCCATTAACTCTCTAGCGTTAGGGTTAGGGTTATTGTGGTTAGGGTTAGGGCTAGAGTTAGGGTTTTTGTAGTTACGGTTGGGGCTACGGCTAGGGTTATTGTGGTTAGAGTTAGGGTTGGGGCTAGGGTTATTGTGGGTGGGGTTAGGGTACGGGTTAGGGCTAGGGTTATTGTGGTTAGGGTTATTTTAGGAAAAAATTTTTCCTCTCCCATGGCTTTCAAATTTGCCAAGCCAACATAGAATTTGACTCTGAATCCGAATCTGCCCTCCGTTTTCCTAGTGGATGCTGTGTTTTCGCTATACAGCCCAAAGCATCCCAAGTTTGCCATTAACTCTCTAGGGTTTGGGTTAGGGTTACGGTTACTGTGGATAGGGTTAGGGTTAGAGTTATTGTGGTTAGGGTTAGGGTTATTGTGGTTAGGGTTAGGGTTATTATGGTTAGGGTTAGGGCTAGGGCTAGGGTTATTGTGGTTTGGTTTAGGGTTATTTTAGGAAAAAATTTTCCTCTCCCATGGCTTTCAAATTTAACATGCCGATATAGAATTTGACTCTGAATCCGAATCTGCCCTCCGTTTTCCCATCGGATGCTTCGTTTTCACTCTACAGCCCACAACATGCCAAGTTCGCCATTAAGTCTGTAGGGTTAGAGTTATTGTGGTTAGGGTTAGGGCTAGGGTTGTTGTGGTTAGGGTTAGGGTTATTGTGGTTAGGGTTAGGGTTAGGGTTATTGTGGTTAGGGTTAGGGTTATTGTGGTTAGGGTTAAGGTTATTGTGGTTAGGGTTACGGCTAGGGCTAGGGTTATTGTGATTTGGTTTAGGGTTATTTCAGGAAAAAAATTTTCTTCTCCCATGGCTTTCAGATTTACCATGCCGATATAGAATTTGACTCTGAATCCGAATCTGCCCTCCGTTTTCCCATCGGATGCTTCGTTTTCGCTCTACAGCCCACAACATGCCAAGTTCGCCGTTAAGTCTCTAGGGTTAGGGCTAGGGCTAGGGTTATTGTTGTTAGGGTTAGGGCTAGGGTTGTTGTGGTTAGGGTTAGGGTTGGGGTTAGGGCTAGGGTTATTGTGGTTAGGGTTAGGGCTAGAGTTAGGGTTATTGTGGTTAAGGTTAAGGCTACGGTTAGGGTTAGGGTTTGGGCTAGGGTTAGTGCTATGGTTGGGGTTATTGTGGTTAGGGTTAGGGGTAGGGTTGTTGTGGTTAGGGGTAGGGTAAGGGTTATTGTGGTTAGGTTTTGGGTTGGGGTTAGGGCTAGGGTTATTGTGGGTAGGGCTAGGGTTAGGGTTACGGTTAGGGTTATTTTAATAAAAAATTTTTCCTCTCCAAAGGCTTTCAAATTTACGATGCTGATATAGAATTTGACTCTGAATCCAAATCTGCCCTCCCTTTTCCCATAGGATGTTTCGTTTTCCCTCTACAGCCCAAAACATCCCAAGCTTGCTTTTAACTCTCTAGGGTTAGGGTTAGGGTTATTGTGGTTAGGGTTAGGGCTAGAGTTAGGGTTATTGTGGTTAGGGTTGGGGCTAGGGTTACCGTTATTGTGGTTAGGGTAAGGGTTGGGGCTAGGGTTATTGTTGGTGGGGTTAGGGTTGGGGTTAGGGTTATTGTGGTTAGGGTTAGGGTTATTTTAGGAAAAAATTTTTGCTCTCCCATGGCTTTCAAATTTGCCAAGCCAACATAGAATTTGACTCTCAATCCGAATCTGCCCTCCCTTTTCCAATCGGATGCTTCGTTTTCGCTCTACAGCCCAAAACATCCCAAGTTCGCCGTTAACTCTCTAGGGTTAGGGTTATTGTGGTTAGGGTTAGGGTTAGGGTTGTTGTGGTTAGGGTTAGGTTCTGGGTTAGGGTTAGGGTTATTGTGGATAGGTTATTGTGGTTAGGGTTAGGGTTAGCGCTAGGGCTAGGGTTAAGGTTATTGTGTTTAGGGTTAGGGTTAGGGCTAGGGTTGTTGTGGTTAGGGTTAGGGGTAGGGTTATTGTGGTTAGGGTTGGGGTTACGGTTAGGGTTATTTTAGGAAAAAATTTTTCTTCTCCCATAGCTTTTAAATTTACCATGCTGACATAGAATTTGACTCTCAATCCGAATCTGCCCTCCGTTTTCCCATCCGATGCTTCATTTTCGCTCTACAGGCCAAAACATCCCAAGTGTGCCATTAACTCTCTAGGGTTAGGGTTAAGGTTAGGGTTAGGGTTATTGTGGTTAGGGTCAGGGCTAGGGTTAGTGTCATTGTGGTTAGGGTTAGGCTTGGGGTTAGGGTAAGGGTTATTGTGGTTAGGGTTAGGGTTGACGTTGTTGTGGTTGGGGTTAGGGCTAGGGTTTGGGTTATTGTGGTTAGGGTTAGGGTTAGGGCTAGGGTTAGGGTTATTGTGGTTAGGGTTACGTTTGGGGTTAGGGTTAGGGTTATTGTGGTTAGGGTTATTTCGGTTAGGGTTAGGGTTGAGGTTGTTGTGGTTGGGGTTAGGGCTAGGGTTTGGGTTATTGTGGTTAGAGTTACGGCTAGAGTTAGGGTTATTGTAATTAGGGTTGGGGCTAGGGTTAGGATTGCTGTGGTTAGGGTTGGGGCTAGGGTTAGTGCTAGGTTTGGGTTATTGTGGTTATATTTAGGGTTAGGGTTGTGGTTAGGGTCATTGTGGTTAGGGTTGGGGCTAGGGTTAGGGTTATTGTGGTTAGGGTTATTGTGGGTGCGGTTAGGGTTGGGGTTAGGGCTAGGGTTATTGTGGTTAGGGTTAGGGTTATTTTAGGAAAAAAATTTTCCTCTCCCATGGCTTTCAAATTTGCCAAGCCAACATAGAATTGGACTCTGAATCCGAATCTGCCCTCCGTTTTCCCAGCGGATGCTGTGTTTTCGCTCTACAGCCCAAAGCATCCCAAGTTTGCCATTAACTCTCTAGGGTTTGGGTTAGGGTTACGGTTATTGTGGTTAGGGTTATTGTTAGAGTTATTGTGGTTAGGGTTTATGGTTATTGTGGTTAGGGTTAAGGTTATTGTGGTTAGGGTTAGGGCTAGGGCTAGGGTTATTGTGGGTAGGGCTAGGGTTAGGGTTACGGTTAGGGTTATTTTAGGAAAAAATTTTTCCACTCCCAAGGCTTTCAAATTTACGATGCTGATATACAATTTGACTCTGAATCCAAATCTGCCCTCCCTTTTCCCATAGGATGTTTCGTTTTCCCTCTACAGCCCAAAACATCCCAAGTTTGCTTTTAACTCTCTAGGGTTAGGGTTAGGGTTATTGTGGTTAGGGTTAGGGCTAGAGTTAGGGTTATTGTGGTTAGGGTTGGGGCTAGGGTTACGGTTATTGTGGTTAGGGTAAGGGTTGGGGCTAGGGTTATTGTTGGTGGGGTTAGGGTTGGGGTTAGGGCTAGGGTTATTGTGGTTAGGGTTAGGGTTATTTTAGGAAAAAATTTTTCCTCTCCCATGGCTTTCAAATTTGCCAAGCCAACATAGAATTTGACTCTCAATCCGAATCTGCCCTCCGTTTTCCAATCGGATGCTTCGTTTTCGCTCTACAGCCCAAAACATCCCAAGTTCGCCGTTAACTCTCTAGGGTTAGGGTTATTGTGGTTAGGGTTAGGGTTAGGGTTTGGGTTGTTGTGGTTAGGGTTAGGTTCTGGGTTAGGGTTAGGGTTATTGTGGATAGGTTATTGTGGTTAGGGTTAGGGTTGAGGTTGTTGTGGTTGGGGTTAGGGCTAGGGTTTGGGTTATTGTGGTTAGGGTTAGGGTCAGCGCTAGGGCTAGGGTTAGGGTTATTGTGGTTAGGGTTAGGGTTAGGGCTAGGGTTGTTGATGTTAGGGTTAGGGGTAGGGTTATACTGGTTAGGATTATTGTGGTTAGGGTTGGGGTTACGGTTAGGGTTATTTTAGGAAAAAATTTTTCTTCTCCCATAGCTTTTAAATTTACCATGCTGATATAGAATTTGACTCTCAATCCGAATCTACCCTCTGTTTTCCCATCCGATGCTTCATTTTCGCTCTACAGGCCAAAACATTCCAAGTGTGCCATTAACTCTCTAGGGTTAGGGTTAAGGTTAGGGTTAGGGTTATTGTGGTTAGGGTTAGGGTTGACGTTGTTGTGGTTGGGGTTAGGGCTAGGGTTTGGGTTATTGTGGTTAGGGTTAGGGCTAGGGTTAGGGTTATTGTGGTTAGGGTTACGTTTGGGGTTAGGGTTAGGGTTATTGTGGTTAGGGTTATTTAGGTTAGGGTTAGGGTTGAGGTTGTTGTGGTTGGGGTTAGGGCTAGGGTTTGGGTTATTGTAGTTAGAGTTACGGCTACAGTTAGGGTTATTGTAATTAGGGTTGGGGCTAGGGTTAGAATTGCTGTGGTTAGGGTTGGGGCCAAAGTTAGTGCTAGGTTTGGGTTATTGTGGTTATGGTTAGGGTTAGGGTTGTGGTTAGGGTCATTGTGGTTAGGGTTAGGGATACGGTTAGTGTTATTTTAGGAAAAAATTTTTCCTCTCCGATGTCTTTCAACTTTACCATACTGATATAGAATTTGACTCTGAATCCGAAGCTGCCCTCCCTTTTCCCATAGGATGCTTCGTTTTCCCTCTACAGCCCAAAACATCCCAAGTTTGCTATTAACTCTCTACGGTTAAGGTTAGGGTTATTGTGGTTAAGGTTAGGGCTAGAGTTAGGGTTATTGTGGTTAGGGTTGCGCTAGGGTTAGGGTTATTGTGGTTAGGGTTAGGGTTGGGGCTAGGGTTATTGTGGGTGGGGTTAGGGTTGGGGTTAGGGCTAGGGTCATTGTGGTTAGGGTTAGGGTTATTTTAGGAAAAAAATTTTCCTCTCCCATGGCTTTCAAATTTGCCAAGCCAACATAGAATTGGACTCTGAATCCGAATCTGCCCTCCGTTTTCCCAGCGGATGCTGTGTTTTCGCTCTACAGCCCAAAGCATCCCAAGTTTGCCATTAACTCTCTAGGGTTTGGGTTAGGGTTACGGTTATTGTGGTTAGGGTTAGCGTTAGAGCTATTGTGGTTAGGGTTACGGTTATTATGGTTAGGGTTAAGGTTATTGTGGTTAGGGTTAGGGCTAGAGCTAGGGTTATTGTGATTTGGTTTAGGGTTATTTCAGGAAAAAAATTTTCTTCTCCCATGGCTTTCAGATTTACCATGCCGATATAGAATTTGACTCTGAATCCGAATCTGCCCTCCGTTTTCCCATCGGATGCTTCGTTTTCGCTCTACAGCCCACAACATGCCAAGTTCGCAGTTAAGTCTCTAGGGTTAGGGCTAGGGTTAGGGTTATTGTGGTTAGGGTTAGGGCTAGGGTTGTTGTGGCTAGGGTTAGGGTTATTTTAGGAAAAAATTTTTCCTCTCCCATGGCTTTCAAATTTGCCAAGCCAACATAGAATTTGACTCTCAATCCGAATCTGCCCTCCGTTTTCCAATCGGATGCTTCGTTTTCGCTCTACAGCCCAAAACATCCGAAGTTCGCCGTTAACTCTCTAGGGTTAGGGTTATTGTGGTTAGGGTTAGGGTTAGGGTTTGGGTTGTTGTGGTTAGGGTTAGGTTCTGGGTTAGGGTTAGGGTTATTGTGGATAGGTTATTGTGGTTAGGGTTATGGTTGAGGTTGTTGTGGTTGGGGTTAGTGCTAGGGTTTGGGTTATTGTGGTTAGGGTTAGGGTTAGCGCTAGGGCTAGGGTTAGGGTTATTGTGGTTAGGGTTAGGGTTAGGGCTAGGGTTGTTGTGGTTAGGGTTAGGGGTAGGGTTAATGTGGTTAGGATTATTGTGGTTAGGGTTGGGGTTACGGTTAGGGTTATTTTAGGAAAAAAATTTTCTTCTCCCATAGCTTTTAAATTTACCATGCTGATATAGAATTTGACTCTCAATCCGAATCTGCCCTCCGTTTTCCCATCCGATGCTTCATTTTCGCTCTACAGGCCAAAACATCCCAAGTGTGCCATTAACTCTCTAGGGTTAGGGTTAAGGTTAGGGTTAGGGTTATTGTGGTTAGGGTCAGGGCTAGGGTTAGTGTCATTGTGGTTAGGGTTAGGCTTGGGGTTAGGGTAAGGGTTATTGTAGTTAGGGTTAGGGTTGACGTTGTTGTGGTTGGGGTTAGGGCTAGGGTTTGGGTTATTGTGGTTAGGGTTAGGGTTAGGGCTAGGGTTAGGGTTATTGTGGTTAGGGTTACGTTTGGGGTTAGGGTTAGGGTTATTGTGGTTAGGGTTATTGTGGTTAGGGTTATTTTGGTTAGGGTTAGGGTTGAGGTTGTTGTGGTTGGGGTTAGGGCTAGGGTTTGGGTTATTGTGGTTAGAGTTACGGCTAGAGTTAGGGTTATTGTAATTAGGGTTGGGGCTAGGGTTAGGATTGCTGTGGTTAGGGTTGGGGCTAGGGTTAGTGCTAGGTTTGGGTTATTGTGGTTATGGTTAGGGTTAGGGTTGTGGTTAGGGTCATTGTGGTTAGGGTTAGGGTTACGGTTAGTGTTATTTTAGGAAAAAATTTTTCCTCTCCGATGGCTTTCAAATTTACCATGCTGATATAGAATTTGACTCTGAATCCGAAGCTGCCCTCCCTTTTCCCATAGGATGCTTCGTTTTCCCTCTACAGCCCAAAACATCCCAAGTTTGCTATTAACTCTCTAGGGTTAGGGTTAGGGTTATTGTGGTTAGGGTTAGGGCTAGAGTTAGGGTTATTGTGGTTAGGGTTGGGGCTAGGGTTAGGGTTATTGTGGTTAGGGTTAGGGTTGGGGCTAGGGTTATTGTGGGTGGGGTTAGGGTTGGGGTTAGGGCTAGGGTTATTGTGGTTAGGGTTAGGGTTATTTTAGGAAAAAAATTTTTCCTCTCCCATGGCTTTCAAATTTGCCAAGCCAACATAGAATTGGACTCTGAATCCGAATCTGCCCTCCGTTTTCCCAGCGGATGCTGTGTTTTCGCTCTACAGCCCAAAGCATCCCAAGTTTGCCATTAACTCTCTAGGGTTTGGGTTAGGGTTACGGTTATTGTGGTTAGGGTTATTGTTAGAGTTATTGTGGTTAGGGTTAGGGTTATTGTGGTTAGGGTTAAGGTTATTGTGGTTAGGGTTAGGGCTAGGGCTAGGGTTATTGTGGGTAGGGCTAGGGTTAGGGTTACGGTTAGGGTTATTTTAGGAAAAAATTTTTCCACTCCCATGGCTTTCAAATTTGCCAAGCCAACATAGAATTTGACTCTCAATCCGAATCTGCCCTCCGTTTTCCCATCGGATGCTTCGTTTTCGCTCTACAGGCCAAAACATCCCAAGTGTGCCATTAACTCTCTAGGGTTAGGGTTAAGGTTAGGGTTAGGGTTATTGTGGTTAGGGTCAGGGCTAGGGTTAGTGTCATTGTGGTTAGGGTTAGGCTTGGGGTTAGGGTAAGGGTTATTATGGTTAGGGTTACGGTTGACGTTGTTGTGGTTGGGGTTAGGGCTAGGGTTATTGTGGTTAGGGTTAGGGTTAGGGCTAGGGTTAGGGTTATTGTGGTTAGGGTTACGTTTGGGGTTAGGGTTAGGGTTATTGTGGTTAGGGTTATTTCGGTTAGGGTTAGGGTTGAGGTTGTTGTGGTTGGGGTTAGGGCTAGGGTTTGGGTTATTGTGGTTAGAGTTACGGCTAGAGTTAGGGTTATTGTAATTAGGGTTGGGGCTAGGGTAGTAGGTTCTTTTGGTTATTGTGGTTATATTTAGGGCTAGGGTTGTGGTTAGGGTCATTGTGGTTAGGGTTAGGGCTAGGGTTACGGTTATTGTGGTTAGGGTTATTGTGGTTAGGGTTGGGGTTAGGGCTAGGGTTATTGTGGTTAGGGTTAGGGTTATTTTAGGAAAAAATTTTTCCTCTCCCATGGCTTTCAAATTTGCCAAGCCAACATAGAATTTGACTCTGAATCCGAATCTGCCCTCCGTTTTCCCATCGGATGCTTCGTTTTCGCTCTACAGCCCAAAACATCCTAAGTTCGCCGTTAACTCTCTAGGGTTAGGGTTAGGGTTACGGTTATTGTGGTTAGGGTTATTGTTAGAGTTATTGTGGTTAGGGTTTATGGTTATTGTGGTTAGGGTTAAGGTTATTGTGGTTAGGGTTAGGGCTAGGGCTAGGGTTATTGTGGGTAGGGCTAGGGTTAGGGTTACGGTTAGGGTTATTTTAGGAAAAAATTTTTCCTCTCCCATGGCTTTCAAATTTACCATGCTGATATAGAATTTGACTCTGAATCCGAATCTGCCCTCCCTTTTCCCATAGGATGCTTCGTTTTCCCTCTACAGCCCAAAACATCCCAAGTTGGCCGTTAACTCTCTAGGGTTAGGGCTAGGGTTATTGCGGTAAAGGCTAGGGCTAGGGTTAGGGTTATTGTGGTTAGGGTTGGGGTAAGGGTTATTGTAGTTAGGGTTAGGGTTGGGGCTAGGGTCATTGCGGATAGGGTTAGGGTTAGGGTTAGGGGTAGGGTTATTGTGGTTAGGGTTATTTTAGGAAAATATTTTTCTTCTCCCATGGCTTTCAAATTTGGCAAGCCAACATAGAATTTGACTCTGATTCCGAATCTCTCCTCCGTTTTCCCAGCGGATGCTGTGTTTTCGCTCTACAGCCCAAAACATCCCAAGTTTGCCATTAACTCTCTAGGGTTTGGGTTAGGGTTACGGTTATTGTGGTTAGGGCTAGGGTTATGGATGTTGTGGTTACGGTCGGGGTTAGGGTTATCATCGTTAGGGTGAGGGTGAGGGTTAGGGCTAGGGTTATTGTGGTTAGGGCTAGGGTTAGGGTTACGGTTAGGGTTATTTTAGGAAAATATTTTTCTCCTCCCATAGCTTTTAAATTTACCATGCTGATATAGAATTTGACTGTCAATCCGAATCTGCCCTCCCTTTTCCCATCCGATGCTTCATTTTCGCTCTACAGGCCAAAACATCCCAAGTGTGCCATTAACTCTCTAGGGTTAGGGTTAAGGTTAGGGTTAGGGTTATTGTGGTTAGGGTCAGGGCTAGGGTTAGTGTCATTGTGGTTAGGGTTAGGCTTGGGGTTAGAGTAAGGGTTATTATGGTTAGGGTTAGGGTTGACGTTGTTGTGGTTGGGGTTAGGGCTAGGGTTTGGGTTATTGTGGTTAGGGTTAGGGTTAGGGCTAGGGTTAGGGTTATTGTGGTTAGGGTTACGTTTGGGGTTAGGGTTAGGGTTATTGTGGTTAGGGTTATTTCGGTTAGGGTTAGGGTTGAGGTTGTTGTGGTTGGGGTTAGGGCTAGGGTTTGGGTTATTGTGGTTAGAGTTACGGCTAGAGTTAGGGTTATTGTAATTAGGGTTGGGGCTAGGGTTAGGATTGCTGTGGTTAGGGTTGGGGCTAGGGTTAGTGCTAGGTTTGGGTTATTGTGGTTATATTTAGGGTTAGGGTTGTGGTTAGGGTCATTGTGGTTAGGGTTGGGGCTAGGGTTAGGGTTATTGTGGTTAGGGTTATTGTGGGTGCGGTTAGGGTTGGGGTTAGGGCTAGGGTTATTGTGGTTAGGGTTAGGGTTATTTTAGGAAAAAAATTTTCCTCTCCCATGGCTTTCAAATTTGCCAAGCCAACATAGAATTGGACTCTGAATCCGAATCTGCCCTCCGTTTTCCCAGCGGATGCTGTGTTTTCGCTCTACAGCCCAAAGCATCCCAAGTTTGCCATTAACTCTCTAGGGTTTGGGTTAGGGTTACGGTTATTGTGGTTAGGGTTATTGTTAGAGTTATTGTGGTTAGGGTTTATGGTTATTGTGGTTAAGGTTAAGGTTATTGTGGTTAGGGTTAGGGCTAGGGCTAGGGTTATTGTGGGTAGGGCTAGGGTTAGGGTTACGGTTAGGGTTATTTTAGGAAAAAATTTTTCCTCTCCCAAGGCTTTCAAATTTACCATGCTGATATAGAATTTGACTCTGAATCCAAATCTGCCCTCCCTTTTCCCATAGGATGTTTCGTTTTCCCTCTACAGCCCAAAACATCCCAAGTTTGCTTTTAACTCTCTAGGGTTAGGGTTAGGGTTATTGTGGTTAGGGTTAGGGCTAGAGTTAGGGTTATTGTGGTTAGGGTTGGGGCTAGGGTTACGGTTATTGTGGTTAGGGTAAGGGTTGGGGCTAGGGTTATTGTTGGTGGGGTTAGGGTTGGGGTTAGGGCTAGGGTTATTGTGGTTAGGGTTAGGGTTATTTTAGGAAAAAATTTTTTCCTCTCCCATGGCTTTCAAATTTGCCAAGCCAACATAGAATTTGACTCTCAATCCGAATCTGCCCTCCGTTTTCCAATCGGATGCTTCGTTTTCGCTCTACAGCCCAAAACATCCCAAGTTCGCCGTTAACTCTCTAGGGTTAGGGTTATTGTGGTTAGGGTTAGGGTTTGGGTTGTTGTGGTTAGGGTTAGGTTCTGGGTTAGGGTTAGGGTTATTGTGGATAGGTTATTGTGGTTAGGGTTAGGGTTGAGGTTGTTGTGGTTGAGGTTAGGGATAGGGTTTGGTATATTGTGGTTAGGGTTAGGGTTAGCGCTAGGGCTAGGGTTAGGGTTATTGTGGTTAGGGTTAGGGTTAGGGCTAGGGTTGTTGTGGTTAGGGTTAGGGGTAGGGTTATACTGGTTAGGATTATTGTGGTTAGGGTTGGGGTTACGGTTAGGGTTATTTTAGGAAAAAATTTTTCTTCTCCCATAGCTTTTAAATTTACCATGCCTATATAGAATTTGACTCTCAATCCGAATCTGCCCTCCGTTTTCCCATCCGATGCTTCGTTTTCGCTCTACAGGCCAAAACATGCCAAGTGTGCCATTAACTCTCTAGGGTTAGGGTTAAGGTTAGGGTTAGGGTTATTGTGGTTAGGGTTAGGGTTGACGTTGTTGTGGTTGGGGTTAGGGCTAGGGTTTGGGTTATTGTGGTTAGGGTTAGGGTTAGGGCTAGGGTTAGGGTTATTGTGGTTAGGGTTACGTTTGGGGTTAGGGTTAGGGTTATTGTGGTTAGGGTTACTTAGGTTAGGGTTAGGGTTGAGGTTGTTGTGGTTGGGGTTAGGGCTAGGGTTTGGGTTATTGTAGTTAGAGTTACGGCTACAGTTAGGGTTATTGTAATTAGGGTTGGGGCTAGGGTTAGAATTGCTGTGGTTAGGGTTGGGGCCAAAGTTAGTGCTAGGTTTGGGTTATTGTGGTTAGGGTTAGGGTTAGGGTTGTGGTTAGGGTCATTGTGGTTAGGGTTAGGATACGGTTAGTGGTATTTTAGGAAAAAAATTTTCCACTCCCATGTCTTTCAAATTTGCCAAGCCAACATATAATTGGACTCTGAATCCGAATCTGCCCTCCGTTTTCCCATTGGATGCTTAGTTTTCGCTCTACAGCCCAAAACATCCCAAGTTCGCCGTTAACTGTCTAGGGTTAGGGTTAGGGTTATTGTGGTTAGGGTTAGGCCTAGGGTTATTGTGGTTAGGGTTAGGGTTATTATGGTTAGGGTTAAGGTTATTGTGGTTAGGGTTAGGGTTAGGGCTAGGGTTATTGTGGGTAGGGCTAGGGTTAGGGTTACGGTTAGGGTTATTTTAGGAAAAAATTTTTCTCCTCCCATAGCTTTTAAATTTACCATGCTGATATAGAATTTGACTCTCAATCCGAATCTGCCCTCCGTTTTCCCATCCGATGCTTCATTTTCGCTCTACAGGCCAAAACATCCCAAGTGTGCCATTAACTCTCTAGGGTTAGGGTTAAGGTTAGGGTTAGGGTTATTGTGGTTAGGGTCAGGGCTAGGGTTAGTGTCATTGTGGTTAGGGTTAGGCTTGGGGTTAGGGTAAGGGTTATTGTGGTTAGGGTTAGGGTTGACGTTGTTGTGGTTGGGGTTAGGGCTAGGGTTTGGGTTATTGTGGTTAGGGTTAGGGTTAGGGCTAGGGTTAGGGTTATTGTGGTTAGGGTTACGTTTGGGGTTAGGGTTAGGGTTATTGTGGTTAGGGTTATTTCGGTTAGGGTTAGGGTTGAGGTTGTTGTGGTTGGGGTTAGGGCTAGGGTTTGGGTTATTGTGGTTAGAGTTACGGCTAGAGTTAGGGTTATTGTAATTAGGGTTGGGGCTAGGGTTAGGATTGCTGTGGTTAGGGTTGGGGCTAGGGTTAGTGCTAGGTTTGGGTTATTGTGGTTATATTTAGGGTTAGGGTTGTGGTTAGGGTCATTGTGGTTAGGGTTGGGGCTAGGGTTGGGGTTATTGTGGTTAGGGTTATTGTGGGTGCGGTTAGGGTTGGGGTTAGGGCTAGGGTTATTGTGGTTAGGGTTAGGGTTATTTTAGGAAAAAAATTTTCCTCTCCCATGGCTTTCAAATTTGCCAAGCCAACATAGAATTGGACTCTGATTCCGAATCTGCCCTCCGTTTTCCCAGCGGATGCTGTGTTTTCGCTCTACAGCCCAAAGCATCCCAAGTTTGCCATTAACTCTCTAGGGTTTGGGTTAGGGTTACGGTTATTGTGGTTAGGGTTATTGTTAGAGTTATTGTGGTTAGGGTTTATGGTTATTGTGGTTAGGTTAAGGTTATTGTGGTTAGGGTTAGGGCTAGGGCTAGGGTTATTGTGGGTAGGGCTAGGGTTAGGGTTACGGTTAGGTTTATTTTAGGAAAAAATTTTTCCTCTCCCAAGGCTTTCAAATTTACCATGCTGATATAGAATTTGACTCTGAATCCAAATCTGCCCTCCCTTTTCCCATAGGATGTTTCGTTTTCCCTCTACAGCCCAAAACATCCCAAGTTTGCTTTTAACTCTCTAGGGTTAGGGTTAGGGTTATTGTGGTTAGGGTTAGGGCTAGAGTTAGGGTTATTGTGGTTAGGGTTGGGGCTAGGGTTACGGTTATTGTGGTTAGGGTAAGGGTTGGGGCTAGGGTTATTGTTGGTGGGGTTAGGGCTAGGGTTATTGTGGTTAGGGTTAGGGTTATTTTAGGAAAAAATTTTTTCCTCTCCCATGGCTTTCAAATTTGCCAAGCCAACATAGAATTTGACTCTCAATCCGAATCTGCCCTCCGTTTTCCAATCGGATGCTTCGTTTTCGCTCTACAGCCCAAAACATCCCATGTTCGCCGTTAACTCTCTAGGGTTAGGGTTATTGTGGTTAGGGTTAGGGTTTGGGTTGTTGTGGTTAGGGTTAGGTTCTGGGTTAGGGTTAGGGTTATTGTGGATAGGTTATTGTGGTTAGGGTTAGGGTTGAGGTTGTTGTGGTTGGGGTTAGGGCTAGGGTTTGGGTTATTGTGGTTAGGGTTAGGGTTAGGGCTAGGGTTAGGGTTAGGGTTATTGTGGTTAGGGTTAGGGTTAGGGCTAGGGTTGTTGTGGTTAGGGTTAGGGGTAGGGTTATACTGGTTAGGATTATTGTGGTTAGGGTTGGGTTACGGTTAGGGTTATTTTAGGAAAAAATTTTTCTTCTCCCATAGCTTTTAAATTTACCATGCTGATATAGAATTTGACTCTCAATCCGAATCTGCCCTCAATTTTCCCATCCGATGCTTCATTTTCGCTCTACAGGCCAAAACATCCCAAGTGTGCAATTAACTCTCTAGGGTTAGGGTTAAGGTTAGGGTTAGGGTTATTGTGGTTAGGGTTAGGGTTGACGTTGTTGTGGTTGGGGTTAGGGCTAGGGTTTGGGTTATTGTGGTTAGGGTTAGGGTTAGGGCTAAGGTTAGGGTTATTGTGGTTAGGGTTACGTTTGGGGTTAGGGTTAGGGTTATTGTGGTTAGGGTTACTTAGGTTAGGGTTAGGGTTGAGGTTGTTGTGGTTGGGGTTAGGGCTAGGGTTTGGGTTATTGTAGTTAGAGTTACGGCTACAGTTAGGGTTATTGTAATTAGGGTTGGGGCTAGGGTTAGAATTGCTGTGGTTAGGGTTGGGGCCAAAGTTAGTGCTAGGTTTGGGTTATTGTGGTTATGGTTAGGGTTAGGGTTGTGGTTAGGGTCATTGTGGTTAGGGTTAGGGATACGGTTAGTGGTATTTTAGGAAAAAATTTTTCCTCTCCCATGGCTTTCAAATTTGCCAAGCCGACATAGAATTTGACTCTGAATCCGAATCTGCCCTCCGTTTTCCCAGCGGATGCTTCAGTTTTGCTCTACAGCCCAAAGCATCCCAAGTTCGCCGTTAACTCTCTAGGGTTAGGGTTAGGGTTTCGGTTATTGTGGTTAGGGTTAGAGTTATTGTGGTTAGGGTTAGGGTTATTGTGGTTAGGGTTAAGGTTATTGTGGTTAGGGTTAGGGCTGGGGTTATTGTGGTTTGGTTTAGGGCTAGGGTTACGGTTAGGGTTATTTTAGGAAAAAATTTTTCTCCTCCCATAGCTTTTAAATTTACCATGCTGATATAGAATTTGACTCTCAATCCGAATCTGCCCTCCGTTTTCCCATCCGATGCTTCATTTTCGCTCTACAGGCCAAAACATCCCAAGTGTGCCATTAACTCTCTAGGGTTAGGGTTAAGGTTAGGGTTAGGGTTATTGTGGTTAGGGTCAGGGCTAGGGTTAGTGTCATTGTGGTTAGGGTTAGGCTTGGGGTTAGGGTAAGGGTTATTGTGGTTAGGGTTAGGGTTGACGTTGTTGTGGTTGGGGTTAGGGCTAGGGTTTGGGTTATTGTGGTTAGGGTTAGGGTTAGGGTTATTGTGGTTAGGGTTACGTTTGGGGTTAGGGTTAGGGTTATTGTGGTTAGGGTTATTGTGGTTAGGGTTAGGGTTGAGGTTGTTGTGGTTGGGGTTAGGGCTAGGGTTTGGGTTATTGTGGTTAGAGTTAGGGCTAGAGTTAGGGTTATTGTAATTAGGGTTGGGGCTAGGGTTAGGATTGCTGTGGTTAGGGTTTTAGTGCTAGGTTGGGTTATTGTGGTTATATTTAGGGTTAGGGCTAGGGTTGGGGTTAGGGTCGGGGTTAGGGTTGGGGTTATTGTGGTTAGGGTTATTGTGCGTAGGGTAAGGGCTAGGCTTGGGGTTAGGGCTAGGGTTATTGTGGTTAGGGTTAGGGTTATTTTAGGAAAAAATTTTTCCTCTCCCATGGCTTTCAAATTTGCCAAGCCAACATAGAATTTGACTCTGAATCCGAATCTGCCCTCCGTTTTCCCAGCGGATGCTTTGTTTTCGCTCTACAGACCAAAGCATCCCAAGTTTGCCATTAACTCTCTAGGGTTTGGGTTAGGGTTACGGTTATTGTGGTTAGGGTTATTGTGGTTAGGGTTAGGGTTAGAGTTATTGTGGTTGGGGTTAGGGTTATTGTGGTTAGGGTTAGGGTTAGGGTTAGGGTTATTGTGGTTAGGGTTAGGGTTAGGGCTAGGGTTAGGGTTATTTTAGGAAAAAATTTTTCCTCTCCCATGGCTTTCAAATTTACCATGCCGATATAGAATTTGACTCTGAATCCGAATCTGCCCTCCGTTTTCCCATCGGATGGTTCGTTTTCGCTCTACAGCCCAAAACATCCCAAGTTCGCAATTAACTCTCTAGGGTTAGGGTTAGGGTTATTGTGGTTAGGGTTAGGGTAGGGTTATTGTGGTTAGGGTTAGGGCTAGGGTTAGGGTTATTGTGGTTAGGGTTAGGGTTATTGTGGTTAGGGTTAGGGTTGGGGTAAGGGCTAGAGTTAGGGTTATTGTGGTTAGAGTTAGGGTTATTTTAGGAAAATTTTTTCTCTCTCATGGCTTTCAAATTTACCATGCCGACATAGAATTTGACTCTGAATCCGAATCTGCCCTCCCTTTTCCCATCGGATGCTTTGTTTTCGCTCTACAGACCAAAGCATCCCAAATTTGCCATTAACTCTCTAGGGTTTGGGTTAGGGTTACGGTTATTGTGGTTAGGGTTATTGTGGTTAGGGTTAGGGTTAGAGTTATTGTGGTTGGGGTTAGGGTTATTGTGGTTAGGGTTAAGGTTATTGTGGTTAGGGTTAGCGTTAGAGCTAGGGTTGTTGTGGTTAGGGTTAGGGGTAGGGTTCCGTTTAGGGTTATTTTAGGAAAAAATTTTTCTTCTCCCATGGCTTTCAAATTTACCATGCCGATATAGAATTTGACTCTCAATCCGAATCTGCCCTCCGTTTTCCCATCCGATGCTTCGTTTTCGCTCTACTGGCCAAAACATCCCAAGTTTGCCATTAACTCTCTAGGCTTAGGGTTAGGGTTAGAGCTAGGGTTGTTGTGGTTAGGGTTAGGGGTAGGGTTATTGTGGTTAGTGTTATTGTGGTTAGGGTTAGGCTTGGGGTTAGGGTAAGGGTTATTGTGGTTAGGGTTATGGTTGAGGTTGTTGTGGTTGGGGTTAGGGCTAGGGTTTGGGTTATTCTGGTTAGGGTTAGGGTTAGGGCTAGGGATAGGGTTATTGTGGTTAGGGTTACGTTTGGGGTTAGGGTTAGGGTTATTGTGGTTAGGGTTAGGGTTGAGGTTGTTGTGGTTGGGGTTAGGGCTAGGGTTTGGGTTATTGTGGTTAGGACTTTGGCTAGAGTTAGGGTTATTGTGGTTAGGGTTGGAGTTAGGGTTAGGATTGCTGTGGTTAGGGTTGGGGTTAGGGTTATTTTAGGAAAACATTTGGGTTATTGTGGTTATATTTGCAAGCCAACATAGAATTGAATCTGCCCTCCGAATCGTTTCCCGTTTTCCCTGCGGTGCTTTGTTTTCGCTCTCAGCCAAGCATCCCAAGTTGAATTAACTCTATAGGTTAGGGTTGTGGTTAGGGCTATTGTGGTTAGGGTTAGGGTTAGGGTTAGGGTTATTGTGGGTAGGGTTAGGGTTAGGGTCAGGGCTAGGGTTAGGGTTATTGCGGTTAGGGTTAGGGTTATTTTAGGAAAAAAATTTTCCTCTCCCATGGCTATCAAATTTACCATGCCGACATAGAATTTGACTCTGAATCCGAATCTGCCCTCCGTTTTCCCATCCGATGCTTCGTTTTCATTCTGCAGCCCAAAACATCCAAAGTTCGCCGTTAACTCTCTAGGGTTAGGGCTAGGGCTAGGGTTATTGTGGCTAGGGTTAGGATTATTGTGGTTAGGGTTAGGGTTATTGTGGTTAGGGTTAAGGCTAGGGTCATTGTGGTTGCGGCTTGGGTTAGGGTTAGGGTTATGGTTAGGGTTAGGGTTAGGGTTATCCTAGGAAATAATTTTTCCTCTCCCGTGGCTTTCAAATTTACCATGCCGATATAGAATTTGACTGTCAATCCGAATCTGCCCTCCCTTTTCCCATCCGATGCTTCATTTTCGCTCTACAGGCCAAAACATCCCAAGTGTGCCATTAACTCTCTAGGGTTAGGGTTAAGGTTATTGTGGTTAGGGTCAGGGCTAGGGTTAGTGTCATTGTGGTTAGGGTTAGGCTTGGGGTTAGGGTAAGGGTTATTGTGGTTAGGGTTAGGGTTGACGTTGTTGTGGTTGGGGTTAGGGCTAGGGTTTGGGTTATTGTGGTTAGGGTTAGGGCTAGGGTTAGGGTTATTGTGGTTAGGGTTACGTTTGGGGTTAGGGTTAGGGTTATTGTGGTTAGGGTTATTTTGGTTAGGGTTAGGGTTGAGGTTGTTGTGGTTGGGGTTAGGGCTAGGGTTTGGGTTATTGTGGTTAGAGTTACGGCTAGAGTTAGGGTTATTGTAATTAGGGTTGGGGCTAGGGTTAGGATTGCTGTGGTTAGGGTTGGGGCTAGGGTTAGTGCTAGGTTTGGGTTATTGTGGTTATGGTTAGGGTTAGGGTTGTGGTTAGGGTCATTGTGGTTAGGGTTGGTGCTAGGGTTCGGGTTATTGTGGTTAGGGTTATTGTGGTTAGGGTTACGGTTGGGGATAGGGCTAGGGTTATTGTGGTTAGGGTTAGGGTTATTTTAGGAAAAAAATTTTCCTCTCCCATGGCTTTCAAATTTGGCAAGCCAACATAGAATTTGACTCTGATTCCGAATCTCTCCTCCGTTTTCCCAGCGGATGCTGTGTTTTCGCTCTACAGCCCAAAACATCCCAAGTTTGCCATTAACTCTCTAGGGTTTGGGTTAGGGTTACGGTTATTGTGGTTAGGGTTATTGTTAGAGTTATTGTGGTTAGGGTTAGGGTTATTGTGGTTAGGGTTAAGGTTATTGTGGTTAGGGTTAGGGCTAGGGCTAGGGTTATTGTTGGTAGGGTTAGGGTTAGGGTTACGGTTAGGGTTATTTTAGGAAAAAATTTTTCCTCTCCCATGGCTTTTAAATTTACCATGCTGATATAGAATTTGACTCTGAATCCGAATCTGCCCTCCCTTTTCCCATAGGATGCTTCGTTTTCCCTCTACAGCCCAAAACATCCCAAGTTTGCTATTAACTCTCTAGGGTTAGGGTTAGGGTTATTGTGGTTAGGGTTAGGGCTAGAGTTAGGGTTATTGTGGTTAGGGTTGGGGCTAGGGTTAGGGTTATTGGGGTTAGGGTTAGGGTTGGGGCTAGGGTTATTGTGGGTGGGGTTAGGGTTGGGGTTAGGGCTAGGGTTATTGTGGTTAGGGTTAGGGTTATTTTAGGAAAAAAATTTTTCCTCTCCCATGGCTTTCAAATTTGCCAAGCCAACATAGAATTGGACTCTGAATCCGAATCTGCCCTCCGTTTTCCCAGCGGATGCTGTGTTTTCGCTCTACAGCCCAAAGCATCCCAAGTTTGCCATTAACTCTCTAGGGTTTGGGTTAGGGTTACGGTTATTGTGGTTAGGGTTATTGTTAGAGTTATTGTGGTTAGGGTTAGGGTTATTGTGGTTAGGGTTAAGGTTATTGTGGTTAGGGTTAGGGCTAGGGCTAGGGTTATTGTGGGTAGGGCTAGGGTTAGGGTTACGGTTAGGGTTATTTTAGGAAAAAATTTTTCCACTCCCAAGGCTTTCAAATTTACGATGCTGATATAGAATTTGACTCTGAATCCAAATCTGCCCTCCCTTTTCCCATAGGATGTTTCGTTTTCCCTCTACAGCCCAAAACATCCCAAGTTTGCTTTTAACTCTCTAGGGTTAGGGTTAGGGTTATTGTGGTTAGGGTTAGGGCTAGAGTTAGGGTTATTGTGGTTAGGGTTGGGGCTAGGGTTACGGTTATTGTGGTTAGGGTAAGGGTTGGGGCTAGGGTTATTGTTGGTGGGGTTAGGGTTGGGGTTAGGGCTAGGGTTATTGTGGTTAGGGTTAGGGTTATTTTAGGAAAAAATTTTTTCCTCTCCCATGGCTTTCAAATTTGCCAAGCCAACATAGAATTTTGACTCTCAATCCGAATCTGCCCTCCGTTTTCCAATCGGATGCTTCGTTTTCGCTCTACAGCCCAAAACATCCCATGTTCGCCGTTAACTCTCTAGGGTTAGGGTTATTGTGGTTAGGGTTAGGGTTTGGGTTGTTGTGGTTAGGGTTAGGTTCTGGGTTAGGGTTAGGGTTATTGTGGATAGGTTATTGTGGTTAGGGTTAGGGTTGAGGTTGTTGTGGTTGGGGTTAGGGCTAGGGTTTGGGTTATTGTGGTTAGGGTTAGGGTTAGCGCTAGGGCTAGGGTTAGGGTTATTGTGGTTAGGGTTAGGGTTAGGGCTAGGGTTGTTGTGGTTAGGGTTAGGGGTAGGGTTATACTGGTTAGGATTATTGTGGTTAGGGTTGGGGTTACGGTTAGGGTTATTTTAGGAAAAAATTTTTCTTCTCCCATAGCTTTTAAATTTACCATGCTGATATAGAATTTGACTCTCAATCCGAATCTGCCCTCAATTTTCCCATCCGATGCTTCATTTTCGCTCTACAGGCCAAAACATGCCAAGTGTGCCATTAACTCTCTAGGGTTAGGGTTAAGGTTAGGGTTAGGGTTATTGTGGTTAGGGTTAGGGTTGACGTTGTTGTGGTTGGGGTTAGGGCTAGGGTTTGGGTTATTGTGGTTAGGGTTAGGGTTAGGGCTAGGGTTAGGGTTATTGTGGTTAGGGTTACGTTTGGGGTTAGGGTTAGGGTTATTGTGGTTAGGGTTACTTAGGTTAGGGTTAGGGTTGAGGTTGTTGTGGTTGGGGTTAGGGCTAGGGTTTGGGTTATTGTAGTTAGAGTTACGGCTACAGTTAGGGTTATTGTAATTAGGGTTGGGGCTAGGGTTAGAATTGCTGTGGTTAGGGTTGGGGCCAAAGTTAGTGCTAGGTTTGGGTTATTGTGGTTATGGTTAGGGTTAGGGTTGTGGTTAGGGTCATTGTGGTTAGGGTTAGGGATACGGTTAGTGGTATTTTAGGAAAAAATTTTTCCTCTCCCATGGCTTTCAAATTTGCCAAGCCAACATAGAATTGGACTCTGAATCCGAATCTGCCCTCCGTTTTCCCAGCGGATGCTGTGTTTTCGCTCTACAGCCCAAAGCATCCCAAGTTTGCCATTAACTCTCTAGGGTTTGGGTTAGGGTTACGGTTATTGTGGTTAGGGTTATTGTTAGAGTTATTGTGGTTACGGTTAGGGTTATTATGGTTAGGGTTAAGGTTATTGTGGTTAGGGTTAGGGCTAGGGTTATTGTGGGTAGGGCTAGGGTTAGGGTTACGGTTAGGGTTATTTTAGGAAAAAATTTTTCTCCTCCCATAGCTTTTAAATTTACCATGCTGATATAGAATTTGACTGTCAATCCGAATCTGCCCTCCCTTTTCCCATCCGATGCTTCATTTTCGCTCTACAGGCCAAAACATCCCAAGTGTGCCATTAACTCTCTAGGGTTAGGGTTAAGGTTAGGGTTAGGGTTATTGTGGTTAGGGTCAGGGCTAGGGTTAGTGTCATTGTGGTTAGGGTTAGGCTTGGGGTTAGGGTAAGGGTTATTATGGTTAGGGTTAGGGTTGAGGTTGTTGTGGTTGGGGTTAGGGCTAGGGTTTGGGTTATTCTGGTTAGGGTTAGGGTTAGGGCTAGGGATAGGGTTATTGTGGTTAGGGTTACGTTTGGGGTTAGGGTTAGGGTTATTGTGGTTAGGGTTGAGGTTGTTGTTGTTGGGGTTAGGGCTAGGGTTTGGGTTATTGTGGTTAGAGTTACGGCTAGAGTTAGGGTTATTGTAATTAGGGTTGGGGCTAGGGTTAGGATTGCTGTGGTTAGGGTTGGGGCTAGGGTTAGTGCTAGGTTTGGGTTATTGTGGTTATATTTAGGGTTAGGGTTGTGGTTAGGGTCATTGTGGTTAGGGTTGGGGCTAGGGTTGGGGTTATTGTGGTTAGGGTTATTGTGGGTGCGGTTAGGGTTGGGGTTAGGGCTAGGGTTATTGTGGTTAGGGTTAGGGTTATTTTAGGAAAAAAATTTTCCTCTCCCATGGCTTTCAAATTTGCCAAGCCAACATAGAATTGGACTCTGATTCCGAATCTGCCCTCCGTTTTCCCAGCGGATGCTGTGTTTTCGCTCTACAGCCCAAAGCATCCCAAGTTTGCCATTAACTCTCTAGGGTTTGGGTTAGGGTTACGGTTATTGTGGTTAGGGTTATTGTTAGAGTTATTGTGGTTAGGGTTTATGGTTATTGTGGTTAGGGTTAAGGTTATTGTGGTTAGGGTTAGGGCTAGGGCTAGGGTTATTGTGGGTAGGGCTAGGGTTAGGGTTACGGTTAGGGTTATTTTAGGAAAAAATTTTTCCTCTCCGATGGCTTTCAAATTTACCATGCTGATATAGAATTTGACTCTGAATCCGAAGCTGCCCTCCCTTTTCCCATAGGATGCTTCGTTTTCCCTCTACAGCCCAAAACATCCCAAGTTTGCTATTAACTCTCTAGGGTTAGGGTTAGGGTTATTGTGGTTAGGGTTAGGGCTAGAGTTAGGGTTATTGTGGTTAGGGTTGGGGCTAGGGTTAGGGTTATTGGGGTTAGGGTTAGGGTTGGGGCTAGGGTTATTGTGGGTGGGGTTAGGGTTGGGGTTAGGGCTAGGGTTATTGTGGTTAGGGTTAGGGTTATTTTAGGAAAAAAATTTTTCCTCTCCCATGGCTTTCAAATTTGCCAAGCCAACATAGAATTGGACTCTGAATCCGAATCTGCCCTCCGTTTTCCCAGCGGATGCTGTGTTTTCGCTCTACAGCCCAAAGCATCCCAAGTTTGCCATTAACTCTCTAGGGTTTGGGTTAGGGTTACGGTTATTGTGGTTAGGGTTATTGTTAGAGTTATTGTGGTTACGGTTAGGGTTATTATGGTTAGGGTTAAGGTTATTGTGGTTAGGGTTAGGGCTAGGGCTAGGGTTATTGTGGGTAGGGCTAGGGTTAGGGTTACGGTTAGGGTTATTTTAGGAAAATATTTTTCTCCTCCCATAGCTTTTAAATTTACCATGCTGATATAGAATTTGACTCTCAATCCGAATCTGCCCGTCCTTTTCCCATCCGATGCTTCATTTTCGCTCTACAGGCCAAAACATCCCAAGTGTGCCATTAACTCTCTAGGGTTAGGGTTAAGGTTAGGGTTAGGGTTATTGTGGTTAGGGTCAGGGCTAGGGTTAGTGTCATTGTGGTTAGGGTTAGGCTTGGGGTTAGGGTAAGGGTTATTATGGTTAGGGTTAGGGTTGACGTTGTTGTGGTTGGGGTTAGGGCTAGGGTTTGGGTTATTGTGGTTAGGGTTAGGGTTAGGGCTAGGGTTAGGGTTATTGTGGTTAGGGTTACGTTTGGGGTTAGGGTTAGGGTTATTGTGGTTAGGGTTATTTCGGTTAGGGTTAGGGTTGAGGTTGTTGTGGTTGGGGTTAGGGCTAGGGTTTGGGTTATTGTGGTTAGAGTTACGGCTAGAGTTAGGGTTATTGTAATTAGGGTTGGGGCTAGGGTTAGGATTGCTGTGGTTAGGGTTGGGGCTAGGGTTAGTGCTAGGTTTGGGTTATTGTGGTTATATTTAGGGTTAGGGTTGTGGTTAGGGTCATTGTGGTTAGGGTTGGGGCTAGGGTTAGGGTTATTGTGGTTAGGGTTATTGTGGGTGCGGTTAGGGTTGGGGTTAGGGCTAGGGTTATTGTGGTTAGGGTTAGGGTTATTTTAGGAAAAAAATTTTCCTCTCCCATGGCTTTCAAATTTGCCAAGCCAACATAGAATTGGACTCTGATTCCGAATCTGCCCTCCGTTTTCCCAGCGGATGCTGTGTTTTCGCTCTACAGCCCAAAGCATCCCAAGTTTGCCATTAACTCTCTAGGGTTTGGGTTAGGGTTACGGTTATTGTGGTTAGGGTTATTGTTAGAGTTATTGTGGTTAGGGTTTATGGTTATTGTGGTTAGGGTTAAGGTTATTGTGGTTAGGGTTAGGGCTAGGGCTAGGGTTATTGTGGGTAGGGCTAGGGTTAGGGTTACGGTTAGGGTTATTTTAGGAAAAAATTTTTCCACTCCCAAGGCTTTCAAATTTACGATGCTGATATAGAATTTGACTCTGAATCCAAATCTGCCCTCCCTTTTCCCATAGGATGTTTCGTTTTCCCTCTACAGCCCAAAACATCCCAAGTTTGCTTTTAACTCTCTACGGTTAGGGTTAGGGTTATTGTGGTTAGGGTTAGGGCTAGAGTTAGGGTTATTGTGGTTAGGGTTGGGGCTAGGGTTACGGTTATTGTGGTTAGGGTAAGGGTTGGGGCTAGGGTTATTGTTGGTGGGGTTAGGGTTGGGGTTAGGGCTAGGGTTATTGTGGTTAGGGTTAGGGTTATTTTAGGAAAAAATTTTTTCCTCTCCCATGGCTTTCAAATTTGCCAAGCCAACATAGAATTTGACTCTCAATCCGAATCTGCCCTCCGTTTTCCAATCGGATGCTTCGTTTTCGCTCTACAGCCCAAAACATCCCATGTTCGCCGTTAACTCTCTAGGGTTAGGGTTATTGTGGTTAGGGTTAGGGTTTGGGTTGTTGTGGTTAGGGTTAGGTTCTGGGTTAGGGTTAGGGTTATTGTGGATAGGTTATTGTGGTTAGGGTTAGGGTTGAGGTTGTTGTGGTTGGGGTTAGGGCTAGGGTTTGGGTTATTGTGGTTAGGGTTAGGGTTAGCGCTAGGGCTAGGGTTAGGGTTATTGTGGTTAGGGTTAGGGCTAGGGTTGTTGTGGTTAGGGTTAGGGGTAGGGTTATACTGGTTAGGATTATTGTGGTTAGGGTTGGGGTTACGGTTAGGGTTATTTTAGGAAAAAATTTTTCTTCTCCCATAGCTTTTAAATTTACCATGCTGATATAGAATTTGACTCTCAATCCGAATCTGCCCTCAATTTTCCCATCCGATGCTTCATTTTCGCTCTACAGGCCAAAACATGCCAAGTGTGCCATTAACTCTCTAGGGTTAGGGTTAAGGTTAGGGTTAGGGTTATTGTGGTTAGGGTTAGGGTTGACGTTGTTGTGGTTGGGGTTAGGGCTAGGGTTTGGGTTATTGTGGTTAGGGTTAGGGTTAGGGCTAGGGTTAGGGTTATTGTGGTTAGGGTTACGTTTGGGGTTAGGGTTAGGGTTATTGTGGTTAGGGTTACTTAGGTTAGGGTTAGGGTTGAGGTTGTTGTGGTTGGGGTTAGGGCTAGGGTTTGGGTTATTGTAGTTAGAGTTACGGCTACAGTTAGGGTTATTGTAATTAGGGTTGGGGCTAGGGTTAGAATTGCTGTGGTTAGGGTTGGGGCCAAAGTTAGTGCTAGGTTTGGGTTATTGTGGTTATGGTTAGGGTTAGGGTTGTGGTTAGGGTCATTGTGGTTAGGGTTAGGGATACGGTTAGTGGTATTTTAGGAAAAAATTTTTCCTCTCCGATGTCTTTCAACTTTACCATGCTGATATAGAATTTGACTCTGAATCCGAAGCTGCCCTCCCTTTTCCCATAGGATGCTTCGTTTTCCCTCTACAGCCCAAAACATCCCAAGTTTGCTATTAACTCTCTACGGTTAAGGTTAGGGTTATTGTGGTTAAGGTTAGGGCTAGAGTTAGGGTTATTGTGGTTAGGGTTGCGCTAGGGTTAGGGTTATTGTGGTTAGGGTTAGGGTTGGGGCTAGGGTTATTGTGGGTGGGGTTAGGGTTGGGGTTAGGGCTAGGGTCATTGTGGTTAGGGTTAGGGTTATTTTAGGAAAAAAATTTTCCTCTCCCATGGCTTTCAAATTTGCCAAGCCAACATAGAATTGGACTCTGAATCCGAATCTGCCCTCCGTTTTCCCAGCGGATGCTGTGTTTTCGCTCTACAGCCCAAAGCATCCCAAGTTTGCCATTAACTCTCTAGGGTTTGGGTTAGGGTTACGGTTATTGTGGTTAGGGTTAGCGTTAGAGTTATTGTGGTTAGGGTTAGGGTTATTATGGTTAGGGTTAAGGTTATTGTGGTTAGGGTTAGGGCTAGAGCTAGGGTTATTGTGATTTGGTTTAGGGTTATTTCAGGAAAAAAATTTTCTTCTCCCATGGCTTTCAGATTTACCATGCCGATATAGAATTTGACTCTGAATCCGAATCTGCCCTCCGTTTTCCCATCGGATGCTTCGTTTTCGCTCTACAGCCCACAACATGCCAAGTTCGCCGTTAAGTCTCTAGGGATAGGGCTAGGGTTAGGGTTATTGTGGTTAGGGTTAGGGCTAGGGTTGTTGTGGCTAGGGTTAGGGTTATTTTAGGAAAAAATTTTTCCTCTCCCATGGCTTTCAAATTTGCCAAGCCAACATAGAATTTGACTCTCAATCCGAATCTGCCCTCCGTTTTCCAATCGGATGCTTCGTTTTCGCTCTACAGCCCAAAACATCCGAAGTTCGCCGTTAACTCTCTAGGGTTAGGGTTATTGTGGTTAGGGTTAGGGTTAGGGTTTGGGTTGTTGTGGTTAGGGTTAGGTTCTGGGTTAGGGTTAGGGTTATTGTGGATAGGTTATTGTGGTTAGGGTTATGGTTGAGGTTGTTGTGGTTGGGGTTAGTGCTAGGGTTTGGGTTATTGTGGTTAGGGTTAGGGTTAGCGCTAGGGCTAGGGTTAGGGTTGTTGTGGTTAGGGTTAGGGTTAGGGCTAGGGTTGTTGTGGTTAGGGTTAGGGGTAGGGTTAATGTGGTTAGGATTATTGTGGTTAGGGTTGGGGTTACGGTTAGGGTTATTTTAGGAAAAAAATTTTCCTCTCCCATAGCTTTTAAATTTACCATGCTGACATAGAATTTGACTCTCAATCCGAATCTGCCCTCCGTTTTCCCATCCGATGCTTCATTTTCGCTCTACAGGCCAAAACATCCCAAGTGTGCCATTAACTCTCTAGGGTTAGGGTTAAGGTTAGGGTTAGGGTTATTGTGGTTAGGGTCAGGGCTAGGGTTAGTGTCATTGTGGTTAGGGTTAGGCTTGGGGTTAGGGTAAGGGTTATTGTAGTTAGGGTTAGGGTTGACGTTGTTGTGGTTGGGGCTAGGGCTAGGGTTTGGGTTATTGTGGTTAGGGTTAGGGTTAGGGCTAGGGTTAGGGTTATTGTGGTTAGGGTTACGTTTGGGGTTAGGTTTACGGTTATTGTGGTTAGGGTTATTGTGGTTAGGGTTATTTTGGTTAGGGTTAGGGTTGAGGATGTTGTGGTTGGGGTTAGGGCTAGGGTTTGGGTTATTGTGGTTAGAGTTACGGCTAGAGTTAGGGTTATTGTAATTAAGGTTGGGGCTAGGGTTAGAATTGCTGTGGTTAGGGTTGGGGCCAAAGTTAGTGCTAGGTTTGGGTTATTGTGGTTATGGTTAGGGTTAGGGTTGTGGTTAGGGTCATTGTGGTTAGGGTTAGGGTTACGGTTAGTGTTATTTTAGGAAAAAATTTTTCCTCTCCGATGGCTTTCAAATTTACCATGCTGATATAGAATTTGACTCTGAATCCGAAGCTGCCCTCTCTTTTCCCATAGGATGCTTCGTTTTCCCTCTACAGCCCAAAACATCCCAAGTTTGCTATTAACTCTCTAGGGTTAGGGTTAGGGTTATTGTGGTTAGGGTTAGGGCTAGAGTTAGGGTTATTGTGGTTAGGGTTGGGGCTAGGGTTAGGGTTATTGGGGTTAGAGTTAGGGTTGGGGCTAGGGTTATTGTGGGTGGGGTTAGGGTTGGGGTTAGGGCTAGGGTTATTGTGGTTAGGGTTAGGGTTATTTTAGGAAAAAAATTTTCCTCTCCCATGGCTTTCAAATTTGCCAAGCCAACATAGAATTGGACTCTGAATCCGAATCTGCCCTCCGTTTTCCCAGCGGATGCTGTGTTTTCGCTCTACAGCCCAAAGCATCCCAAGTTTGCCATTAACTCTCTAGGGTTTGGGTTAGGGTTACGGTTATTGTGGTTAGGGTTATTGTTAGAGTTATTGTGGTTACGGTTAGGGTTATTGTGGTTAGGGTTAAGGTTATTGTGGTTAGGGTTAGGGCTAGGGCTAGGGTTATTGTGGGTAGGGCTAGGGTTAGGGTTACGGTTAGGGTTATTTTAGGAAAATATTTTTCTCCTCCCATAGCTTTTAAATTTACCATGCTGATATAGAATTTGACTGTCAATCCGAATCTGCCCTCCCTTTTCCCATCCGATGCTTCATTTTCGCTCTACAGGCCAAAACATCCCAAGTGTGCCATTAACTCTCTAGGGTTAGGGTTAAGGTTAGGGTTAGGGTTATTGTGGTTAGGGTCAGGGCTAGGGTTAGTGTCATTGTGGTTAGGGTTAGGCTTGGGGTTAGGGTAAGGGTTATTATGGTTAGGGTTAGGGTTGACGTTGTTGTGGTTAGGGTTAGGGTTAGAGTTATTTTGGTTAGGGTTAGGGTTATTGTGGTTAGGGTTAAGGTTATTGTGGTTAGGGTTAGGGCTAGGGCTAGGCTTATTGTGGTTTGGTTTAGGGTTATTTCAGGAAAAAAATTTTCTTCTCCCATGGCTTTCAGATTTACCATGCCGATATAGAATTTGACTCTGAGTCCGAATCTGCCCTCCGTTTTCCCATCGGATGCTTCGTTTTCGCTCTACAGCCCACAACATTCCAAGTTCGCCGTTAAGTCTCTAGGGTTAGGGCTAGGGTTAGGGTTATTGTGGTTAGGGTTAGGGCTAGGGTTGTTGTGGCTAGGGTCAGGGTTATTTTAGGAAAAAATTTTTCCTCTCCCATGGCTTTCAAATTTGCCAAGCCAACATAGAATTTGACTCTCAATCCGAATCTGCCCTCCGTTTTCCAATCGGATGCTTCGTTTTCGCTCTACAGCCCAAAACATCCCAAGTTCGCCGTTAACTCTCTAGGGTTAGGGTTATTGTGGTTAGGGTTAGGGTTAGGGTTTGGGTTGTTGTGGTTAGGGTTAGGTTCTGGGTTAGGGTTAGGGTTATTGTGGATAGGTTATTGTGGTTAGGGTTAGGGTTAGGGCTAGGGTTGTTGTGGTTAGGGTTAGGGGTAGGGTTATTGTGGTTAGGATTATTGTGGTTAGGGTTGGGGTTACGGTTAGGGTTATTTTAGGAAAAAATTTTTCTTCTCCCATAGCTTTTAAATTTACCATGCTGATATAGAATTTGACTCTCAATCCGAATCTGCCCTCCGTTTTCCCATCCGATGCTTCATTTTCGCTCTACAGGCCAAAACATCCCAAGTGTGCCATTAACTCTCTAGGGTTAGGGTTAAGGTTAGGGTTAGGGTTATTGTGGTTAGGGTCAGGGCTAGGGTTAGTGTCATTGTGGTTAAGGTTAGGCTTGGGGTTAGGGTAAGGGTTATTGTGGTTAGGGTTAGGGTTGACGTTGTTGTGGTTGGGGTTAGGGCTAGGGTTTGGGTTATTGTGGTTAGGGTTAGGGTTAGGGCTAGGGTTAGGGTTATTGTGGTTAGGGTTAGGGTTATTGTGGTTAGGGTTATTGTGGTTAGGGTTATTGTGGTTAGGGTTATTTTGGTTAGGGTTAGGGTTGAGGTTGTTGTGGTTGGGGTTAGGGCTAGGGTTTGGGTTATTGTGGTTAGAGTTACGGCTAGAGTTAAGGTTATTGTAAATAGGGTTGGGGCTAGGGTTAGGATTGCTGTGGTTAGGGTTGGGGCTAGGGTTAGTGCTAGGTTTGGGTTATTGTGGTTATGGTTAGGGTTAGGGTTGTGGTTAGGGTCATTGTGGTTAGGGATACGGTTAGTGTTATTTTAGGAAAAAATTTTTCCTCTCCGATGGCTTTCAACTTTACCATGCGGATATAGAATTTGACTCTGAATCCGAAGCTGCCCTCCCTTTACCCATAGGATGCTTCGTTTTCCCTCTACAGCCCAAAACATCCCAAGTTTGCTATTAACTCTCTAGGGTTAGGGTAAGGGTTATTGTGGTTAGGGTTAGGGCTAGAGTTAGGGTTATTGTGGTTAGGGTTGGGGCTAGGGTTAGGGTTATTGTGGTTAGGGTTAGGGTTGCGGTTAGGGTTATTGTGGGTGCGGTTAGGGTTGGGGTTAGGGCTAGGGTTATTGTGGTTAGGGTTAGGGTTATTTTAGGAAAAAAATTTTCCTCTCCCATGGCTTTCAAATTTGCCAAGCCAACATAGAATTGGACTCTGAATCCGAATCTGCCCTCCGTTTTCCCAGCGGATGCTGTGTTTTCGCTCTACAGCCCAAAGCATCCCAAGTTTGCCATTAACTCTCTAGGGTTTGGGTTAAGGTTACGGTTATTGTGGTTAGGGTTATTGTTAGAGTTATTGTGGTTAGGGTTATTGTGGTTAGGGTTAAGGTTATTGTGGTTAGGGTTAGGGCTAGGGCTAGGGTTATTGTGGGTAGGGCTAGGGTTAGGGTTACGGTTAGGGTTATTTTAGGAAAAAATTTTTCCTCTCCCAAGGCTTTCAAATTTACCATGCTGATATAGAATTTGACTCTGAATCCAAATCTGCCCTCCCTTTTCCCATAGGATGCTTCGTTTTCCCTCTACAGCCCAAAACATCCCAAGTTTGCTATTAACTCTCTAGGATTAGGGTTAGGGTTATTGTGGTTAAGGTTAGGGCTAGAGTTAGGGTTATTGTGGTTAGGGTTGGGGCTAGGGTTAGGGTTATTGTGGTTAGGGTTAGGGTTGGGGCTAGGGTTATTGTGGGTGGCGTTAGGGTTGGGGTTAGTGCTAGGGTTATTGTGGTTAGGGTTAGGGTTATTTTAGGAAAAAAATTTTCCTCTCCCATGGCTTTCAAATTTGCCAAGCCAACATAGAATTGGACTCTGAATCCGAATCTGCCCTCCGTTTTCCCAGCGGATGCTGTGTTTTCGCTCTACAGCACAAAGCATCCCAAGTTTGCCATTAACTCTCTAGGGTTTGGGTTAGGGTTACGGTTATTGTGGTTAGGGTTAGGGTTAGAGTTATTGTGGTTAGGGTTATTATGGTTAGGGTTAAGGTTATTGTGGTTAGGGTTAGGGCTAGGGCTAGGGTTATTGTGATTTGGTTTAGGGTTATTTCAGGAAAAAAATTTTCTTCTCCCATGGCTTTCAGATTTACCATGCCGATATAGAATTTGACTCTGAATCCGAATCTGCCCTCCGTTTTCCCATCGGATGCTTCGTTTTCGCTCTACAGCCCACAAGATGCCTAGTTCGCCGTTAAGTCTCTAGGGTTAGGGTTAGGGTTAGGGTTATTGTGGTTAGGGTTAGGGCTAGGGTTGTTGTGGCTAGGGTTAGGGTTATTTTAGGAAAAAAATTTTACTGTCCCATGGCTTTCAAATTTGCCAAGCCAACATAGAATTTGACTCTCAATCCGAATCTGCCCTCCGTTTTCCAATCGGATGCTTCGTTTTCGCTCTACAGCCCAAAACATCCCAAGTTCGCCGTTAACTCTCTAGGGTTAGGGTTATTGTGGTTAGGGTTATGGTTGAGGTTGTTGTGGTTGGGGTTAGGGCTAGGGTTTGGGTTATTGTGGTTAGGGTTAGGGTTAGCGCTAGGGCTAGGGTTAGGGTTATTGTGGTTAGGGTTAAGGTTAGGGCTAGGGTTGTTGTGGTTAGGGTTATTTTGGTTAGGGTTAGGGTTATTGTGGTTAGGGTTGGGGTTACGGTTAGGGTTATTTTAGGAAAAAATTTTTCTTCTCCCATAGCTTTTAAATTTACCATGCTGACATAGAATTTGACTGTCAATCCGAATCCGCCCTCCGTTTTCCCATCCGATGCTTCATTTTCGCTCTACAGGCCAAAACATCCCAAGTGTGCCATTAACTCTCTAGGGTTAGCGTTAAGGTTAGGGTTAGGGTTATTGTGGTTAGGGTCAGGGCTAGGGTTAGTGTCATTGTGGTTAGGGTTAGGCTTGGGGTTAGGGTAAGGGTTATTGTAGTTAGGGTTAGGGTTGACGTTGTTGTGGTTGGGGTTAGGGCTAGGGTTTGGGTTATTGTGGTTAGGGTTAGGGTTAGGGCTAGGGTTAGGGTTATTGTGGTTAGGGTTACGTTTGGGGTTAGGGTTAGGGTTATTGTGGTTAGGGTTATTGTGGTTCGGGTTATTTTGGTTAGGGTTAGGGTTGAGGTTGTTGTGGTTGGGGTTAGGGCTAGGGTTTGGGTTATTGTGGTTAGAGTTACGGCTAGAGTTAGGGTTATTGTAATTAGGGTTGGGGCTAGGGTTAGGATTGCTGTGGTTAGGGTTGGGGCTAGGTTTAGTGCTAGGTTTGGGTTATTGTGGTTATGGTTAGGGTTAGGGTTGTGGTTAGATACATTGTGGTTAGGGTTAGGGTTACGGTTAGTGTTATTTTAGGAAAAAATTTTTCCTCTCCGATGGCTTTCAAATTTACCATGCTGATATAGAATTTGACTCTGAATCCGAATCTGCCCTCCCTTTTCCCATAGGATGCTTCGTTTTCCCTCTACAGCCCAAAACATCCCAAGTTTGCTATTAACTCTCTAGGGTTAGGGTTAGGGTTATTGTGGTTAGGGTTAGGGCTAGAGTTAGGGTTATTGTGGTTAGGGTTGGGGCTAGGGTTAGGGTTATTGTGGTTAGGGTTAGGGTTGGGGCTAGGGTTATTGTGGGTGGGGTTAGGGTTCGGGCTAGGGCTAGGGTTATTGTGGTTAGGGTTAGGGTTATTTTAGGAAAAAAATTTTCCTCTCCCATGGCTTTCAAATTTGCCAAGCCAACATAGAATTGGACTCTGAATCCAAATCTGCCCTCCGTTTTCCCAGCGGATGCTGTGTTTTCGCTCTACAGCCGAAAGCATCCCAAGTTTGCCATTAACTCTCTAGGGTTTGGGTTAGGGTTACGGTTATTGTGGTTAGGGTTATTGTTAGAGTTATTGTGGTTAGGGTTAGGGTTATTGTGGTTAGGGTTAAGGTTATTGTGGTTAGGGTTAGGGCTAGGGCTAGGGTTATTGTGGGTAGGGCTAGGGTTAGGGTTACGGTTAGGGTTATTTTAGGAAAAAATTTTTCCTCTCCCAAGGCTTTCAAATTTACCATGCTGATATAGAATTTGACTCGGAATCCAAATCTGCCCTCCCTTTTCCCATAGGATGCTTCGTTTTCCCTCTACAGCCCAAAACATCCCAAGTTTGCTATTAACTCTCTAGGGTTAGGGTTATTGTGGTTAAGGTTAGGGCTAGAGTTAGGGTTATTGTGGTTAGGGTTGCGCTAGGGTTAGGGTTATTGTGGTTAGGGTTAGGGTTGGGGCTAGGGTTATTGTTGGTGGGGTTAGGGTTGGGGTTAGGGTTAGGGCTAGGGTTGTTGTGGCTAGGGTTAGGGTTATTTTAGGAAAAAATTTTTCTTCTCCCATGGCTTTCAAATTTGCCAAGCCAACATAGAATTTGACTCTCAATCCGAATCTGCCCTCCGTTTTCCAATCGGATGCTTCGTTTTCGCTCTGCAGCCCGAAACATCCCAAGTTCGCCGTTAACTCTCTAGGGTTAGGGTTATTGTGGTTAGGGTTAGGGTTTGGGTTGTTGTGGTTAGGGTTAGGTTCTGGGTTAGGGTTAGGGTTATTGTGGATAGGTTATTGTGGTTAGGGTTAGGGTTGAGGTTTTTGTGGTTGGGGTTAGGGCTAGGGTTTGGGTTATTGTGGTTAGGGTTAGGGTTAGCGCTAGGGCTAGGGTTAGGGTTATTGTGGTTAGGGTTAGGGCTAGGGTTGTTGTGGTTAGGGTTAGGGGTAGGGTTATTGTGGTTAGGATTATTGTGGTTAGGGTTGGGGTTACGGTTAGGGTTATTTTACGAAAAAATTTTTCTTCTCCCATAGCTTTTAAATTTACCATGCTGATATAGAATTTGACTCTCAATCCGAATCTGCCCTCCGTTTTCCCATCCGATGCTTCATTTTCGCTCTACAGGCCAAAACATCCCAAGTGTGCCATTAACTCTCTAGGGTTAGGGTTAAGGTTAGGGTTAGGGTTATTGCGGTTAGGGTTAGGCTTGGGGTTAGGGTAAGGGTTATTGTGGTTAGGGTTAGGGTTAGTGCTAGGGTTAGGGTTATTGTGGTTAGGGTTACGTTTGGGGTTAGGGTTAGGGTTATTGTGGTTAGGGTTATTGTGGTTAGGGTTATTGTGGTTAGGGTTATTTTGGTTAGGGTTAGGGTTCAGGTTGTTGTGGTTGGGGTTGGGGCTAGGGTTAGTGCTAGGTTTGGGTTATTGTGGTTATGGTTAGGGTAGGGTTATGGTTAGGGTCATTGTGGTTAGGGTTGGGGCTAGGGTTATTGTGGGTGGGGTTAGGGTTGGGGTTAGGGCTAGGGTTATTGTGGTTAGGGTTAGGGTTATTTTAGGAAAAAAATTTTCCTCTCCCATGGCTTTCAAATTTCCCAAGCCAACATAGAATTGGACTCTGAATCCGAATCTGCCCTCCGTTTTCCCAGCGGATGCTGTGTTTTCGCTCTACAGCCCAAAGCATCCCAAGTTTGCCATTAACTCTCTAGGGTTTGGGTTAGGGTTACGGTTATTGTGGTTAGGGTTAGGGTTAGAGTTATTGTGGTTAGGGTTAGGGTTATTGTGGTTAGGGTTAAGGTTATTGTGGTTAGGGTTAGGGCTAGGGCTAGGGTTATTGTGATTTGGTTTAGGGTTATTTCAGGAAAAAAATTTGCTTCTCCCATGGCTTTCAGATTTACCATGCCGATATAGAATTTGACTCTGAATCCGAATCTGCCCTCCGTTTTCCCATCGGATGCTTCGTTTTCGCTCTACAGCCCACAACATGCCAAGTTCGCCGTTAAGTCTCTAGGGTTAGGGCTAGGGTTAGGGTTATTGTGGTTAGGGTTAGGGCTAGGGTTGTTGTGGTTAGGGTTAGGGTTATTTTAGGAAAAAATTTTTCCTCTCCCATGGCTTTCAAATTTGCCAAGCCAACATAGAATTTGACTCTCAATCCGAATCTGCCCTCCGTTTTCCAATCGGATGCTTCGTTTTCGCTCTACAGCCCAAAACATCCCAAGTTCGCCGTTAACTCTCTAGGGTTAGGGTTATTGTGGTTAAGGTTAGGGTTAGGGTTTGGGTTGTTGTGGTTAGGGTTAGGTTCTGGGTTAGGGTTAGGGTTATTGTGGATAGGTTATTGTGGTTAGGGTTAGGGTTAGGGCTAGGGTTGTTGTGGTTAGGGTTAGGGTTAGGGTTATTGTGGTTAGGGTTGGGGTTACGGTTAGGGTTATTTTAGGAAAAAATTTTTCTTCTCTTATAGCTTTTAAACTTACCATGCTGATATAGAATTTGACTCTCAATCCGAATCTGCCCTTCGTTTTCCCATCCGATGCTTCATTTTCGCTCTACAGGCCAAAACATCCCAAGTGTGCCATTAACTCTCTAGGGTTAGGGTTATTGTGGTTAGGGTTAGGGCTAGAGTTAGGGTTATTGTGGTTAGGGTTGGGGCTAGGGTTAGGGTTATTGTGGTTAGGGTTAGGGTTGGGGCTAGGGTTATTGTGGGTGGGGTTAGGGTTGGGGTTAGGGCTAGGGTTATTTTAGGAAAAAATTTTTCCTCTCCCATGGCTTTCAAATTTGCCAAGCCAACATAGAATTGGACTCTGAATCCGAATCTGCCCTCCGTCTTCCCAACGGATGCTGTGTTTTCGCTCTACAGCCCAAAGCATCCCAACTTTGCCATTAACTCTCCAGGGTTTGCGTTAGGGTTACGGTTATTGTGGTTAGGGTAAGGGTTAGAGTTATTGTGGTTAGGGTTATTGCTGTTAGGGTTAAGGTTATTGTGGTTAGGGTTAGGGCTAGGGCTAGGGTTATTGTGGTTTGTTTTAGGGTTACTTCAGGAAAAAAATTTTCTTCGCCCATGGCTTTCAGATTTACCATGCCGATATAGAATTTGACTCTGAATCCGAATCTGCCCTCCGTTTTCCCATCGGATGCTTCGTTTTCGCTCTACAGCCCACAACATGCCAAGATCGCCGTTAAGTCTCTAGGGTTAGGGCTAGGGTTAGTGTTAGGGCTAGGGTTGTTGTGGTTAGGGTTAGGGTTTGGGTTAGAGCTAGGGTTATTGTGGTTAGGGTAAGGGTTATTTTGGAAAAAAATTTTCCTCTCCCATGGCTTTCACATTTACCATGCCGATATAGAATTTGACACTCAATCCGAATCTGCCCTTCGTTTTCCCATCCGATGCTTCGTTTTCGCTCTACAGGCCAAAACATTCCGAGTGTGCATTTAACTCTCTAGGGTTAGGGTTAAGGTAGGGTTAGGGTTATTGTGGTTAGGGTTAGGGCTAGGGCTAGGGTTAGTGTTATTGTGCTTAGGGTTAGGCTTGGGGTTAGGGTAAGGGTTATTGTGGTTAGGGTTAGGGTTGAGGATGTTGTCGTTGGGGTTAGGGCTAGGGTTAGGGTTATTGTGGTTAGAGTTAGGGCTAGAGTTAGGGTTATTGTGGTTAAGGTTAAGGCTACGGTTAGGGTTGCTGTGGTTAGGGTTGGGGCTAGGGTTAGTGCTAGGGTTGGGGTTATTGTGGTTAGGGTTAGGGATAGGGTTGTTGTGGTTAGGGGTAGGGTTAGGGTTATTGTGGTTAGGTTTTGGGTTGGGGTTAGGGTTTGGGTTAGGGCTAGGGTTATTGAGGTTAGGGTTAGGGTTATTTTAGGAAAAAAATTTTCCTCTCCCATTGCTTTCAAATTTACCATGCCGATATAGAATTTGACTCTCAATCCGAATCTGCCCTCCGTTTTCTAATCGGATGCTTCGTTTTCGCTCTACAGCCCAAAACATCCCAACTTTGCCATTAACTCTCTAGGGTTAGGGTTAAAGTTAGGGTTAGGGTCATTGTGTTTAGGGTTAGGGCTAGAGTTAGGGTTATTGTGGTTAGGGTTGGGGCTAGGGCTAGGGTTATTGTGATTTGGTTTAGGGTTATTTCAGGAAAAAAATTTGCTTCTCCCATGGCTTTCAGATTTACCATGCCGATATAGAATTTGACTCTGAATCCGAATCTGCCCTCCGTTTTCCCATCGGATGCTTCGTTTTCGCTCTACAGCCCACAACATGCCAAGTTCGCCGTTAAGTCTCTAGGGTTAGGGCTAGGGTTAGGGTTATTGTGGTTAGGGTTAGGGCTAGGGTTGTTGTGGTTAGGGTTAGGGTTATTTTAGGAAAAAATTTTTCCTCTCCCATGGCTTTCAAATTTGCCAAGCCAACATAGAATTTGACTCTCAATCCGAATCTGCCCTCCGTTTTCCAATCGGATGCTTCGTTTTCGCTCTACAGCCCAAAACATCCCAAGTTCGCCGTTAACTCTCTAGGGTTAGGGTTATTGTGGTTAAGGTTAGGGTTAGGGTTTGGGTTGTTGTGGTTAGGGTTAGGTTCTGGGTTAGGGTTAGGGTTATTGTGGATAGGTTATTGTGGTTAGGGTTAGGGTTAGGGCTAGGGTTGTTGTGGTTAGGGTTAGGGTTAGGGTTATTGTGGTTAGGGTTGGGGTTACGGTTAGGGTTATTTTAGGAAAAAATTTTTCTTCTCTTATAGCTTTTAAACTTACCATGCCGATATAGAATTTGACTCTCAATCCGAATCTGCCCTTCGTTTTCCAATCGGATGCTTCGTTTTGTCTCTACAGCCCAAAACATCCCAAGTGTGCCATTAACTCTCTAGGGTTAGGGTTATTGTGGTTAGGGTTAGGGCTAGAGTTAGGGTTATTGTGGTTAGGGTTGGGGCTAGGGTTAGGGTTATTGTGGTTAGGGTTAGGGTTGGGGCTAGGGTTATTGTGGGTGGGGTTAGGGTTGGGGTTAGGGCTAGGGTTATTTTAGGAAAAAATTTTTCCTCTCCCATGGCTTTCAAATTTGCCAAGCCAACATAGAATTGGACTCTGATTAGTTTTCCCAGCGGATGCTGTGTTTTCGCTCTACAGCCCAAAGCATCCCAACTTTGCCATTAACTCTCTAGGGTTTGGGTTAGGGTTACGGTCATTGTGGTTAGGGTTAGGGTTAGAGTTATTGTTGTTAGGGTTAGGGTATTGTGGTTAGGGTTAGGGTTATTATGGTTATGGTTAGGCCTAGGGTTATTGTGGTTTGGTTTAGGGTTTTTTCAGGAAAAAAATTTTCCTCTCCCATGGCTTTCAAATTTACCATGCCGATATAGAATTTGACTCTGAATCCGAATCTGCCCTCCGTTTTCCCATCCGATGCTTCGTTTTCGCTCTACAGCCCAAAGCATCCCAACTTTGCCATTAACTCTCCAGGGTTTGCGTTAGGGTTACGGTTATTGTGGTTAGGGTAAGGGTTAGAGTTATTGTGGTTAGGGTTATTGCTGTTAGGGTAAAGGTTATTGTGGTTAGGGTTAGGGCTAGGGCTAGGGTTATTGTGGTTTGTTTTAGGGTTACTTCAGGAAAAAAATTTTCTTCGCCCATGGCTTTCAGATTTACCATGCCGATATAGAATTTGACTCTGAATCCGAATCTGCCCTCCGTTTTCCATCGGATGCTTCGTTTTCGCTCTACAGCCCACAACATGCCAAGATCGCCGTTAAGTCTCTAGGGTTAGGGCTAGGGTTAGTGTTAGGGCTAGGGTTGTTGTGGTTAGGGTTAGGGTTTGGGTTAGAGCTAGGGTTATTGTGGTTAGGGTAAGGGTTATTTTGGAAAAAAATTTTCCTCTCCCATGGCTTTCACATTTACCATGCCGATATAGAATTTGACACTCAATCCGAATCTGCCCTTCGTTTTCCCATGCGATGCTTCGTTTTGGCTGTACAGCCAAAACATTCCAAGTGTGCATTTAACTCTCTAGGGTTAGGGTTAAGGTAGGGTTAGGGTTATTGTGGTTAGGGTTAGGGCTAGGGCTAGGGTTAGTGTTATTGTGCTTAGGGTTAGGCTTGGGGTTAGGGTAAGGGTTATTGTGGTTAGGGTTAGGGTTGAGGATGTTGTCGTTGGGGTTAGGGCTAGGGTTAGGGTTATTGTGGTTAGAGTTAGGGCTAGAGTTAGGGTTATTGTGGTTAAGGTTAAGGCTACGGTTAGGGTTGCTGTGGTTAGGGTTGGGGCTAGGGTTAGTGCTAGGGTTGGGGTTATTGTGGTTAGGGTTAGGGATAGGGTTGTTGTGGTTAGGGGTAGGGTTAGGGTTATTGTGGTTAGGTTTTGGGTTGGGGTTAGGGTTGGGGTTAGGGCTAGGGTTATTGAGGTTAGGGTTAGGGTTATTTTAGGAAAAAAATTTTCCTCTCCCATTGCTTTCAAATTTACCATGCCGATATAGAATTTGACTCTCAATCCGAATCTGCCCTCCGTTTTCTAATCGGATGCTTCGTTTTCGCTCTACAGCCCAAAACATCCCAACTTTGCCATTAACTCTCTAGGGTTAGGGTTAAAGTTAGGGTTAGGGTCATTGTGTTTAGGGTTAGGGCTAGAGTTAGGGTTATTGTGGTTAGGGTTGGGGCTAGGGCTAGGGTTATTGTGATTTGGTTTAGGGTTATTTCAGGAAAAAAATTTGCTTCTCCCATGGCTTTCAAATTTACCCTGCCGATATAGAATTTGACTCTGAATCCGAATCTGCCATCTGTTTTCCCATCCGATGCTTCGTTTTTGCTCTAAAGCCCAAAACATCCCAAGTTCGCCGTTAAGTCTCTAGGGTTAGGGTTATGGTCAGCGTTATTGTGTATGGGGTTAGGGTTATTGTGGTTAGGGTTAGGGCTAGGGTTATTGTGGTTAGGGTTAGGGTTATATAAGGAAAAAATTTCTCCTCTCCCATGGCTTTCAAATTTACCATGCCGATATAGAATTTGACTCTGAATCCGAATCTGCCCTCCGTTTTCCAATCGGATGCTTCGTTTTCGCTCTACAGCCCAAAACATCCCAAGTTCGCCGTTAACTCTCTAGGGTTAGGGTTATTGTGGTTAGGGTTAGGGTTAGGGCTAGGGTTGTTGTGGTTAGGGTTACGTTTGGGGTTAGGGTTATTGTGGATAGGTTATTGTGGTTAGGGTTAGGGTTAGGGCTAGGGTTGTTGTGGTTAGGGTTAGGGTTAGGGTTATTGTGGTTAGGGTTGGGGTTACGGTTAGGGTTATTTTAGGAAAAAATTTTTCTTCTCTTATAGCTTTTAAACTTACCATGCTGATATAGAATTTGACTCTCAATCCGAATCTGCCCTTCGTTTTCCCATCCGATGCTTCGTTTTGGATCTACAGCCCAAAACATCCCAAGTTTGGTATTAACTCTCTAGGGTTAGGGTTAGGGTTATTGTGGTTATTGTTAGAGCTAGAGTTAGGGTTATCGTGGTTAGGGTTGGGCTAGGGTTAGGGTTATTGTGGTTATGGTTAGGGTTTGGGCTAGGGTTATTGTGGGTGGGATTAGGGTTGGGGTTAGGGCTAGGGTTATTTTAGGAAAAAATTTTTCCTCTCCCATGGCTTTCAAATTTGCCAAGCCAACATAGAATTGGACTCTGATTACGAATCTGCCCTCCGTTTTCCCAGCGGATGCTGTGTTTTCGCTCTACAGCCCAAAGCATCCCAACTTTGCCATTAACTCTCTAGGGTTTGGGTTAGGGTTACGGTTATTGTGGTTAGGGTTAGGGTTAGAGTTATTGTTGTTAGGGTTAGGGTTATTGTGGTTAGGGTTAGGGTTATTATGGTTATGGTTAGGCCTAGGGTTATTGTGGTTTGGTTTAGGGTTATTTCAGGAAAAATATTTTCCTCTCCCATGGCTTTCAAATTTACCATGCCGATATAGAATTTGACTCTGAATCCGAATCTGCCCTCCGTTTTCCCATCCGATGCTTCGTTTTCGCTCTACAGCCCAAAGCATCCCAACTTTGCCATTAACTCTCCAGGGTTTGCGTTAGGGTTACGGTTATTGTGGTTAGGGTAAGGGTTAGAGTTATTGTGGTTAGGGTTATTGCTGTTAGGGTAAAGGTTATTGTGGTTAGGGTTAGGGCTAGGGCTAGGGTTATTGTGGTTTGTTTTAGGGTTACTTCAGGAAAAAAATTTTCTTCGCCCATGGCTTTCAGATTTACCATGCCGATATAGAATTTGACTCTGAATCCGAATCTGCCCTCCGTTTTCCAATCGGATGCTTCGTTTTCGCTCTACAGCCCACAACATGCCAAGATCGCCGTTAAGTCTCTAGGGTTAGGGCTAGGGTTAGTGTTAGGGCTAGGGTTGTTGTGGTTAGGGTTAGGGTTTGGGTTAGAGCTAGGGTTATTGTGGTTAGGGTAAGGGTTATTTTAGGAAAAAATTTTTCCTCTCCCATTGCTTTCAAATTTACCATGCCGATATAGAATTTGACACTGAATCCGAATCTGCCCTCCGTTTTCCCATCCGATGCTTCGTTTTCGCTCTTCAGCCCACAAGATGCCAAGTTCGCCTTTAACTCTCTAGGGTTAGGGTTAGGGTTAGGGTTAGGGTTAGGGTTAGGGTTAGGGGTAGGGTTAGGGTTAGTGTTATTGTGGTTAGGGTTAGGCTTGGGGTTAGGGTTAGTGTTATTGTGGTTAGGGTTAGGGTTATTGTGGTTAGGGTTAAGGTTATTGTGGTTAGGGTTAGGGCTGGGGTTATTGTGGTTTGGTTTAGGGCTAGGGTTGTTCTGGTTAGGGGTAGGGTTAGGGTTATTGTGGTTAGGGTTAGGGTTGGGGTTTGGGCTAGGGTTATTGTGGTTAGGGTTAGGGTTATTTTAGGAAAGAAATTTTCCTCTCGCATGGCTTTCAATTTTACCATGCCGATATAGAATTTGACTCTCAATCCGAATCTGCCCTCCGTTTTCCCATCCGATGCTTCGTTTTCGCTCTACAGCCCACAACATGCCAAGTTCGCCATTAACTCTCTAGGGTTAGGGTTAAAGTTAGGGTTAGGGTCATTGTGGTTAGGGTTAGGGCTAGAGTTAGGGCTATTGTGGTTAGGGTTGGGGCTAGGGTTAGGATTGCTGTGGTTAGGGTTAGGGTTGGGGCTAGGGTTAGTGCTAGGGTTGGGGTTATTGTGGTTAGGGTTGGGGCTAGGGTTATTGTGGGTAGGTCTAGGGTTAGGGTTAGGGTTATTTTAGGAAAAAAATTTTCCTCACCCATGGCTTTCAATTTTACCATGCCGATATAGAATTTTACTCTCAATCCGAATCTAACCTCCCTTTTCCAATCGGATGCTTCGTTTTCCCTCTACAGCCCAAAACATCCCAAGTTTGCTTTTAACTCTCTAGGGTTAGGGTTAGGGTTAGGGTTATTGTGGTTAGGGTTAGGCCTAGGGCTAGAGTTATTGTGGTTAGGGTTGGGGCTAGGGTTTGGGTTATTGTGGTTTGGGTTAGGGCTAGGGTTATTGTGGGTGTCGTTAGGGTTGGGGTTTGGGTTAGGGTTATTGTGGTTAGGGTTAGGGTTATTTAAGGAAAAAATTTTTCCTCTCCCATGGCTTTCAAATTTGCCAAGCCGACATAGAATTTGACTCTGAATCCGAATTTGCCCTCCGTTATCCCAGCGGATGCTTCAGTTTTCGCTCTACAGCCCATAGCATCCCAAGTTCCCCGTTAAGATTCTAGGGTTTAGGGCTAGGGTTAGAGGGTATTTGTGATTATGGTTAGGGCTAGCTTGGGGTGCAATATGATAGGGTAAGGGTTATTGTGGTTAGGTTAGCTTAGGTTGAGTAAGGGTTGGTGTGGTTGGGGTGCTAGGGTTTGGGTTATTCTGATAGGGTTAGGGCTAGTTACGGTTATTGTGGTCTCCCATGGGCTATCAAATTTACCATGCTGATATAGAATATGACTCTGAATCCGAATCAGCCCTCCGTAATATTCCCAACGGATGCTTCGTTTTCGCTCTACAGCCCAATACATCCCAACTTGCCATTAACACTCTAGGGTTACGTTTGGGGTTAGGGTTAGGGTTATTGTCGTTAGGGTTATTGTGGCTAGGGTTAAGGTTGTTGTGGTTAGGGATAGGGTTAGGGTTATTGTGGTTAGGGTTAGGGTTATTGTGGTTAGGGTTAGGGTTGCTGTAACGGTTAGGGTCATTTTAGGAAAAAAATTTTGCTCTCCCATGGCTTTCAAATTTACCATGCCGATATAGAATTTGACTCTGAATCCGAATCTTCCCTCCGTTTTCCCATCCGAAAATTTTTTTTTTTGCGATTTTTTTTTTTCGTTTTCCCTATACTCCCTCTAGGCCAAAACATCCCAGTGTGCTTTTAACTCTCTAGGGTTAGGGTTAAGGTTAGGGTTAGGTATTGTGGTTAGGGTTACGGCTAGGGGCTAGAGTTTAGTGTTATTGCGGTCAGAAGCTTGGCATAGGGTTAGGGTTTTTCTGGTTAGGGTTAGGGTTGAGGTTGTTGTGGTTGGGGTTAGGCTAGGGTTTGGTTATTGTGGTTAGGGTTAGGATTACGGTAATTGTGGTTAGGGTTACGTTTGGGGTTAGGGTTAGGGTTATTGTGTTAGGGTTATTGCGTTCAGGTTAGGGTTGAGGTTGTTGTGGTTGGGGTTAGGGCTACAACATGGTTTGGGTTATTGTGGTTAGATTTAGGGCTAGAGTTAGGGTTATTGTAATTAGGGTTGGGCTAGGGTTAGGATTGCTGTGGTTAGGGTTAGGGTTGGGGCTAGGGTTAGTGCTAGGGTTGGGGTTATTGTGGTTAGGGTTGTGGTTAGGGTCATTTTGTTAGGGTTAGGGTCACAGTTTTGTTAGGGTTATTTTAGGAAAAAATTTTTCCTCTCCCATGGCTTTCAAATTTACTATGCTGATATAGAATTTGACTGAGTCCGAAATTTGCCCTCCCTTTTCCCATAGGATGCTTCGTTTTCCCTCTACAAGCCCAAAACATCCCAAGTTTGCTATTAACTCTCTAGGGTTAGGGTTAGGGTTATTGTGGTTAGGGTTAGGGCTAGAGTTAGCGTTATTGTGGTAAGGGTTGGGGCAAGGGTTAGGGTTATTGTGGTTAGGGTTAGGGTTACGGTTATTGTGGGTGGGGTAAGGGTTGGGGTTAGGGCTAGGGTTTTTGTGGTTAGGGTTAGGGTTATTTTAGGAAAAAAATTTTCCTCCCCCATGGTTTTCAAATTTGCCAAGCCAACATAGAATTTGACCCTGAATCCGAATCTGCCCTCCGTTTTCCCAGCGGATGCTTTGTTTTCGCTCTACAGCCCAAAGCATCCAAGTACACCGTTCTGTCCTAGGGTTAGGGTTATTGTGGTTCGGGTTAGGGCTAGAGTTAGGGTTATTGTGTGTTAAGGGTTGGGCTAGGGTTAGGGTTATTTTATGTTAGGGTTAGGGTTGGGGCTAGGTTATTGTGGATGGGGTTAGGGTTGGGGATAAGGGTTAGGTTATAGTGGTTTAGGGTTAGAGTTAATTTAGAAAAAAAAAATTTCCTCTCCATGGCTTTCAAATTTTGCCAAGCCAACATTAGAACTTTGAACTCTGAATCCGAATCTGCCTCCGTTTTCCAGCGGATGCTGTGTTCCCGCACTACAGCCCAAATCGCGTCCAAGTTTGCCATTAACACTCTAGGGTTTGGGTTAGGGTTACGGTTATTGTGGTTCGGGTTAGGGTTAGAGTTATTGTTGTTAGGGTTAGGGTTATTGTGGTTTAGTTAGGGTTTGGGTTATTAGGGTTATTAGTCGGGGTTTAGTTTTAGGGCTAGGGCAAAGGGTTATTGTGGTTTGGTTTAGGGTTATTTCAGGAAAAAAAATTTCCTCTCCCATGGCTTTCAAATTTACCATGCCGATATAGAATTTGACTCTGAATCCGAATCTGCCCTCCGTTTTCCCATCCGATGCTTCGTTTTCAATCTACAGCCCACAACATGCCAAGTTCGCCGTTAACTCTCTAGGGTTAGGGTTAAAGTTAGGGTTAGGGTCATTGTGGTTAGGGTTAGGGCTAGAGTTAGGGTTATTGTGGTTAGGGTTGGGCCTACGGTTAGGGTTGCTGTGGTTAGTGTTAGGGTTTGGGGCTAGGGTTGGGGTTATTTTGGTTAGGGTTAGGGATGGTGTTGTAGTGGTTAGGGGTAGGGTAACGGTTATTGTGGTTAGGTCATGGGTTGGGGTTAGGGTTGGGGTTAGGTCTAGGGTTATTGTGGTTAGGGTTAGGGATATTTTAGGAAAAAATTTTTCCTCTCCCATTGCTTTAAAATTTACCATGCCGATATAGAATTTGACTCTCAATCCGAATCTGCCCTCCGTTTTCCAATCGGACGCTTCGTTTTCGCTCTACAGCCCAAGACATTCCAACTTTGCCATTAACTCTTTCGGGTTAGGGCTAAGGTTAGGGTCATTGTGGTTAGGGTTAGGGCAAGGGTTGGGGTTATTGTGGTTAGGTTGGGGCTAGGGTTAGGGTTATTGTGGTTAGGGTGAGGGTTGGGGCTAGGGTTAGTGCTAGGGTTGGGGTTATTGTGGTTAGGGTTAGGGTTGGGGTTAGGGTTATTGTGGGTAGGGGAAGGGTTAGGGTTACGGTTAGGGTTATTTTAGGAAAAAATTTTTCCTCTCCCATGGCTTTCAAATTTACCATGCTGATATAGAATTTGACTCTCAATCCGAATCTGCCCTCCCTTTTCCCATAGGATTCTTCGTTTTCCCTCTACAGCCCAAAACATCCCAAGTTTGGTATTAACTCTCTAGGGTTAGGGTTAGGGTAAGGTTATTGTGGTTAGGTACGGGCTAGAGTTAGGGCTAGAGTTAGGGTTATTGTGGTTAGGGTCGGGGCTAGGGTTAGGGTTTCTTGTAGGGTATGGTTTAGGGTTGAGGTTAGTGTAGGTTGGGGTTAGGCCTAGGGTTTGGTAATTGTGGTTAGGGTTGGGGCTAGGGTTAGGGTTACGGTTATTGTGGGTGGGGTTGGGGTTGTTACTGGTTGGGGTTAGGGCTAGGGTTTTTGTGGTTATTGTGGTTAGATTTAGGGGCTAGAGTTAGGGTTATTGTTAATTAGGGTTGCTCTAGGTAAGGATTTGGCTGTGCTTAGGGTTAGGGTTGAGCAAGGGTTAGTGTTAGGGGTGGGTTATTGTGGTTAGGGTCCATTGTGGTTACGTTAGGGTTACCGTTAGGGTTATTTTAGGAAAAAATTGTCGCCTCCCATGGCTTTCAAATTTGCCCAGCCAAGATAGAATTTTACTCTGAATCCGAATCTGCCCTCCGTTTTCCCAGCGGATGCTTTTTTTTTTTTATGTTTTTTTACTGGTGTTTTCGCTCTACAGCCCAAAGCAGCCCAAGTTTGCCATTAACTCTCTAAGGTTTGGGTTAGGTTACGGGTGGTTTTATTGTGGGTTAGAGGCTAGGGCAGAGTTAAGTTATTGTTGTTAGGGTTAGGGCCTAGCTTAGGGTATGTGGTTAGGGTTAGGGTTGGGGCTATTATGGTGGTGGGTTATGGTAGGCCTAGGTTATTGTGGTTTGGTTTAGGGTTATTTCAGGAAAAAAATTTTCTCTCCCATGGCTCGTTTTCCCATCGTATTGCATCGTTTCGCTCTACAAAAGACACACAACATGCGACTCAAACAAAAAAAAACAAAAAAAAGTTCCGCCGATAACTCTCTAGGGTTAGGCTAGTAGGGTATTGTGGTTAGGGATAGGGCTAGGGCTAGGGTTATTGTGGTTGGTTTGTGGATTATTTTCAGGAAAAAAGATTCCCACTCAAATTGCTCAAATTTACCATGCCGATATAGAATTTGACTCTGAATCCGAATAAGCCCCGTTCCCACCGTAACTGCCTCGACTGCCCTCCGTTTTCCCATCCGATGCGTCGTTTTCGCTCTACAGCCCACAACATGCCAAGTTCGCCGTTAACTCTCTAGGGTTAGGGTTAAAGTTAGGGTGAGGGTCATTGTTGTTAGGGTTAGGCTAGACTTAGGGTTATTGCGGTTAGGGTTTGGGCTAGGGTTAGGTTTGCTGTGGTTAGGGTTAGGGCTGGGGCTAGGGTTAGTGCTAGGGATGGGGTTATTGTGGTTAGGTTAGGGGCTTTTGGCTAGGGTTATTGTGGGTGGGGTTAGGGTTAGGGTTACGGTTAGGGTTATTTTAGGAAAAAATTTTTCCTCTCCCATGGCTTTCAAATTTACCATGCTGATATAGAATTTGACTCTGAATCCGAATCTGCCCTCCCTTTTCCCATAGGATGCTTCGTTTTCCCTCTACGGCCCAAAACATTACTTTTATTGGTCGGGGGTTGGGGTGGGGTGTCACTCACCAAGTTTGCTTTTAACTCTCTAGGGTTAGGGTTAGGGTTACCGTTATTGAGGTTCTGGTTAGGGTTAGAGTTATTGTGTGTTGGTTACAGTTAGGGTTATTGTGGATAGGTTAGGGTTATTAGGGTAGGGTTATTATGGTTAGGGTTAAAGCTAGGGTAGGGTTATTGTGGTTAGGGTTAGGGTTATATAAGGAAAAAAATTTTCCTCTCCCATGGCTTTCAAATTTATCATTTCGATATAGAATTTGACTCTGAATACGAATCTGCCCTCCGTTCTCCCATCGGATGCTTTGTTTTCGCTCTACAGGCCCACAACATGCCAAGTTCGCCCGTTAAGTCTCTAGGGTTAGCGGCTTAAGGGTTTAGGGTTATTGTTGCGTTAGGGTTAGGCTAGAGCCTAGGGTTGTTGTGGTTAGGTTAGGGCTACGGTTCGGGCTGTAGGTTGTTGTGGTTAGGATTAGGGTTATTCGTGGTTAGGGTTAGGGTTGGGGTCTTAGGGTTGGGGTTAGGGGGCTAGGGTTATTGTGGTTAGGGTTAGGGTTATTTTAGGAAAAAAATTTTCCTCTCCAAATTGCTTTCAAATTTACATGCCGATATTGAATTTACTCTCCAATCCGAATCTGCC
>CAJQUW010005069.1:0-136579 GCA_907163375.1 Prostheceraeus crozeri | reverse complement strand
ATTTTCAAAGTAAAAAATGATCTTAATCTCAAATTTGAGATTCTTAACTTTTATGATTTTTTTCGGTGTCCTGGAACGGTCATGATTTTCAAGGTAAAAATGTCATAATCACAAATTTGAGATTCTTAACTTTTATGATTTTCGATGTCCTGGAACGGTCATGATTTAAGCAATGAAAAATGTCATAATCACAAATTTGAGATTCTTAACTTTTATGATTTTCGGTGTCCTGGAACGGTCATGATTTAAGCAATGAAAAATGTCATAATCACAAATTTGAGATTTTGAAAAATTTGAAAAATTGGGTATTTTTAAAAACGTCATAAATTCATGAATTTAGGTCTTCATAACCTGAAAAAGGGCTCAAATTCATGAATTTATGTCGTTTTTAAAAATGCCATTTTTTGAAAAAATGGTACTTTTTGAATGGACTAAATTCATGTATTTATGTCTTAAAACCTGAAAAAGGGCTCAAATTCATGAATTTATGTCGTTTTTAAAAATGCCATTTTTTGAAAAAATGGTACTTTTTGAATGGACTAAATTCATGTATTTATGTCTTAAAACCTGAAAAGGGGTTCAAATTCATGAATTTATGTCGTTTTTAAAGATACTATTTTTTTGAATTTTATGGTGTCCTGGAACGGTCTTTTGCCCATTACTGTGAAGACACACTAAATAGTACCGTCAAATATCGGATCAATTGTAGGGGAGCGGCGTAGCCATAGTGCATTGTTTCCCCTCTGGAGACAACAGCTCAGGCGTTGAAACAAATGGCGGGTGACGGCAGATGGATCACTCCCAATTCGAAGGGCAGACTGACGAGCCAGCTGTTGAAGGAATTCGATGACTTCCTTCTCTCATCCTTCTAGGGTTTCAAGGGCTGGGAATAAAAGCAATGCCCATTTCCCTGAAATCTAGTGGGCACGAAACTTTCTGCTATCATATTGGAAAAATATTTCACGTACTACTGACAAATAATTATAAGTAACAGCATAAGTATAATTGATCTCTACTTAGCTGATATGCACAGGATTGATGCAATTCTTACTAATGCTCTAGTTTTGTTTTCGCGCATAATTATATACAGTGTTTCTTTTGATAATATATTCTTTTGATAAATAATGAATATTAGTTTTAATGCTAAAAAAGTCATATTTACGTGTCACATTATAATTACAAATTGTAAAGAAAAGAAATACTTCTCAATATGTATTTTGCTACCTATTCTACCAATTGGGAAAACAATGTTTTTAGATTATTGAATTTTGTAATGCCGACTTAAACGATCATTCAAGATGATTATTTGCATTCCGGCCCACTTGGAACTTTAATTTACCGGCAAACACTGGTCTGCGGTCTATGAGACGTGAGATAAATTCATTCGATATCCCAAAGGAGTGCTCCAAGCACGTGGGTGTGGAAGTATGATCCCAAAGTTAATTCTAATTAAGGCTTTACATGAGTTTCAGATATTTGTATTCTAAAATAGGACCCTTAAATCAATGTAGACTGCCACGACGATTCAGTCAATAGAATGTGGCACTTAGTCTTCAAACTCGCTCCTTTTGAGAAATGGGTTTATTGTTTACTGTATAATGCAATAGAAAGCCCAAGTATGAAATGTTAGACTCATATTTTGAATGTAGAAATTTGCCATCGAATCTATTCTTAGGAATTTGATTTTTTCCGAAATTTGGAAATTCGTAAAATTTGAATTTTCACGTAGCTGCAACATTTTTCTGTATTCGTTATTCAACCAAACTTTGAATGCAGCATTGAGGAATTTCTTGCAGGAATTTCAATGGGCAACTGGCTTGTAGAACGGAGCTATACATGGCTTCCTATGTTCATGTTACCCTATAACAGTGATAATTGTGTTGCTGTACATCCATGCAGTCATCTGTGATCTCAAGCGGTAATTGTAGCACAGACAGCTAACCAGGCGTTCAAAAAACGTGATTGTTGAAAAATGTCAAAAATGACTGCTTTAAGCTAGGCTTGCTTTTTTCTATATGCCAGTTTCGGCTTCAAATATTAATAATTACTTATTGAAGAATTTTGATCAGTTAACTGATAATTTAATAAGTAGCATAAATTGGCATATTTTGAGCTGTTTATAGGTTCGGAAGCTCGGTAGGCCTACTCGATACGTGCCTACAGTTCTAGTACAAATTTTAGAACTGATTTGCATGGGTTAAAAATCACAGTACTTAATTCGTACTGATTTTGGCAGGCCTACTCATTTCAATACTCTTTTGGACCGTAGAATGGCATTTGGCATAGCTAACCCGCTGTCGCACATACGCGTGTAGGCTGTAAAAACAACGTATTTTTAGACCCTGTTACTGATAAAAAGGCGAGAAACTCTAGCTCGTTTTTTATTGAGAAGGCATCGTCAAAGACTATGTAAAATTCAATTACAACTTTCACTTTATTTGGTCATTGTCAAATTGCCCTTCTTACATTAGATCCAAATCACGTTAACATCCGAGAGATTTTTATAGCTGTTCAGATTGCATAAGTCTACGACCGGTATTGTACAGCACATCTTCGATTATATCCATCCTGTATATCTAACTAGAATATAATATTTACATATGGCATCTTTCTTTCCGAATACTTCGACTGTTTCATAATTGTGTTGCTGTACATCCATGCAGTCATCTGTGATCTCAAGCGGTAATTGTAGCACAGACAGCTAACCAGGCGGCTAACAGACGGCTAACCCAGCAAAACATGAGCTTAAATTGTGCATGTTTTACTATAGAGGTATTCACTGTCGTTGCTATTAGGGTACATGCGTAAACGTACACAAACAATGTTGACATAATTAGTAGAAATATAGAATTTTCACGATTCAGTTGGTTACTTGCCTAATATTGGTCTAGAGAACGGGGAGAACAGTAAATTGAGTCAATGATATGCAGGTAAAGCAAGAGTTGACCTACATCGTGTATGTACTACCTACAGAGGAGAGCAATGTTAAAACGAATAATCGATTTCATTTACATATTTTGATGGCTACAGTATCGAACGGATTCTAAAATTCCGTCCGGATAATCGAAATTCATTATTGATGTATCAGCGTAGAATCTTGTCATATAATGTTCACGATGGACACTGGTGCGCGCCGCGGTTCTTCCATTCTTTCCCCCCACATTTTTCAAGTTTTCCAAAATCATCAAATTTCGCCAAAGTTGGTCGCATTGGGTTTAGAATAGACTTAATCTGTCACTGAGTGATAGCACAGCACCATTGAGAAGTCTTACTTGAACCCTGGGATGAAGGATTGGTCCCTTGGATACTCAGTTAGAATGCAAGATACAGCTGTGATCATGAACTTCGTGTGATTGTTGTCTGTAGACAAATGATGAGCAGTTGTCTAATTCTGATGCTCTAAATGTTCTACAAGTCAGATAGGAGGAGTTTTACACACTCAACACTATGCCACGTCAGTGAGAACAAGTAAGAGCAAGAGAAGATCGTTGACAACAGAAATGTGGGGGGGGGAGAATAGAAGTACCCGTGCCGCTACCTAGCCTTGTATTGTATGTAGACCTGCTGCTATAACGAATGCTCTATGATATGAAATTTTCATATACTGTAGGTGTGAAGTCAAAAGTAAGCCTTTACTCAGTTGTGCAAGAAAGAACTATCCATCATTTGAGAAGTCAGAGGAATGTTTCAAAGGGAAATTTTGATTGTAATCCGGTGCCATTTGTCATGTGCGCAGCATTTACACAATCAAAGACAACAAGCAACAAGGCTATAGCAAATGAATGGAAGCATGCAAAGCAGTGTTTCAATTTGAATTCACAAGCATGGTGACCTGCCCAAACGTCTGTTTTGCAATGATGGGAGACTGCATCTCAATGTTTTGCATCAAGATGCATGGAAGTTGCGAGTTCCACTATACATAATCGTATATGCAAGAAGACAACAAATAAGATTCTGAATACACAAAGATTAAGGAAGCAGGTTAAAGTCGAACGTCTCTAAACCAGGTAATGGTATCACCATTGGTGGAATAGACTTCTCTGAGGCCGCCGATGTTGCCGCGAAAGGCTGTCATCGGACAGACCTCCACTATGTAGGTATTGTTTGGATCTCTCCACAATCAGACAAGGGAGACTCCCTCGCGCCTCATTGTTGCAGAGAGCTACGACAGGGGCCGACGTTGGTTCGCAGACGGTTGAGGAAGGTCCACTGAGACCGAAGTAGGTCGAAACCGGGAACTCTGACAGTTGGGTCGTCGATGAACCATTTGTTGTCAACCTCGCAATTTCTCCATTTCTCACACCATGTCACGGAAGGGTCATACGTTCCTGATAGTTTCCTTCTCCAAGCAGGGTGGCGAGAGCTTAGTCGCAAGTGCGGGAGTTTTCCAGGTCGTCGATCAGGGGAAGGGTCGTATTCAGGTTCACTTTTCTCAGCAAATTTGAAGTCGCAGTTTCACGTCTAATAGCAGGGTATTTTTGGTTGTCAGAGGACCAGTTCTTCACTCCAATTTTTATTGCCGGTAAAATTAATAAGTACTGAAATTACTCCACTTCCTCACGTGTGCAGCCATCAACTTGATAGCAAGTGGTTGAATGCTACATAAGACTAGGAGCCAATCGGTCTGAGTACTCCTGATGGTGCCACTTACAATAAGTATTGTCTGACTGAGTTAAGGGGCATTCTACGAAAACATTTAAATTCATGTCCTTCAGTTCTAGACCACGCCAATCATCTGTGACATCGGATTTTTTGCAGTCATAGTAAAGATTAGGATCCATATAACACAACCAATGAAAAATAAGTCTGAAATTTAGTTTTACTTCGTGTCGCGAAATCAGGTATTTGTAATACGTCCCGGCTGCCGGACATATTACCGATAGTTTTTACTGTAACACATTTACACTGTTCTAATGTAGCACTATTCTGATGTACACTGTTCTAATGTTCTTAATGCAACGCTGTTCTAATTTAGACATGTGCAAAGATGTACACAAGTAAAAATGAAACATCACTGTTTTTGAGCAAAAGTTATATTTTCCAGCCTGTGAAATGTCTCAGAGTAGCGATGTCCCTGGGTTTTGTGTCACTGGTTTACACACTGCATTTTCATTGTCCAGTTCACATTTACAATTCTGATAGCATGATACGTGCACTCATTGTATGGGTAAATGACATGTATAGTGCAGTTTGATGGTATAGTACTTTAATATATGCACAGCAGAACTCGTTTGATTATAATGAAAATCAAGATTATAAAAATTCTTCGTCAATGGTGGTACGCGACTGTCGCAGACGCTAAATAAAAATGTTGATAAATTCCATATTTTGCTATGTTGTTGATACCTTGACTGCACACTCCAACAGTTTAAAAATGAAAATTCTCTTATTATCCTCAGTTATTTAAATAGCAAGACATTTTTGTCACTGGTGTTATCCATTTTCTCGTAACACCAATGACAAATTTCCATATTCCCCTGATAACAAGACTGCTAAGAACACAGGCACTATGATCCAAACTTAATTTATAGTTTTTCTAACGCACGAGACTAGATACATTATGAATGGATAGTCTGTTAAGCAAAAGTACATTTCAAATGCAGTCAGAGAAATTTCATATGAATAGGTATACAGAGGTGATAATTATGTTGTCATGCATCCTTGAGTCTTCCCGGCCACGTACGTTTACCGAGCCATCCATCAGCACTGTTCTTGTCTACACCTGCACGACTCAGCCATTCAGCTAGCTACTACAGAAGATCTACCCAATAGCTTGTCCATGACTTACATGCACCTTTAATGACGATCCCACATCATAGCGGGATTCACAAAAGCCTAGTCTGGGGTTGTCGTCGACTCGATGTCTCGCCGTCTAAGCAGCGCTTCGCCTGAAGTGTGATTAAGAATCTGTAGCCATTTGGGATCATCTTGATCATGTTTTATAAGATATCCGGAGTAATTATCCAAACGTTAAGACTCTGAATGTTTTTAGTGATGGCCCTCCAACCCAATGTAAACAGAAAGGCAACTTCTTTTGTCTGTCCACGGACCGCTTTAACCTGGTGTTTTGAGGCCGTCTCTTGGAATTTTCTTTGAGGCAGGCCATGGCAAAGGGGGTAGTCTGAAAAGGACAGTAGATCAGCTGATATATTAAGGACGTGATATAGCTAGAGCTGATGAACTGTATCAAGTACCGGGTAATCGATCGAGCATAAAATTGTGTCATATTGAACCAACAGAGATCGATGAGAAATTGAAATATTATCGGAACTGATGAAAAATTTGAATCCTCCGCCAGGAACGATGAAATTGCATATGATATAGTGTGCTTTGCTAGGGGGGAAATTTTCTACCGGAATGTTGGCTGTTTGTGTAGATCTGGGGATAGAATTTTGAGCTGCACATGCTTCTCTCCCTAATCTTTTGAATTTAACAATGTCACGAAACAGGTCGATAACATTGGTGATAATTAGCGAATTCCTGGAAGGTATTGCGCTGTCATTTATGACGACAGGTCGTACGCAGAATTATCAACCTTATCCATAAAAGTAGCATAGAAATTTATTGCATAAAGTCGGTTGGTAGAAATATATTTTCAATAGTTGGCCTTTGTAAAAGGATATCAGCTGGCACCCAGAAAAAGCTGTCAATCAGTCCGAACCGATATTGAATGGAAGTATGCGTCCATACTTCGCAGTTGAAGAAGAAATTTTTTCAAACTTAGAGAAACGCTTCTTGCAATGCATTTCTTGATACTCTGTATTTTATGGCATGTGTCACGAAATAGGCATAGGTAATAGAATTTTGTCATTATAAACTTGCTATTCTAATGTCTCAAACATGCAGATTCTCGTGAATAATCGATAAAATTATACATTACTAAAATGCTATCATTGATCTATTCGAGCATTTCTGACATTCTTTGCTCAATTCAAACTTGTCCCGTTACTGGTGTTACCTCAATGTCACTGGTGTCACACATACCTTATATCAAATTACTTTTATCAAAAAGGAAGTGCTTCAAGTTGATTGACCAGTACCAATTTGTAGGATGATGCAGCCACCGCACATTCATGCATTTGCTAGTTTCACGTATTTTGCTGTATGATGTCTACGTGAGTTGAAATGCATTGTAATTTTAACCAGAACCTTGCGGATGATGTACGATGCTCATTTTTCATCGAAATCAAATGTAGGTCTCCCGGACTATTTAATATGATTTCATTATATTTTATATATTCATTTCGCATATCAGAAGTTGTGCAATTCTATACGGTTGTATGCAGTAGAGAGGAATTTCGGCCGGTAACACCAGTGGCATTTGCTTGAGAAACCGGTCACTAATCGATCATTTTATTTCAAAGTAGTTAGTATTCAGCGCTGCTGGTACCAAAAGCGTGCAATTAAGGTAATTTTCCTACGTGGTATAAGATGATGTCAATCAGTTGATATGACCAAATCGAAAAAAATGAAAATGGAATTTCAATGCTTCTATAGAATGACCCTGAGTGTCAACAGCATTAACATGGGATGAGTCTTTCCACACTGATGAGCAGTACTCCTCAGTCCGCAGTAGAGTAACAGTGCAGTGCTAGAGCTGACATTCGGAGAGTGTTCGTTCAGGCGATCGAATTCCTTGGCCTGGTGTGTAATGCAAATATCGTCCGCATAGATGAATTTGCGGCTTTCAGTGAGAGGCAGATCATTTGTGTACATTTCGTGGTCCACTTAATGAAGGCCTGCACTCACATAGGCCTGAAACAAATTGTCTAGAACGGCATTGGTGAAAAGCTGCACTGTATAAGCTTACGAAACGCATAAATTTAATTAGAATTTTTGTATATAGCCTTTCTTGATGAAACACTCTCGACTCTGACTATACATTCATTTCAATTATGAGAGTTCATTCATATCCTAGAATAAAACCATCGCAGAAATGCAATATAGGATTACATCGAGCATTATGCATATGCAGCTAAGTCTTAAGTACTGTATTTTCCTGCCAATTAGCAATTCTATAGTCCGGCAGCCAAAACGAATTTCTGCACGGAGAAAAGCCTAAAATGAAACCTTCACAAAATGATGTACACCAGGGCTTCGGAGCCGCCCGAAGTCGTGGTAGCAGGTCGGAGCCGGAGTCGACAGGAAATACCACGGCTCCGGCTTGAAATTTTATATGTATTAAGAATCCTGTCACTTTGCGAGATGAAGTGATATTTGACAGTGTAGCTGAGACGAATGCAAGTGTGTCATCATTGTAGGTTATCGTTGTAGACCTCCCAAAACCTTCTGGCCGTCATCTCCTCTCAATACATCTGCCGTACCAAGCAAGAACACCGTATGTCCAAATTTTTCAAAATCGATTTTTTTTCAATTTCGGGTTCATCATGGACGACTTTATTCCTACTCAGAGCATTGGACTCTAATTCAAATCAATTCAGCATGAAAAAACTGCTTTTTTGTGGCACTGTGGTAATGTTGCTAAAAATCGCATCGGATTATCAAGCAAGAACACCGTATAATACTGAGTCACCTAACAGTCGTTTATTTGTCTTAGGAATATTCTCCTAGACACGTCTTTATGAAATTGTATCAATCCTGGAATAATAATAATACAGTCGAACTTGTCTATAACGAAATCGAAGGGACCGAATGAAATTTTCGTTATAGGCAAGTTTCGTTATAGAGAAGTTTTGATTAAATCATTAGTATTAGCTCATCACAGTGTCTGCAATTTATTAATACATGTATTATACCGTCGTGATTACGCTATCTCTTCATACCTAAGTATTTTGGTCAGTAAAAACGAACAATATGATCTAACATACTGTATGTACTGTATTACAGAATAACATTGCTGTAGTGTATCAGGTTTGCAACAAATGTAATATCGCTGATGGAAACATGTCTATACTGCCATACAATCAGTTATCAAGTTATCAGCGTTTGCTTCGACTTACGCACATTTTTCACTATTTGTTGCTCAAGAGATTCCAAATAGTCAAGTGGTAATCCCTTTTCAGCTCGATACTACTGCGTTTTACGAATTTTTAGTTTGTTATTTCAAATTTAATGGTTTACTTCGTTATTTTTTTCGGAAGGATCTAGATTTTAATCCGCTATTGGCAAGTTTTCGTTATAGACAAGTTCGTTATAAGGAAGTTCTTCTAACCCATGTAGAATAGAAATATTGCAGGGAATTTGACAATCGTTCGTTATAGACAAGTTTTCGTTATAGGCAAGTTCGTTATAGACAAGTTCGACTGTACTTCGTTCGGTGTTTTAAACGATTTATTGATTATTTGTTGGTGTTTGACATGTTTCAAAAACTTGCTTTCATTCGCACTTTTTCTTGGTGTCGATCTTATCCTGAAATGAAGCGATCATCGAGAAAAAAGTAAGTTGCATTTATTATACGTACTGTATGCTACTCTTTTTGCAAGATTTTACAGTAGAGAGCTATAGTAGTGAAAACTGTGCCCTACTTGCCACGGATAGGTACATGGATAGGTACATGTAAAGTTTAGTGTTATCAATAGGTACATGGATAGGTACATGTAAAGTTTAGTGTTATCAATAGGAACATGGATAGGTACATGGATAGGTACATGGATAGGTACATGTATACTTTAGTTATCGATAGGCACATGGATAGGTACATGTATAGTTCAGTGTTATCAATAGGAACTTGTATGAGATCTGTTTTACTGGATAGGTACATGTGTTTGGTACACTGTGTTTGGGAACGTCTATGATCGAACTTGTGTGGTTTGGTTCTGAGCACTTGGGTACGTACCGATAGACGTCCGTTGTTTGATTTTGAATGGGTTTGCTCAATTGCGACTATTGTGACAATTATTTTTAATGTAGCACTATTTAGATGTGAAACTTTACTGTGCAGTTATGATTTAGTTGCTCCCCAATAAGAAAACCAATTCCAGAACTATGTTTAAAATGAAAAGACAAGAGATTTACAATGTAAGTTTAATTTAAGCGTGAAAAATAAATGAGGGGTGCAAATCACGTCCCTCAGGCGACTCCATGATCTTCAAGAAGTCATCACACCACTCATGGAATGTCGGATTTTTACTAAAGTCATGGTCACATTCGTGTACCGGACACTTCACCGGTAGTCCATTCCGCCTTTGAAGTGCAGAGACAGTCAAGGTCTTCCATAGGGCCACTTTGCAGCCGCAAGACAGATGCATGGTCATGTCCAACTGACCTCCCATAATGACTTGGCTGTCATTTTGAAAATAAAATAGTGGTTTTGAGGACATGCTTCTTGTTATGGAACGTTGAGGATAAGTACTTAACAGTTTGGAACAATGTCATCCTTTATATAGTTATATATATTCTTTAGGGAAGTTCGGTACCTCTCTGATTGGCTGTTAGGATTTCCTTTGTTTAAAAAGTATATAAGTCCGAGGTTTGTACCAATTCTTATCAAAGGTTCTAATCCTCACATTTACAAGTTACAATTATTTTAAATCTACAAGTCATAATGGATCGCAAACAGAAAGCCGCAGTTGAGAACGGTACTGCTGATCGTACCACTTCGCCAGTGGAACGTACCAGTACACCTCCCCAATCTCCGATGGAGCGATCGACAACACCAAACGAGGAGCCGGTGGTGTTCACCCAAGCCCCTGCATCGCCCGACTACTCGAGTGATGAGGATAGTGACGTATCAATTGAGACGATGCGTCACATGAATAAGAAGTCCATGCGAACGCCACTTTATGGACGGGTCACGGTCAAAGTCAAGAACGCCCCGAAAAAGTATCACACCAAACGGGTGTTCATGAGGATGGAGCCGAACGAGCGGAACCTCACAACCGCTCTCGAATTTTCGGTCATCGACCTTGACACACCACGTCGCTGTCCCTGTGCGCCCAAGAAGACCAGGATCCATGTGCAAGTGGACTTGAAAAAACTTGTACCCTTTCCTTACCTTGATGACATTTAGTGTGTTTTTTCTTAATCTCTTTATTTAATATTTATTTGTATATATGAACAGACTTGTTTTATCATTTCACAAATCGGTCTTCAATTAAGGTCTGAATGGGAAAGGGGAATAACTATCTACAATTAATGATGTTCAATAACTGAATTGAAACAAAAAAATCAAGTATGAAGACTTCAACTTGAAATAAATAGGAACATATAACTTTTAAAGAAACAGTTATGTTGTTAATTTTAAAATGCTTGTAGCAGTCCAGGATGATATCATACATGTGTCATACACGACACCATAAGAATGAGAATGAAAAGACCTTTAGAATGATATAAGGTATGTACCTATTCGATGGGAAAATCCTAGTTGTATGCAACTGTATGCAAGCAGACAAATGTTAGATTTTTAAATTCACTAAGTTTTTAGCCCATTCTTTAAAGACATGTAGCTCTCTAGTTATATGTCATACATGTGTCATACAATACACCATTAGAATCAGCATGAAAAGAGCATTCGAATGATATATTGTATGTACCCATTTGATGAAAAAATCCTAGTTGTATGCATCTGTATGCAACTTGAAAAATTCCAAGTTTTTTTACAAAAATGACTAAGTTTACAAATTTTCAAAGTTAAAGTTTTACAACTAAAAATGACCATAATATACAAACCTCTACACTTGACCTTGACCTTAGACCTGACCTTGACCTTTGACCTTCATACACTTCATACACGGCGGGGGGGGGGGCCTCAAAATTTCTCGGGCGCTTCGCGCCCTCGAAATTTTTCGGATTATAGGGTAAATAAATTTTCGAGTGCGCTTCGCGCACTCGAAAATTTATTTACCCATGGGTTCCGGGTGCCATAGATACTCTTCTTGCTTCCCTAACCCTAACCTTAACCCTAACCCTAACCCTAACCCTAACCTTAACCCTAACCCTAACCCTAACCCTAACCTTAACCCTAACCCTTAACCCTAACCTAGTATTTTAATTTGATTATTTGAATTTTGGCGCGAAATTCAAATTTTCGAAAAAATCTTTAAATTTGATTATTCGAATTTTGGCGCGAAATTTGAATTTTCGAAATTTAGCGCTTAATTCAAATTTTAATGTTCTATTCAAACCACACGTTTTATAACTTCAAATATGAATCATTATATGACTATTAATAATAACATGTATATCAAATAATACATCAGTCCATCAGTTCATATTACTTTGAATTCACTCTACTGTTTACATGTAGAAATCTTTCAACACATATGATGGCACTTCCATTTCTAAGGTTAAAAATAAACCAGCTGTTCCAATTCTTGTTTGAGTTATCAATTTTGTTTAACCGTACCAATTCCAAGATGTGATGTCATAAGGTCTTTGTTCATAGTTGCTTTGTCAATTTCATATATAAAGAAGTTGCACACAACGAATTTTCACTCATTTTCAAATTATTTATTGTCCATAACAGACGTCGTTCTTCGTTCCTCCGTTCTCCGGTTCTTATTACAATTCTGAAGTGAGTTTCATTGTCATGTTGTGCTACTTTATAGGATATTCGGGAGTAGGAACTTTATTAAGTTTTTATAACCAAATAGCTTTAAATATAGAAGCTTGGGTTTTTAGGATAGGAACACTTTATGTTATATTATTAACCATGTTTTTTTTAATTTTTCATCCTATATTAAGTCACTGAGCGAGAGACATGAATATATCAGTTTAAATGTAAGTGTATTTGAATCAACAAGATTTTCACAGTTTGTTTATAAATAAAAGATACCTAAATAAAGCCTTCATCCATTTTAAATATTCAGTCTGTCATCTGCTAACAGATGTATAAAATTCAAACTTGTTTAATTAAACAAATTCAGAATTGGTTGAAATTTTCGAAATTTCATTTTCATTTCATCAAATTAATTTCGAAATTAAATAATTTCAAGACAGCTACTTGTAAATTTCAACTCTTTCTATGAGCAAACCGTTTTCGAATGAAAATTAAACTTTCGACTTTCGGTTTCAATTTCAACTTCAGATTTCAAATCTTTCTAAGATTTATTCAATATCAAGTTAGTACTTCATAATGTTTTGTTGGTGATATATAAATGAGTTCTCATTTAATAAGAGATAAAATTATAATCAAATTTTTTTCCTCCACAGAGATGGTCCGACAAGAGAGTCTTGCACGACAGCGCCTAATTTTTCATTTCTGTGAAACGTGCAAAATACCCGTTCGACATGCTAATAAGAGCGGCCACAAGAACTGTATCTTCAAAAGTGAATGCACGTATCTGTACTGCCTAACCTGCAAGTCATATAAACGGAGTACTGAAAAGGTTAATACCGAAGCCTCTAAGGCATTCATTGAGAAACATACACCATGTGCTCAACAAAATGGGAGGAAGGGAATCAACCTCACCTCAAAGGCTGAAAAGAGGAGGTTGGAGCGGTTATTTCAAAAGGAGAGGCCGATGGAAGGTGTCCTTTCACAGGTTGATGAGCCTACAGCAATAAAGAAACCTATCAAGTCCCGAGCCCCAAAGAAAGCCCCCAAGTCACGACAGTTCATCGATGACACCTTAAGCGATTTTGAGGTGAGTTCTGCCAATCATACATAAAACCTTCAAAGGATAGCTTCTTAAATCCGAATAAATTAATTATTGGTCCATTATACATAAAAACATATATCGTTTAATCATTTCAGGATAATGATGAGATGCCTCCTCCTAAGAAGACCAAGGTCTTAATTCAGAAAAAGATCGTCACTAAAAATGTGAGAATACATTTACTCCATTAATTATTCTATCATGTAAAAAGTATTTCAACATTGTCACAACATTTCAGATTGAGTTGCCTCAACAGAATTGTATCAGTTTTGAAGAGGAGAAAGCGGCTGAATGCTTGAGAAATGTAAGTATTAAAGTTATTCATTAGCTCTTTATGCGAAATTGAATATGTTCTTTTCTTCAGCTGTTTACAGGTGTGAACAGTATACCCCGTTTGCCTACACCGGAGAAGATGTGTCTTCCTAGTCCCGTAAGTGTCATTGTTTAGTTATTTGTCAATAATATTTCTCAATGCATGAAGTATTTCCAAGAACATGTATGCTTCTCAATGAGTTGCGAACATGTTATATTATTTTTCTCTGCAGGTTGCGCGATCGCTGTCCCTCAGGAAGCATCGAAGTTTCCTTTCGACGCCAGCGACCAGTACATCGGTGGAAGAGAATGAGGAAAAGCCGTATCCTATTCGGGAGTCCTCATCAGAGGACGATGAAACCTCATCAGCGACTTCATCTGATGAGGAAACGTCGTCAGCGACTTCTTCCCCGACATCTTCTTCCGATGAGGATGATGATCCTGTTACAAATGTAAGTATCAAAGTTGGTCAACTGCATGAGTACAGAATTTTCTATTAAAATATGTTTTTTGTTTGTAATAGATTGATTTATCTTTTAGAATGACTCGTTGCCCCGTGAGACGGAGGTTGGAACCGATCAGAAGGTCACAATCCAGCCGGAGGTAAGAGAAATTCACTTTTGTATCTCATCAATGGTAAAATGCTAAATAGATGATAAACAATTGTTTCTTTCGATTACAGGACTCCGCGATGTGTGCATCTCAGGAGGAAGTCTCGTTCAGCCACATCCGGGCTTCTCCGAGCTGGAGTGTGCGCCTTCCATTATCGCCGATGATGACACTGGCTCCTTCCTCTTCGATCCCAGCCGCAGCTCCTTCCTCTCCGATCCCAGCCGCAGCTCCTTCCTGTCCGATCCCAGCCGCAGATCCTTCCCCTCACGCTGCTGCGCCCGCACCTCCAGCTGCTCTCCCTGTCCGGCAGTATGATGTGGATCTCGACGCGACAGCAGAGGTACAAGACGTTGAGGTGCAACTCCGTCGTTGCCAAGAGCGCCTAAAGGAGGCTGAGGCCCGCGAGGCTAAGTTGGAGGAGGACAATAGAGGTTTGATTGAGTCTCTAAGAAATATTACTCAATCAAACCTCCTGTTGGCCTCCCAAGTTACCACCAGCCAACAGCATAACAAAGAAACGCTTGTGCACCTGGAATGCTCCCAAAATGGCATCAGAAGAGTGCGCCTTACGAGGATGGACGATTTGGGTGGCTGTAGTGACAGCTGCAGTCACCTAAAACTCTACCATAGTGGTATTGTTAAATGTGTCAGACTGTAACTTTATTACTTTAACTTTTATTTTCTTCTTTTTTGAAAAAAAAATAATTGTTGAAATTATATGTTTTGTCTTTACAACAGATCGGAACATACGGTATTGGCTGGTGATGACGCTGACGTCATTAGCTGGTAGATGTATATAAGGGCTTGCTAATTTCAATCCTCATCAATAATCATGGTTGTCTGTACCAAGTGTGGAAAAGTGTTCACTCTCATAGGCAATTTGCAACGACATGAAAAATTTTGTAAGTTAGGAAAAACGTATCAATGTAGCAAGTGTCCATATAAGACGAATAGGATGGATAATCTTAAGAGGCATAAACTTGTATGCAATAATAAACCGAATGATAGCATAACAGAGTCAAATTCAAATAATCAAAATAGATCTACTTCTAAGCCAACAACCAGCGCTTCAACTAACATACAAAACTTTATGCAATACTGCTCTCGGTGTGGCAAAACGTATAACTCTATAAGTAGATTTCGACAGCATATGAATGTACATAACACAAATAGTGAGATGAATATGCATAATAACTATGGAACTGTTAGTCTCAGTGAAAGCGCACTCAATGGCCATGCACGTGTGTATGATATCACGCCAACAACACCTACTGTGGACATAACATCATTCTTAGAAAGCATGCGTTCCATGTTAGGGAATTTAGTGTCTGACTTACTAAGGAGCTATCAATTGCGCGGTCGTCTGATTGCACAAATTCGTTATGTCCGTTCTAATCCTCAAGAAGAAGAAACTTTTCTCGCACACTTTACCTCATCATCCTCAAACTATATTTATGACTATGATGCTTGGTTTCAGGATCATCTAAATAGTCTAATAAATCATATTGAAGCCTTCACAAAAAAGGGTAGCAATTGGATTATAGATGATGTACAAAATATAGAGTTCAATGTAATAACAAGTCCAATACTGTCAGGTGGACAATCATTTCCTCTACCAAAGAAGTTAAAAAACTCTAAAGCTGTCATTAATGTTAATTCAAATGCAAATGATTGCTTCCTATATGCAGTTTTATCAATATTGCATTATAATGAAGTACCTTATTCAAGGAATGAAGTAAAATCATATAGTGAGTGGACATCTGAGCTAAATATGGAAGGCATTTCCACACCAGTATCAATCAAAGATATTCCAAAATTTGAGAAAAATAATGATATTAAAATTAACATTCACTTTTATGAAAATGGACTCAAAGGTGTTCGTTACAATAGTAACTTTACTGGTAGGCAAACGGTTAATATTTTGCTAATTCTAAACAATGGAGCAGCACACTATTGTGGAATTCCAAAGCTGTCAAGATTGTATAGGAGAACTTTAAAAAGACATAAATACTTCTGCGAAAGATGCACTCAGTCATTCACATATAAGACAACACTAGAACGACATTTCCAGTTTTGCATTCGAGGAAAAGCACAAATAGAAAAAATGCCGACAGATCTAAAAGTACTAACAAGTAGCATGGAATATCAACTAAGTCCTCCTTTAGTAATTTATGCAGATATAGAGTGCTACATTGATAATAAAATACATAAACCTGCGGCCATTGGAGCTTATCATGTCTGGCATAATGCCCTTCAATCAAAATTTGAAAACAAGTATTACCTCTTTGAAGGTGAAAATTGCATTATTGGTTTCTTGCACCACTTAGAAACTGTAGCCCAAGACTTATATGACAACCAATGTGCAACAACTAGGCAGCCAATGACACTGTCAGCGGATGAAAAAGCACGCCATGAGAATGCAGAATGTTGCAACAAATGTAAATCAAAATTCAGCGATGAAGTCATAAAAGTTCGTGATCATGATCATATCACCGGACGATATAGGCAAACATTATGTAGGAAATGCAATCTCCGGTTAAGACTTAACAGACGGGAGCTCCCCATATTTTTCCACAATTTTAAAAATTATGATAGCCACATCGTTTGCTATAAAGCGATTGGAAGAATGAAGTCTTGGAAATTAGATGTTGTAGCAGCAACTGCTGAAAAATATATAACTTTATCCGCCAGTGTCCCTGTAAATGAATACAAAGGGAAGACAGTATACTTTAAACTAAAATTCTTAGACTCATATCAATTTCTAAGTGCATCCTTGAGTGAATTAGCCAAGGGCTTGCAAACGTATGAGCATGTAGAGACATTAAGGGTAGAATTTCCACAATTAAGTGATAATGTTTTATATCAGAAGGGAGTGTTTCCATATTCATACTTCAAAAACTTAAACACGTTGACGGAAGACTGTCTACCACCACAATTTGAATTCTATAATGATCTTACTCGTGAGCACTGTTCCGATAGTGAATATGAACACGCTAACAAGGCGTGGATTGAATTTAATTGTAGCACATTTGGTGATTACATGCTGGCATATCTGAAGTTAGATGTTTTATTGTTGGCAGACATATTTGAAGTGTTTAGAGCATTGAGTCAACGTGAGGATGAAGTCGACCCTGTACATTTTGTCAGTCTCCCACATCTTAGCTTTACCTCAGCACTAAATTTCTCTTCCAATGATCCCCCACACTACATACAAGATGAAAATATGTACAATCTATTTGAACGAGGAATTAGAGGGGGTATGACTTTCACCAACATTCACCGAGCGCGTGCACGCATTGAAGAATTAGGAAATAATATACATGAAAGTCGACATTTGACCTACTTAGATGTTAATAACCTTTACGGTTCTTCACTCAGTAGGAATCTACCCCACTCAAATTTCAAATGGTTGAATGAAAGTGAATTAGATAATTTTTTAAATGAAGAAAATGTTCAAAATATAGATGATGATGGTGAAATCGGCTACATTTTTGATTTAGATTTAGAGTATCCTGCAGCCATTCATGATGACACTGCCGATTTCCCATTAGCTCCAGAAATGCAGATGATTGAAAAGAGAATGTTTTCACACTATATGAAAAATCTATATGAAAAAGTAAGACCAAATACACATTTTTCTTCTATCAAGAAACTTCTGCTCCATCAATTTGATAGGGAAAATTATGTAGTCCACTATTCAATTTTAAAATTTTACTTGAGCATGGGCATGAGAATCAAGAAGATTCATAGTGGCATAAAATTCACACAAAAGCCTTGGTTAAAAACATACATTGATATGAACTCTCAAAAGAGGGCTCAATCAAACACTGACTTCGAAAAGTCATTCTACAAATTGAAAAATAATTCTTTATATGGTAAAACAATGGAAAATGTAAGGAGAAGGAAAAAATTTAAACTAGTCAACAATGAGAAACAACTACTGAAATTGTCAAATCATCCTCTCTATGTTCAACACAAAATATTTGATGAAGATCTGGTTGGTATGGAAATGTACAAACCTTCAATAGTTTTAAATAAATTAATATATGTTGGTCAAGCAGTACTTGACTATAGTAAGTTGGAAATGTATCAATTATATTACAATGATCTAAAAGGATGTCCACTGATAAATAGAACGCGACTTTGTGGAGGTGATACCGATAGTTTCTTCCTATGTTTATACACATCACCATCTGTCCGTCTGGAAGATATACTTCTATACTTCGGTGAAAAGTTTGACTCTTCAAACTATGACAGTCATCACCGACTATACTCAACTACAAACAAAGCTAGATTAGGTTGTTTTAAGGATGAGTGTGCTGGAAAGTTGCTTGAGGAAATGATCCTACTAAAACCGAAAATGTATTCCATGAAATATCTAGACTCTACGAATCATAGCATCAAACGTGCAAAAGGAATTCAGAGAGCAGCAGTTAAAAAATTGAAACATGATGACTATAGGAGTGTCTATTATAGTGAGAATGATACAACTGAAGATATGACAATTATAAATTCAAAAAATCACATAGTTAGCACAAAATCATTTAGGAAGCGAGGTCTTTCACTTTGGGAGGATAAGCGCTGTTGGCTGGATAAAAATTTATCATTACCATATGGACACTATAACCTAGGTCTTCCCCCACCGTCGAAGAGAAGGAGATGCCTTCCTGTCACAGGTGATGTAGAATAAGTCTAAATAAAAACAATATAATATTCCACTTGTAATAGATCTTGCGATTGCTGCATCTTCCGACATGTAGCAACACTTACTAATACATAAGTAGTCTTACTAAAATTGAAATTTCTACATCTTTCCGATATGTAGAAATGATTACTAATAAATAGGTAGTCCTAATGTGAATGAATATGTGAAGAATTTGTACTCAACATCATTCCGATATGTTGAGCTAATAAAATAACAAACTTTAGGCAAACATTAAACTTAAATTTGAGACATAGCTTTCGGAACATGCCTCATTACATTAGAACATGGAAACTTAGTGACGTTCAAAACGTTCACATAACAAATTCTAAAAGAATAGCATTTCGTCATTCAATAGCAAATAGTGATCGAAAACATCGTGGCGTTTGCATTAGTATTGACTCATTGCCTTCACTGAAAGACTTTGCGGATCTCATTGACAACCATAAGACTCGGATCAAGATTCCTCTCGATGACAAGGTATGGATAAAGTGTGATTCATCAGTCAAACTATACGTCTGTTCACCAAAACGTGAAGATGTTGAATATCGATTTTTTCGTTTCAGTGACGTCACATGGGAAACCTTTACAAGGGAGATACTACCACAGATAACGTCATTCATTAAAGATGGAGGACATCAAACGGTTGGAAGTTGTAAATCGGATGTTAACTACAAAAGCAAAGTCAAAACTCAATCTACAAGAGATCGAGAGGAATATACCCAACCGAAAACAATGGTTACTGATAAAACGCAAATTGAAGCCGACAACGAGCTTACATCTTGGAAGACCCTCAATGTTAACATGGAGGATTCAGAGGAAGGATAGATCTCTCACTATCCTATTCTTTCCAAATGGAACAATCCAATGTATTGGAAGGGTCATGGAGGGTGATCTCTCATATTTACACTTAACTTTGGAACATTTACTTGGTGATTCATTATCTGATTGGAAAGTGAAGACAATGACCGTGTTATGTGAATTACACTATCACTATGATTTCCGTAAAGTTACATCATCACATAATCTAACTTATGAAGTGGAGTTATTTCCAGCAGCTCAATTGACTAACTGGCATCCATATCATGTTCATGTGTTCCATAATGGAAAGATTGTGATAACCGGCATTAAAGACATAAGTGATGTGCCTCCCATCATATGTGATTTGAAAAAATGTTTCATGAAAACAAAATTGTAGATTTTGTATATATGTGGATAGATAATGAAATGTGAACATGTTTTTTTGTATATATGTGAATAGATAATGAAATATGAGCATGTTTTTGTTTTCCTTATAAACCCTTGTTTTGGAAAAAAAGAGAGCAAGTTAATGATACAACATAAAACTTTATTTCAAAACTGTTTCAACATATTTAGTAAGAATTACATCATTTTTATCACAGTTTTTTGAAAATAGTTCTAAAGCACTTTTACAGTTATTTTTCAATGGTCTCTCGTTGACAAAATAGAGTACATAGCCACCGCACATTAGAGATGTATTACTTTGAAGTGGGAACGATGTCACTTTCCTAACAGTCCAGGAAAACCTGTTCATCCATAATGCGATATCATGTAAACGAGGTTGATTAAGAGAGTCAAAATATTCGGCAACTTTATAACGATTGATGTATACAGCAATCCAATGTTTTCCGGGAAGATTGTTGGTATCCGTATTGATGATAAGCGAACAAGGATAGAAAGGAATTGAATCAGGTAAATTATCTCTAGAAAAGACATTGAGAAATATTGTCTTGGAGTAGGGATGAGCTTTCCTCATTTTCCTCAAGATTTCTATGTTGCTTAAGTTACTCATCTCTGATAGCTGACAGTCACGTCTCTCATTCTTGTTATCTCAACTTTGCTATCATAGATAGCATAAATGAGACAAGTAATTGTTTTCTTCAAAGGTGACTCAAATGATACCTCCAGTCGTAGATTTCCAGGCTTTGTAACTCCTACGCTTTCACCACCTAGATCTGCATCTGCTGTGAGGTTGTACATAATGAAGAAGTAGCCATTCTTGTACATATCCATTGTAATTCCATTTGAATCGTCTGTATTAAACATGTTGAGGGCAGTGAAAATAGAACCATATTCACGTGCGAATTTACCATCTTTGAAATTAGGCTCATATGCTTTGCAAGATACAAATTTCCCATCCTGATAGAGTGCTAGTTTGCTAACATTAAAGTGTTGGAAATTGAATGGATTCTTTTCAAAAGCACCAATGAATGCCTCATTTTCCACAAATGTGATATACACCGCCTTTGGCATTGCAGTGGGAAAAAGATTTGGGTAGGCATGTGAGGATGATCCCGCACCAATTGTGAAGTTTGTCAACACACTGTGATTAACTGGATATATTGCATTGTTTTTCCTCAATCCTGTCGCATGCTCGTTGATGACTGACGGGTTCATTGTTACTCGCCTTACATTGAGCACGGCATTACTTATGTTGACTTGATAGTTTGTAGCTCCAAAAGCCATTAACGCGAACTCAGGATTTGCACGAATAAATTTTATTTGCATTTTAACCTGTGATAGCAGATATCTAGATTGACGAAGGAAATCAAGATAGACGGGTCCTTTCAAGTATAATTCCTTTGAATCCGCTGTTAAATCCATTCGTCTTTTCAACCCTGTATTTGAGACATCATCAAATTTCCCTTGCTGATCATCATACCACCCAGAAACTTGCAAGTGTGACTGTTTAGCTTGCTTTTGAAATTGAGTCATTGTATGTATATATGCTCCATATGGATATGCTCGATCCCCTCCTTCAATCTGTTTGTCATTCAATATTAGATACACATCTGAGAACAGACTGGCAATAGGAAGATTTGCTAACCCCACTTTATCCTTGGATGAATCGATATTTGTACCATCAGTCTTCTTAATTTGTATACACAACTCTAAATCAATGGATTGACAGTCAATATAATCTTGAGGATTGGCAGGTATATCAAACTGAATAGGCTGCTGGTTACCATCGATATTTGTTGTGGGGACTATGTCTACAATTGTTGAGGAGATGATGTCTGTCTGATGAGGGGGAGAATCGAAGAAACACAAAGCCGAATTGATACTCTGCATCGTATTAGCTCTACAAATATGTTGTCTTCCTTCGTTTTGACTTGTTTCTAGTAGCTGTGGAATTTCGTTTGCGCTTTCTTGTTTTCACTCGACGTCTAGATTTAGAACGTGCTGCTCTAGTCGGCTTTTTACTTTTCCTGCGTCTTTGCTTAGTAACTCGGCCTGATCCAACTTGTCTTGACTTCCTACGCTTCTTCCGAACTGTACGTCTCGTCTTTGTTAAATCATCTAATGCGTCTATGGCAGATTGCTGCGCGCGCATTTTCATAGATTCACCGATATCCTCACCTTGAAGCGCATCAGCTGCAACATTTGCACCAAAATCTAAAGCCCTGCTTCCAACACGCTTCATGATTGGTACGCCATACTTTTTGAGTGTTGGAAGAACCATACGTCTTAGTGCACCAAATATGCCTCCTCCAACTTGTCGTCTACCTCCAACAAACACGGGATAACCGCTCTGATATGATGGTCTACTGTAAATGCCTGTCATTATGACTATTGAATAACTATGGAAGTCACAATAGCGTAAAGCCTTATTCTCGTGACCTAATATGTAGGGTCAAAACAGTAACACCACCACAGAACGGTACTACTTCTCCTGCATCATCATGAATTGATATGTCAATTCTATTGATGAAATTTCGGCTGATTGGTAGATACATTGTGTTAAAAAATTCTCGATTGATTAGTTGCTTCCTTACGGATGAGAGAGGAAATGTGCGCAGAAGTGGGGCCTCAATGTCGCCAACCCTTGTATATTCAATAATGTTACAATAGACGTATAAGTTACTTATATCACGCTCTAGTGATGGGGCTGTATCGCCTATTGATGTACCTTCATAAATAGTTGATTTTGAGAATCCCAATGTGGTCGTTAACACGCTATCCAGCTTGATAAGAGAGTTCTTCCCTACCTTTAGAATCATGCGTTTCTTATGTGGGTCATAAGAAAAGTGATATTCATCTGCATCAAGGTAATCTACACCAAACTCCTTTAACTTTGTACACAATTCAGATGGCGTTTTCAAGCTTTCAATGTTCAAATTAACTCTTTTTACAAGTTCACTGGAAGTAGACAATTCATCACCCGATATGTCTTCGCTGTATACGTGGATATCCCATGAAGCATTTGTTGATGCTTTGAGTTTAGAAGAGGACAATTGAACCTTGAATGTATCATTTAATTCTGTCAACCAAGGTGCGCTTTCAAGGCCCTTAAACATCCCAATCATTTCAGATCCAAATTCAATAACAGCGGACTCAGACTTTTCCAATGGTGTCTTTTTAGTAAAAACAATAAATTCTGCCTCCGTTTCAACAGTAAATAAAGTTACTTTCTCTTTCTTATATTCACAAGTCATTAACGTTTCTGGCACTGATCCTTGAAACTTTCTTGCAAAGTCTTCAACACTTCTAATGACCTCAAATTTATTTTTTACTCGGATGCTCCTTTTTTGTAATGCATACAATGGCACAATTCTACATTTAAAATCAGTGACTTTCCTCTCCGAATTCCACCCACGTCCATTGTACCAATACCTTGATGAGAAAGTTGTTCTGGAATACCCAAAAGTATGACTCAAATCCTTACCTAATACAAGAAGAACATGCTTCCCTTCCTTCATCAATTTTGTTGACCCCTTTATGACTGGTTTGTAGAATTTATTCAAAGTCAGCTTGAAGAGATCATTTATTCGTTCAAACATTCTACCGATTTCCTTTTCTGTATCTTGCAAGCTCATTGTGGGAACCTTAGAATCAAAAGTTGACGTTGCAAATGCCTTTTGAATTTTAATCATGTTTTGAACAGATGGTAAAGATGTTGAAAAAGGATGTAAAGTTAGATGATGAAAAGCCCATGTACCATGTAGACTATTTTGAAATATGCGAAAGCAATCATCCTTCTCTCGCACTTCTTTATGTAATTCAAAATAGTTGTTCTTTAGCAAACTGATATCGTTGTAATAAGTAATTTCAGTTAGAGCAACTTCATGGGGTCCATGCAGAGTAATTGGATTAGCGAATTCAACAGAGTATAGAGATGGTTTGTTACTTGGGAATATCTTGGGGTTGCTATTGCTTGGAAGAATGATATTGAAGTTAGTAGACATGTTAAAGTCATATATGGAAGAAGTCACATGCTATATTAGCTTAAAAGTTACGAGTGTCTCCCATCTCCACATTTTGTAGATCCTGATGCGTTATCCAGCTATTGAATGAATCAGGATATCCTTTCCATTTAACTAGATATTTCCTTTGATTGCCATGACCTTTCCTCCTAATTATTTTATCAATCATATACACCTCTTCACTTCTGTCTACTACTTGCAATTCATAAGAGTAAAATTTTCCTTCAATTGGATTGCCATGGTAATCTATTAATTTATACATGGTGGGTCTAAATTTTGTATTTACTTCATCCACAAAAAACTCTTCTTCAGTCCAATTAGGTAGATACCCCTTCTCAAATGTAGACTTAACCTTTGAAATCCGAACTCTATCACCAACATTAATTTTCTTTTCATTGGAAATGTTTTTCGCTTTCTTATCATACAATCGAAGCCATACATCCATCGCATTATCTGGGGTAACATCAACTGGTTTCATCTTAATGATTCGATGGTAGCTTTCATTGTAATTCTTAACAAATTTCTGCAGCTCACCTACCCAAACATGTGTATTTTTTGCAGTGAAATAGCGCCATATTTTTGTCTTCAGTGTGCGATTGAACCTCTCAACCATGGCAGCTTTATAAGCACTTTTGACACTAAACAATTCCACATTATGACTTTTAAGGAGACTTCGAACATGAGAGTTTTCGAATTCCTTCCCTTGATCGGTCTGTATTCTTTGCGGAACACGCCCCTCATCGAAAATGCTCTGAAAAGCCGCTTCAACTTCTGGTCCTCGTTTAGATTTCAGCGCACGTGCCCAAGCATAGCGAGATAAAATATCTATTACGGTTAAGATGTATTTATAGCCATCATTGTACTGTGATATCTGTTGCATGTCAGCCAAGTCCGCTTGCCATTGACTATCTATATTGTTAACAACATATTTTCTTGTTGGAAACCGCTTTCTCGCATTTTTGTGAAGAGTGTAAGTCGGTTGACTCCTCAACCACTTCTTGACTTTCTCTATTCCCACACCTGCTGCACGAGCTAGAACCTCCGGACGACTGAAACTTGCGGGATGATTTAAGTCGTAATAAATCTTTCTGAGTTTCACTGCTGTACTCATCGTCTTTGTTCTGATTTGCACGCGTATTACTCGCACAGCAACTGCTAACACAATTGATATCAACCTCTATGCCCTCTTCTCCTTTGCCTTCGAGCGCAGATTTCAAACAACAGCAAAATTTTTGTAACGACATAATATGAGAGAGGCAAGGCTTAATTCATATTTGCTTAATATTTACTATACTCCTTCGCAACACGCATTGAGCGCCTAGTAGCTCTTTTTGGTTGCAGATCATCGGGATCTGCAAGCTCTCGCTTGACCGCCATCGTGGGTGTTTTACTCTTTGATCCATCTTGTAAGTGACCCTTATCCAATTCATTCACAGTCGGTCCTCCAATAATATTGTGAGGTACATTTTGATCAGATAAAATTTTCTGAAAATATGACCACCCTTGTGGTGCACCTAGTTTTCGCCTTACATCTCTGACAGCATATTGTAGAAGGTCATCTATGTGACTATTTCTAATAACATCACCAGTTGTTTCATCTATTATCTCCCCTCTCTCATTGAACTTCACATGTGGATCAATGAAGTCAAATAATCGCTCAGCGCGCACACGATATGGTCGAGGTGTTGACAAGGTTATAAATCGTCGCAACTTGTCACGAATCTGTCGCCTCTCGTCAATGTTTTCAGCTGCTAACTGCATTCGTCGATAGGGATCCTTAATCTTCTGAATTTCCATATCCTTTTGTGTTAGTTCCTTAAGTTGATTCGTAATAGGTTGATCTATATTTTTGACTTCCTGTGCACTTTGTAATGTAGTCAATTGTACATACTCCTCTTGAGGAATGACTACCATCTTTGAATACGACATGTTTGAAAATAATAAGGCAACAAAGTACATTGCTTAAAACTAACTGTGAACCGAGAAAACTGTCATTGGTTCAGCGGAATTAGGTATGATATTTGTTCGAAATCGAAGTCGTTCCGGACATTCCTGGGTTAGATCAATAAATAGATAACCATGTGGTTTCTTTGTTACATCTTCATATATTTTTGAAAGTACTTTAGGTTGTTGAGGTAATATCTGTCTACTGAGATGATGTATCTGACTGCTATCTCTTGGATTTTTAAATATTGCCAAATAATGTGTATTCAAACTTCTAGTTCTTTGCTCTTTCCCTCCATCGAAGATGTTTTGGGTGATGTAGATAATAAAAGCTTCCCTATGATGTGCAGTTTGAATGAACATTTCAGTTACATCCTTTGAAGATTTGCTTTCTCGTAATAGATCATCTAATACTAGTAAGTCACCTGCTTTGATATCCTCAGTTGATGGCAACCCTTGCTTCACCTCATAACCTTTCTGGCGAAGTGCAGAATGTAGTTGTGGTTGAAATATTCCATAATACCATTTGACTCTCTTAATTTCCTTGTTAAACATTTCATTTCTATATTGTAGCAATTCAGTTACAAATGTAGTTTTACCGGACTGACTTGGTCCAGCGACACACATTGTGCGATCAGTGAATAGACGAAAATCTGTCATCTTATAATTCCATTAACATTAAACTCATCATCCCGCTAATTTTGCTTAGAACAACAAAACAGACACATGTTCCAGATCAAGTTTATTTACATTCAGAATAGAAACTTTCAAGTTACATTTACAAATTAAAACATTTACAAATTAAAACATTTGTGTTTCCTCATCACAATTAGGATTATAGAAAGTTTTCAAGTCAGCATCTTGGCGCTTCAACCTCAATTTAGGATTCCCATCTTTAGATTTCCGACCTCGCTTTTTGCTCTCTTCCTTCCCATCACTTGAAGCAGTCTTATCAATGTTAATTAAACATTTATCAATTGGTAGTGGTTCATAGACTAGTTGAAGAACCTTCATTTGTAAAGATGCGACTTTACCAGTCGAACCATGTGAGCCAATATAAAGTCCGGTAACGTGAACTAAGCCCATATAGCGGCCCCGTTTGAGATCCTCACATTCCATCGCGTTTGTAAAGAGATCGAATGCTTGAAAATGATCAGATAGTTTTAAAAACAGTGTATCGAATTCCGGCAATTCCTTATAACCAACTCCTTCCTCTAATGCCTTTCTCCAATGAGTGGGAGCACTTTCAGGCAGCTCAACACATTCTTTCGCGAAAGAGTCAATAGTTTTAAGAATCACCTGTTGCCATTTTGGAAAAGTCACTCGCATTTGTCTCATATTGCTATACCCTGATGTAGACATACCATTACTGTGGAAGAATGGAACTTGAAGATAAAAGCCATCATCACCATAATTCAAGGTTTGAAAGTAGAACGTATTTCCAATCCCTTGCACCTTTCGTGTCGGACGAAGCTTCAAGAGATCTTGCTCAAAAGCGTCACCTTCCTCTCTGATTGTATACATTTTCTGAGTCATGTTTCAACAAGTACTAATTCGGAGCTTTCAACCAGCGCAAATGAATTGTCACTTGAAAGTGGTAAAATATCATTAAAGCGTCTTCCTTATATACACCTATATATGACTCATCAATCAAAGTGATGACGTGTCACTTTATGATTCGCTAACCTTATATTAACATTGCAGCAGTTGCTGCAATCCTTCCAAGCGGACTATTGATTACACCATTAATACTGTTTCCAATATCATTTAACATACTTAGAAACCCACCACCACCGCGCTGAATTAAGTTTCGCCTTTTCTTATCACTACTCCTTGGATTTGAAAACTTTTTTATGCTATTCAAAGAGCCAGCATTCAACAGAGGCTTGTAAATAGGTAGACATTTGTGTATTGCAAAAGCTAAATCACGAATGAAATCATCACTTGAATTTTGAATCAATTTACACTTCTTCTTATTATCATGTATCCTGTTTAACTTTCGCAACGCCTTTTTAAACTGACTTGAAGGTTTGAAGGACCGTTTCGATTGACGAGAAGATGCCTTCCGTTTTACAGACATTTTTATTCTAATATGGAAATAGATAATACAATTACAATTTTTGCTTAGTACTTACAACATTATATACAAAAGTTTACAAGCATTCACAGAGTTTGTTGCTGGTACGTATAAAATTACATAAAACACTTAGCAAGTTGTAGAGGGAAACTGATATACACTCACATCGGCTAGAGTCTCATTTGTAGCAGTTATGAGCTGCTCAATGTCTTTCATTAGATGTTTTGAAATAGGACAGCACATACAGCAAGGCTTTAAATGGAAAGTCTTTAAAATATTGGCATAGTATGCCCGCAAACTGATCACCTCAGAATGTCCTTGAGCAGCCACATTGATGCTTACTGATGGCGGTCCACTGAACAAGTCCAGTTTGCACTTCTCACCCTTCTCATCATAGTAGCTGGAGGTGATAATGTCATGGAGACATGTGTTGAGTTTCCGTTGGATACTGCTGCACCAACAGCGAGAGTATTCCGGTACAATCTCCGTTTGAGATAGTGGGCGAAATACTTCGTTGAGCCAGAATCTTGCAACTCGTGTAAGAGCGTTGTTCACGACTCTCATTAGCATTCTCTGCACCACAACGTCCTCTCCGCAGCGGAAATACTTCACTATTTCCTCCATCAGATCCACCAAATCCGCTTTATAGCCAGTTATATTCACGGCAGAAAAAAATATATTGCCCGTGAAGAGTTGACTTCGGTAAATTATTGAAATGGGAATGTTGGTAGTGAACGACATGCTGATTGACATTGTATTAGCCTCAAATTATGCTTGAAATAGAACGGTACAATGTCCTCCTTATATAGAAAAGTCACACAAAGACACAATAGTGACCAATCACAGACCTGCATGATGACTCATCATGAACGATATACATTGACTGTTGAAGATATTTCTTCATCGCAAAGGGGACAAGATGAAGTTTCAAAGGGTACATAACATGTAGAACACATAACGCTATGAGAACATGGCAAAAAGAGAAGTGATCGTTCCTGTTTAAAACATTTAACGCAGTTCCGTTCACATAATAATTTAAATGTCTCTTGTTCTAATTTCCTTCTGAAGTCACTTTTATTGGGAGAACTTTTTATTAAAACACTGTCAGATGTCTCCTTCTTTCCATATCGTTCCAATTTGATCCTCCTAATTTCACTATCATTGCAGTGTAGCATGGAGAAATCCTCTATCCACCTACGATCCAAATTGTGATTCATAGCATGCTCATCTAGATCCATTAGTCGATCAACTAAATCACCAGCGTTGATATTTTCACTGAGATTTGTTACAGTTTCTATGGCTTTGAACGAATATCCAAGGTCTCTTGCGACAACCCACGACGTTGGGATACTAGTCATCATTATGTATGTTATCAAAAACTATCTCATATTTATAGCATAGTTTGTCTACGTAAAAGGAAAATCAATGTGTCATCTTGATTACAATGGTTGCAATAGTCACAATAGTCGCAATTGAGCAAACCCATTCAAAATCAAACAACGGACGTCTATCGGTACGTACCCAAGTGCTCAGAACCAAACCACACAAGTTCGATCATAGACGTTCCGAAACACAGTGTACCAAACACATGTACCTATCCAGTAAAACAGATCTCATACAAGTTCCTATTGATAACACTGAATTATACATGTACCTATCCATGTGCCTATCGATAACTAAAGTATACATGTACCTATCCATGTACCTATCCATGTACCTATCCATGTTCCTATTGATAACACTAAACTTTACATGTACCTATCCATGTACCTATTGATAACACTAAACTTTACATGTACCTATCCATGTACCTATCCCTGGCAAGTAGGGCACAGTTTTCACTACTAACGGGCGTAAAAACTATCCTGAAAATATTTTGGTTTAATGAGAACATTCTACGCCAAAAAACGAAAATAGCAGATTGCTGCGAATGGGAATCGAACTCCTCAGGCGAGGATAGGCAGTTGAGATTGCTAACTCGACGACCACTGCGACAGATGCTCTAGCGGCTCTGTGGCTTTGAGGATGTATCATACTGTATGTGATATACTTGATGCTTTTGTCAGTAGACTCGATTTTACTTATTTTCTCCGAGGACATGAAAATTGCGATCAAGTTGAGATTGAGTTACACTGCTTAAGCAAAAATCTCGCAAGTTCGGATAGACTATATACAGCATACTTGTATTCATTTCTGAATAGCGATAAATAACATTTCATCAGTTGATTATTTCCTTTTCAGGCTTTCAATTGAAGAGTTCGCCCTTCTCCTGATGGAGCAATCAGAGAATGAAGAGGATCAATCAGATAATGAACCGCCTATACATGCTCTGATCAAGCGTCGCTTCCTTCCGCCTCCTTGACTCAATGCATCGCGCAGTCCTCCCCGTCTACAACACATCAGCTGCAAAAACCGGCAGAAAATCGACCCTACTTGAAGGACATCTCAGCCTTCAAAGTTCTGCGTGGCTCTTCAGATTTTTTTTCAAAAAATGCTTTTCGGAGCCATTCAACAAATTCAATTTACTAAAGAATTCCACAAATGTGAAGGAACCTGCACCAAGAATGCGACCAAGAGGAATCGTAAAACAGAAGAAGGATAAACTGAATGCGTCCCTGTTGCCTCTCATTCCGGTCCAGAGACGCAGTTATTGGAGGAACTTGCCGGAATCAGAGTGAAGCTCCGACCTTCTTCAGTGCAGAGACAAGGCACAGAATACTATGTACTGAGATTTTTGTGTTTGGATTAATAGAACTACATGTATGGCAATTTCAAATCCATGGCACATGTGCATGTCATTCAACTCGATATACATGTACATGTACGTACCGCAATCTGCTAATTAAGTGCCGCACTTTCATATCACATATTTTGTGTCGCATATGTTTTGTTTCGTTGTTTTTGTACCAATCAGGCATGCCTGATGTAAAATTAAATACTTATACATTCAGTTGCTTGTTTTGTTGTCTTACAAGCAAATAATGCTCATGTGTTTGAAATATGAGACTCAGGTATAGCCTACATGTATTTACACAAGGCATTACATGGTTGATGACAGATGTCACATAATTTCATGGGCTGTGTATTAACACTAAAGATTTAAGACTCTACGAAGAATGAGTATGACGTGACATGATGCATAAAGTCAATTAAAAATCGTAAATGTACATGTTCAACATTTTCTAATAGGCCTATCTCACATGTAGGCCTAGGTGTACAATTACATCGAAATGGTGTTCATCAAGGTTAGTTCTATCATACTTGAGAGCATTGGCACAGATTAATGCCATGAAATCAGCTTAAAATACAAGCACATCAGTCGAGAGGTAATAAGTAGAAACATGCGGTGTTTTTGCGTGGTAACACTCAAACGGAGATTTATGATTTACCAACGAAGAACATACTTTCAACATCCATGAAGAGTAAATCGAGTAAAAGGCAATTATGGCACTAAAGATAATGAGTCTTGATTGTTTTTCAAATTAGAGATCACTTATAGTATGAATAACTTGGCTTGTCTAAAACGTGTGAGCTCAAACGCGTTTTTAGATCTCCTGAAAACTTTTCAAAATGGTTCATACGGTGTTCTTGCTTGGTACGGCAGACATAGCCTGCTGCGAATCACTTATTTGGATTTTAAAGGAGATCGCGGAATTCCTTACGATTGTGTTCCAGTCGAAAACGCAGCTGTCGGGCGACAGGTTCTTGTCGAAAAACATGCACATGCATTTTCGCCTCAAATTTAATGTACTTATTATTAAAGCACATTATTTTAATTCCCTCAAAAATGTATGGTTATTTTATAGATGTCTCATTCTCATTAAAATGCCTAGATGAAGTATTGAAATGTTTCTGAAGAAGTACTTTTGATAAACCGGTAAAGGAATTTTAGTTCAATATGCAAATATGTCTCACTTGATTGATGAATATTAGAGCCCTGAGAGCTAAGCAGTTGAATCATCTCGTCCGACCGGCAGCACCTGTTTCTGCAGGGAACGAGGCTGAAAATTGGACTTTCAGAGAATGCAGTACACCCTGGCCGCTACGAATCTGCGCATCTGTCGGGTCCTACCCATCTCCTGTTCTTATCAGACACGATCAAAAAAGTATACATGCATGTCCAACAGCGTGCGGATTGAAGCTTTTGAAAACCCTTTCACTGACTCATATATACTTCGATGTGTCTGACTAAAATACCTCTTTATTACTTAATGATGTCTCACTCTTGAAGAATGAAATATTTTTTCTCGCCTCTGATTAAACGCTAAGAGCAGTAGTGTTAGGGACTAAATCAGATACTTCCATCAATCCCATATAAATCGAGAACATTTTCATGGCTCCCTCTGCAACTCATGCTTCATAAAACGTTTTAAGCGGGAAGCATTAGCTAAGTCACATCTGTCATAATTTTCAGCATGGTAGTCATTTTTCTATCCTGCATGTGTCTATGCCTCCGATCAGTTGAAAATGTATTGAAAGACTTCAGAAGTTGCAGCTAAAACTTAACCGATGTTGTGTTTTACGACAAAATAACGATTTTATAAATCAATGTGTTAATCAAAATGTGTTTAGCTTCTTATACAGTGTCAACTACATGCCCTAGAGATGGTTTTACACGCCGTAGTACTTCTCACTTATTCACAGAAAACACAGACAAATTTCATTCACAAAAACCTTAGCCTGCTTCCATTGGATATATATGTGCTGCCTGTGATCTTGCCAGGCAAGTGAAGTACCGCGTAGACCTCGACAGATGTGCAGTTTGGGGCCCGACAATGTGTCGAAGGGTCTTGGGTCGGAGCCGGAGCCGTGGCAGCTGGACAACGACTTCAAAACCCTGATGTACAGCCGCCGACTACGAATCTGCACGTCTGCCGAGTTCCAGTCAGTTCCTCTTTGTGTCAGACATTATCAAGGAAAAACACATGTTAATCCAATGCACTTTTTGTCAAAAATGAAATTCTTATGTTTTCTTTTATTATTAGAAAAGTACACTGTAAACTGTAGGGCACGTAATTTAGGCACGAAGCCGAAATTTCGTGCCAGTTAGCGCCTAGTTAGTGCCTCGAGGCACCAGTAGGCGCCACTACGCACTAATAGGCACCAAGCCAAATATTTGTTTATCCAATGAAATCGAAGGAAAAATCAATGGGCACGAACTTGGCACTATGAACTTCGTGCCTACTCGTGCCTTGTGTTGGTTAGAATTGATACCTAAATTTCGTGCCTCATTCAAGCAAAATTTCGTGCCCTGGAGTTTACAGTGTAAGTCTTGAGCAATAATTTTTGACATACGATGTCTTCAGGTCATTTCTGGTCATGTCCATGAGCAATTATCTATGAAGCTTAATTACACATTCAGATTTGGCACGCCTACTGTCGGCAAACACTAACATGTTGCCCACTTTATCCACATTTTGAAACGCATCCTCGCATACATCGCCGATCAGAAGCATGATAATATCACATGCACATGATAGGAAATGGTCTGAAGATATATCATGCCGAAAATTTTGGATCTATACTTTGTACTTTTCAGTTGATAAGAGAAAGCACAAAAAATTCGTTTTTTCCAAAAATGTGTTTTCCTTTAATCCTGTCAGACAAGCTGAGGAACTCACTAGAACTCGGCAGACGTGCAGATTCGCAGTAGCCATAGGGTGTACACATTCCGTGAAAGTCTCATTCTACAGGCCCCATTCTATGCAGAAACTTGTTCTGGCAACCGGACTTCATAATCAGGGATCATGATTGGTAGAAGGGATACTTAAATTTTTGTTAAGATGAAACATGAGATTGAAGTCTTTCTGACCGCACGATATCATGTATATTCTTCGTGCCTGCATTATAGCTTTGAATTCATTTAGCCTATTTCTCGCTATTTCATTACTCGAAATCGATCGTGCGAGACATCTTGATGCTTGTATGATAAGTGAATATCATTCATATGTACATTTACAAATTCCGATTGCGATTCGAGGAATACGATTTGTGATATATGGGTTTTGAGTGTGTTGTGTTTTGGTCATGACCGTCATGAAATTTCGATAAATTTATCTAATTACTAGAGAATAAACCATCTTTAGTTATAACCTAATTAAGATCTATCGTAGACTTTAAGCGTTCCATATGTTTACGGCCTTGCAACTTTCGTAAAAATTTTTATCTACTCAGAATAGACAATTGCACAGAATTTTGGGATAAAACATTAAAACGAAGTAAGGGCGGCTCATTGGGAGCCTTGCAAAGGTGTTACGACATTCACATGCGTTGCTTGCTATCATGATAGTGATTTGTTCATAGAACAATCACAGTGATTTCAGATGCACCAAGCCACGACACTATCGAAACACAAACATTTCTTAAGCGTGTCATTGAAGGGTTAGAATCTATTGTTCTTTGCAAAACGCAAATGTTGATCTTGTGTACAGAAGGAGCTGCTGCGCATTTTAAAAATCGCTACTCATTGGTTGCCCGGACATTCTTCAAAGAAACTGAATGGAATTTTGAAGAGAGCTATCACGGCAAGGGAGCTCACGACGTAATTGGAGGACGCCTGAAATTCTATGTCTGAAGGAATATTCTCAAAATCAGGTTACTGTCAGATCCACTGAAGATTTTTACATATCAGTTTCGTAGTCATTCATGACCATGACTGAACTAATTGATGTTTCTAAAAAAGAAGTTGATGAAAAACGGCCGTTTTGTGACAAGCTTTGCCTCGACTGTAAACCAATGAAAACTGTTCAATCTGGCAGGTAAGTCAAGATGAAATATCATTACAATTTCATCATTATGTTTATTTTTATTATTATGTTTTATTAATTATTAAATTATTAAATTTAATTTCAATAATTACAATTTAATAATAATAATTATTTTTTTTATTATTATTATGTTTTTTTATTATTTCATCATTATGTTTTATTTACAGTTTTATCATTACAAGAGTGCAATATTGTTTCGAAATTCTGGAGGGGAATTGTCATCAATGATTTATGCCTACATCCGATTGCAAAAGTAGATAGGCCTGACGAGTCATAGTAGGACGGATCAGGCGTGGACTCTTCAAGTCATTCAGATGATTATGATATCCACGTCATATCGGAAGATGATTCGCACGCACCCGAGGAATCGATCTCGCCAGCTGTGGGCTATTGCGCCATCATAAAATATGATGTAGGAAAAACTGAGGGCTGTTGCGTTGCCGAAATTGCATCGCTTGCAGATAGGTTGACGAGGAAATAAGGCTTCGATTTCCAAGTATATCAGACCATGATGCTGCAAATTCCAATATCGTTGTTGAACTATTGCCAGCTCCAAAAGTAAGTCGTAATGCTGTTTAATGGAATCGATCCTTTCCTAAAACAATCATGTGACATTTTCTATTCGACATTGAACAATAAACTAGAACGTTCTTAATTGCTGGTAGATATTTCCGCTGTGAATAATTCATGAGAGTTATTGTATATGTGATGGAAACTTGTTTTATTCTTATTTTTGAATTATTTTGTTGACACAAATGAATATGTTCTGATTTGATATAGGCTGAGCTTATTGTCTTAACCCTCTACTGCGCACATACAGGCGACACGCCTCACACCAAATGTTTTGTTAGCTCTTCCATTACAGCAGCCATTTGCTCTGTGATATTCAGTTACTTTGTCATTGAGCATTTGACTTTTTCAAATACATTGTCATTTTGACTCCCACATTTAATAAAATATTTTTATTCAGTGTTTTGTGCAGCTATGACGTTTTCTGCGCTCCAGGAGGGCGATTGATAAAACGCAGCCAGAGTTAAAACAACAAAAGTTATAAAAGGTTGCCAGTCATAAAACCCGCAGAAGTACGAATTTACAGACGATTTTTTCAGAACTTCTCCTCCAACGACTCAACCCAAGACCATCCATCATCCATGATCGTGCACCAAAAAAACCCACAACAAACAATCCAAATTTTGGAAAGAAGAAAATATGTTACAACCAGAGTCACACAGCCGCCATTTCTGCACCGATTTCGCTCGTTCAAGGCTAATTGTAACCGGAGAGTGACTGCGAAGCTACCATCAGTTTAAAGAAATGAGTTGTAACTGGATATCCGCTCATTTTTGAAATTGGACACACAACTGGGATTTCAGTGTTTTTCAAACTTGGACGATCTCGGTCGCCAAGAAAGTTTTTAATAAATTTCTTTCTACTGATTGGGACTTGGCATTGCCCCTCCGGTCACGATGAGCCATGAATGAGAAAAATCGGTGCAGAAATGGCGACTGTGTGACTCTGGCTGTAACTGGATATTCGCTAAATCTTTGCAATTTGACGCACAACTGTGGATTTAAGGTGTGTTTCAAACTTGGACGATGTGGGGCGTGTCCCCAAAGAAATTTTGAAATTTCTTTCAACTCATTGGGGCTTGCCATTGCCTCTCAATGTTGCTCTGCGATGAGCCATGAACGAGCAAAATCATTGCAGAAATGGCGGCTATGTAACTCGAGTTGTAACATATTTTCTTTTTTTTAGTGATATTTTTTCTTTTTTCCAAAATTTGGCTTTTTGAAGTGGGGTTTTTTTTGGTGCACGGTCATGAATGATCGATGGTCTTGGGTTGAGAATGGCTAGAAGGAAGGTTTCAAAAAAATCGGCTGAAAATTCGCACTTTTGCGGGCTTTATGACTATAGCAACCTTTTATAACTTTTTCTGTTTTAACTCTGACTGTGCTTTATCAATCGCCCTCATAGAGGCCTTACGCTAGGATTTTCAGTTGCATATGGTGCAAAATCGATAGCGTCTTCAGATCAATAGGCTATCTAGCGGCCGTAATTGGCAAACATTGCAGTAAACACTTTACCAATTCATTGAAGTTGCTTCTCAGTCTTTCTAAAAAGGTCGAATTTCCACCTCAATTCAGAGACAGTCGACATCGAGCTATAGGTCTACATGCATCACACTTTGCTTCTCGCGACGAATTGCTTCTGCACTAGGTGACGCCACGCGTGATTCACGCATATTTACGGAACACCCCAAACATCCGTGGTTAAGGACATTCTATTCTTCTACCCGCGTACATACGCGCTGCACTAAGAGTCAGAAATCATTTGATCTGATGTTGTTAAAACATGGGAAATGTTTATGAATACGCGAGGGCGAACGTTTATAGTTTGCTCGTCGTCTACGGTTGTCTGCGCTGCCGCTTGAACCACGGATGAACCGCTAAGCAAGTTCTGTCTTCCCTGAGCATGAAATTCAGGTCCTATCACATTGTTTAGCCTCTGACACATGCAGACACATGAGACGCAAAGTCTATATAACAGGACTGCCAACTAAACTAACTTGTATAACTTATATTGCGGGATGCCGCATATAGAAATAGAAATAGAAATATATTTTCCACCAATACAAAATCTGTACAAGGATCGCTACATTTACATATACTCGTAGATAAATACAGATATATACATTTATTACTTTTACAAAATACTAAATATAATACAAATACAGATAAATGTAGAGGTGGGCGGGGCCAGAGCACTGTGGGACAGTAGGAACCTAGCCCCGCTAACAAAAGTTCAGATTAAAATTACTCACACATCAAAATCATTAACATTATACATATAAACATATATCCTAGATACTCTCACACAAGGTATGTACAGCCAAACAACAGGTCAGTGATCGTCATACAAGATACATACATGAAAGTCCACATACACATATACTTACAAATCACATACTTGGGCTATTATATGCCAATGTCCGGGATACAATATCAGGGTTGGAATAGCATTTGATATTTCCCATTCGCACACTATCATCTCTCTTAGTTACCTCAAATATTGCAACTTTCGTTTCTGTTAGTATTTGCTGACTAGTGTTTGTTTAAGCTTTTTTTGGAACTTATCATGTTCTCTTATTTCTTTAATGCTGCGAGGAAGTAGATTCCATTCAATCGCTGAGGCAAAGTCAATACTACGTTGCCCTAAGCTTGTCCTATGAAATGGTATCCGGAGGTTAACTTTATTTCTTAATGAGCTGCCACTCTGGGGTTTGTGGATGTTTCCAAGAAAATGCGGTTAATCATCGACCTTATAAATCATCCTATGGCAGAGACTCAGCATTTTGTAGCGATACATATCGCTGACCGTTAATATTCTATGTTTCGTCATGTGTGAATCTACTTCATTGGCCTTAATTCTAAATATAACCTTAAGTAATCTCCTTTGAAGTTTTTCTAGTTTAATTATGTTACTTCGTTTTCCTTGGTGAAAGATAAGAATGCAATAGTTTAATATACAATGTATATTGGCAAAATATATCTTTAATAGACATTCTAGTGGAAGGCATCGTCTTAAGTTGTAAAATATAGGTAAGAATTTTCTTAATTTGGTATTAAGTATCGTATTTGCATGTGAAGTGAAATTCAAATTCATGTCTATATGTACACCCAATAGTTTTAAGCAATTTACTCTATTAATCTTTGTTTGGTTTTGGTACAAATCCTGGTCTATTTCTTTAGAGCGATGGGGATGAATTATCATATATTCCGTCTTGCTATCATTAAGACGGATGCCATTTGCCTTACTGAATTTTTCCAGTGAGTCTAATCTGCTTTTTGCCGTGGAAAAGAGACTTTCTAGGCTTCTGCTCTTAAGTATAAGAGTGGTGTTATCAGCAAATATATTCAATTCGTCTTTGGGGAAAATGTTATGCATATCATTAATGTAGATAAGAAATAGAAGAGGACCTAAAGTTGAACCTTCAGGTACTCCTGTTTTGGTATAATGCTTCAGAGAGAACACCATTTACTACAGTCTGATGACTTCTGCTGTCTAAATACGACTTGAACCAGTCTAAGATAAATCCCCTTATTCCTATATGCTCTAACTTCTCTATTAGTATGTCATGTCTTATTATTTCAAAGGCCTTCCGAAAATCTATTGATAATAACATTATGAATTCTTTAGCTTCTACTGCTGTATATATTCTATTCATGACGGAAAGTAGTGATAGCTCTGTTGAGTGATGTTCTCTGAAACCGAATTGATTTGGATTGAGAAACTCTATTTTATCTAAATAACTGTATAATCTGGAGTGTATAACGTTTCGAGAATCTTGTCTACGTAGCTAAGTAAAGAGATTGGTCTGTAATTGTTTATGTCCAATCTTGATCCTTTTTTATAGACTAGCTGGTATAATTTTGGAGGTTTTTAAAGTAGTTGGCATGTCACCATCACGTACTATTTTGTTTAAAATGTAAGTAAGTCTATCGATCACATGGTCCGGACATGGTCCGGATATAGCCACGGATGTTTGGGGTCATGTGTAATTACGCGTGGTTCACGCGTGAATTACGCGTGACTGAGCGTGGCATGTCACCTAGTGTGGTCTTATGCGCAATAAAAGTGTTGAATCTCTTGTCAACTCAACATCACAGTCCTGCACGGGATGATGCAAAACCACAGATCATCCTCGATTACAGCTTGAGCAAGGTTGTGGTTGATGCAATAGATCAGATGGCAGCGACCATGCGCTCAAACAACAAGCTAGGCGATAGCCAATGTGATTTTTCTTTCATCTTCTTGATGAATTCATCTATTACTTGGACAAAAATTATCCGTCTTGAAATCCGGGAAATTTTCAAACGGCCGGAGATTGTTTGTGGTCGACCTGTCGGCGGTTCTCTGCGAGAATACACAGAAAGGAGAGCTGCAGTGCCGAAACCTGCAGTACTACCGCGGGCAGCCATCGAGCAAGTTCGGCTGAAGTTTCTTCCAGCCATAAGTATGTGGTGCGACGATTCTGCAGGAGGAATCTGTCAGCTTTATCCTACAAGAAACCAAGCAAAAGTACGATGTTTTCGGTGCAAAATACATTCACAACATCTTTGCAATAACGGTTCTCAATAGTGTTTCATGTGTGATTCACTGTGAAAGGCACTTCTCAGTTTCATCATGTGCAACACGTAAGAAATACCCTTCCTCACGACGTTTTATCATTTTAAAACGTCGTGCAAAAGTTAAGTATCATGTCAACATTTGTTTCAGCATTGTTTCTTATACAATTTGATAAACATCGTAGGTAGCTGAGGGTTATTGTTGTGAGACATTTGGTTGAAGGATGTCATGCAGGTAAGAAACTGTCATAACGTTTTGGAGAAAGAGGGGGCATAGGAAGGTGAGGGCTGTAACACTGATTAACTTGGTTGAAAGCAAATCTAAATGGCGAGGGCCAGGCCTCTACGTGCATAGTAAATGTAACTTTTCTACGTGCACAGTATGAGGGTTTTTAGGCTTACATTTCTTATTTTTTTAATCATTTAGAATTTCACAAGTTTAATAAAAGTCGAATGTAAGTCATATGCACAGTGTAACTCACTCATTTTGCATTAGCTGAATAGAAACCATAAATGTGGAGAAATAGCACTTTAAATGATGCATCAATTCGCAATGTCACGACCGTAACGAGACGTTTTTCTATATTATCAGGCGACAACCTTAACCGTCGTCCGGTGTTTGGGGTGATTTTAGTCACCCCAACAAAATTGATGCGTTTGTAAAAGTAATAGCCATGGATAAAATACCTCAGAATTTCATGACTTTAACACGTTTCTATCCAAGTTGTTATGTCTTTACTTGTTTTCACTTCCGCATAGTCTAACAGAATTTATCTTGTTTTATAGATAGATAGGTGTTTGCGGTGACTTCAGTCACCCCAAGAAACTATCAAATGATGGTGCTGATTCTTGTATCTTTTTATGGAAAATACAATTTCAGTTGCTGGTTGATATCATGCACTTTGATTTAGCATGTTGTTTTAATTTAAAAACCTATATAAATTGGCCTACATTGATAGTGGAGTAGGCCAGCTATCTGTAGTCAGAACCCAAAACAAAGCACATGTGAATTCTCGAATAAGCCATCGATTCTATAAGATCGCAGTCAGATAAATCAAAATGTATAGGAATGTGACATCAGAAGTTTTCATACAAATTCAATTTCATTCATGTCTAATGAAAAACAAGAGATCTCCTCATGCAGTAGGCTATCGCATTGATGCTTCCAATATTGAGTTGTGTTTTCGGGTTTCACCACAGAAATTGATATCAGAGTTCTTGCCGACGTGCGACTGAGATCTATCTCCATGGATTTCACACGATCATGAGATCGGTTGAATGATAGAGTGACTCATATTGCTGATGGTCGGTTACAGTTTTATCGACTGCTAAACAGCGACGACAGTAAGTTATAGTAGATTTGTTCTACAGTCAACAATCATTGTTCTGTCGTCATGTCTTGACCACCGAAGCGGCGTGCTGCATTGCAGGCAACTAGAATGATGCTACCCGAGGAAGAAGAAATACACGACGACGAAGAGGAAGAATTGGCTAATTTATTAGAAGAAGACGTAGAACAAGAAATTGAAAACGCGGAAAATGTCGACATAATCGAACTACGAGACATTATTGAAGATGAAATTGACAATATCGACGACCACTATCTTATAAACTTTGATAGTTCCTCCGATTCGAGCTCTGATGAAGAGCCCAGAGTCCCTCCAAGTGAATTACAAGCACCCTCAGGGAGTGAATGGACTATTATGCCAGAAGGGTACCGTCCTGGTAGAGCTCCTTTGAGAAATGTATTTGCTATGCGTCAAGGTGTCAAACCTGGAGTGAATCCAAATTCTCCAGCTTCTGCGTTTCTTTTATTTACTGATGAAATACTAGATTACACTGTTCGGTTTACCAATCTGGAAGTAAGGCGAGTTGTAGCAGCACACAACCGCAATAATACCAATAAATTGATATGGCATCCTGTTACAAGAAGTGAACTTAACGCTTTCATTGGACTGAATATATTATGCGAAGTTTACAGATCTCGCCAGGTTGATTTGGAATCACTTTGGAGTGATCGAGATGGTTTACCTGTTTTCAGAGCAACCATGTCATGTCAGCGCTTCAAACAAATCAAACGGTTTCTTCGATTTGATGATCGCACCAGGCGTGATAAAGATGACCCGCTGCAACCAGTCAGAGGTATATGGGAAATCTTCAAACGTAGTCTGACCATGTTTTATAATCCTGCGTCTGAGCTAACTGTTGATGAACAGCTACTCGAATTTCACGGACGTTTGAGATTTTGTATTTATATAGCTAATAAACCAGGTCGCTACGGTATGAAAATCATGTAGTTGAATGAATCGACAACGGGATTTGCGTTGAACGGCTTACCTTATATTGGTGAAAAGACTCTCTCCGAAGAAGAAAAGCATGGTGTTTCTATTCCACATGCAGTGACAATGACACTTATGAGACCATTCTTAGAAAAAGGTTACAATGTAACTACAGACAATTGGTTTACAAGCAGTCCTTTGGCTGATAGTTTGATGGAAAAAAGAACAACTATCGTCGGCACTCTCCGTTCAAATCGACGTGATATTCCTTCTCACGCTAAATCTGTGAATACGCGAGAGAAAAAGTCATCCATGTATTATTCCTCAGAAGGCCAAACCATGCTATCGTATTATGACAAAGGAAATAAGCCCGTGCTTTTGTTATCAACGATGCATACATCTGCTGAAAACGACATCAACGGAGTCCCCGAAATAGTCAATTTCTACAATGATACTAAGGGAGGAACAGACAACATGGATCACATGATACGACTGCATCGAAGTGGAAAAGTGTCCTGTCGCTGGCCATTGACATTCTTCTTTAATATGATGGACGTAGCTTTATTGAACAGTTGTATAATTTATCGTTCATTGCAACCCCCTAGACATATAGAACGTTTTCGTCGACAATTCCCTCTCGATGTTGGATATGAATTGTTGGATCCTTTTATCAAAATGCGACTTCAGTCAACAAGAAATCTATCAACTCGCATATTGAATGCTATAAAATTGATTGGGTATCAACTGCCTCAACATTCGTCACGGTCAGACAGAAAAAAAGAAACGCTGTTTCCTGTGTGACAGAAAGAAAGACTTCAAAACAACACGGCAATGTGATTTGTGCTTTGAATATGTTTGCCAAAAACATTCATCAAAAGTTACCAAGGTGAATTGTGACAACTGCATTTAGGCCTATATGTACAATTAAACGACTTACATGTAGATTGATGTTGGAATTGTACTCATAAAGCCCGCACATTATAGTGTTTATATAAAGACGTAGTTATACAGGCCTAGTATGTGTTGTGTGATCCTCTATTCATTGTCGTTTACGTACAATTGCATTTGAATATGTTTCTTTACATTGCTTCCTACTCTATGTGATTTGTTTATATTCATGAACTGAATATTCTATCATGAGTGAAAATGTTTTGAATCCTAAGACACTTTCGTATGCTACGCCTCGCTAACGTGTCTTGCACACTATTGTACGTCGTGACTCGTGATGAATAAAAATTTGTGAACTCTACGCCTCGTTCTCCCTACATACATTATACATCTTACGACATGGCGACCCACGGCCAGGCAATGAGACTGCCGCCTGAATTTCTTGCTTCACCGGATCAACCAATCATGGACGTTAACTTGTACGTGGAAGAGTTGGAAACTTACCTTATCGCTGCCGGAACTGAGAAGTTTTCTGAAGCCAGGAAGGTTGCAATGATATTGAATATCATCGGCTTCAATACTAGAAAGATTCTACGTGCGGCTTCCGGTACCATAACTAAGGTTGCTGAGATATTTGACTTATTGATACGATTATTCCCTTCCTCTCAATCGTTCACCCTGGCGAGGGAGAAATTCAACCGGCACACCCAGAGCGAGAACGAATCGGTGATGCAGTTCTTTTCGGATGTATCGCAGTTATCAAATCTGTGTGATTACGGATCAATTCGTGAAGATTTAGTGCGCGACAAACTGATCATGTCCTTGCGGCGTGACATCAAGGAGAAATTGATACTTGAACAACCGAAGACCCTACAGTCTGCGTTGGAGACCGCTCAGCGAATTGAGACAATCAATAGTGAGATCCGATCTGCGAGGGCGAACCCTGCGGAACCAGTTCCTACGGTGGCTACAGTGCGTAATTCGTTCAAAAACAGGCGCAAACTGAACAATACATCGGTCAATAGGCCTAGTGCTAAAAATTCGGTGAGTGATTCGAACAGATACTGTTTTCGTTGTGGTGATGCAGGTCACTTGGCTAATGAAGCTTCCTGTCCAGCCAAATCAAAAAAAGTGTAACAAATGTGGTGTTTTACGTCATTTTGCGAAAGTTTGTTTCAAAAATGTACGCCAGAATACGACTACTGCAGGCACGGCTGATATAGGCCTCATTTGTTCTAATTTTGAATCTAGTACGCCTTCCATGCGATTTTTATCTGTGAAATGTACCACTGTTTGTGAAAGGGATGATAGGCCTATTACTACTCGTGAATGTGAAATAAGTCTCGGAGTTGAGACGGGTAGTTGCGTCACTCTGATTTCGCGAAGATTGTACAATCGTTTTTTCTCAAATCAGCGTTTGTTTCCATCTGATCGTGATTTGCATGATTACTCTCGTAATGGCATACGCCCTCAAGGTTTTTTGAGGCTGAAGTTGACCTACAACGATTTGTCGTTTGTCGATAAAGTGTACGTCTGTGAGCGTGAACCACCTTTGATTGGAATACTTGCTTTTGAGAAATTGAAATTACATCGATGTTGGGAAGATGGTGGACCTTTTGCTTCGAGTGAAGTGACTGTGAACAAGATTGGTTGTGTTGAGAAGTATACTCATAACATTACTTTGCGTTCAGATGCTGTTCCTGTTAAGCAGAGATTGCGAAGAGTGCCGTTGTCGTTACGTGAGAAAGTCTCGGAGGAGTTGAAAACTCTAGTCGAGGATGATGTGATCGAGCCTATTCTTGAGAGTGAATGGTCAAGCAACATTGTTGTTGTTCAAAAGCCTAACGGTAACTTACGCATCTGTGTTGACCTTCGTGACTTGAATAAGTCGATTGTAACTCATAAGCATCCTCTTCCTCATATTGATGAAGTTTTCCTGAAGTTGAAGGATTGTTCTGTTTTTTCAGTCATTGATCTCAAGCATGCATTTTTACAAGTTCCGTTACACCCTGACAGTAGACCCTTGACTGATTTCTTACACATGATGGTCTCTATCAGTACAAAAGAATTCCTATGGGATTGGCAAGTGCTCCTTGTGCGTTTCAGAGAATTATGTCTGAGATTCTTGGTACACGTGATGGTGTTCAAGCCTACATGGATGATGTGTTGATTGGAGGGCGTACACAGGCTGAGCATGATGAAAGATTGAATTGTGTTTTGAATGCGTTGAAAAGTGCAGGATTTTCTTTGAACACTGACAAGTCTATGATTAGCAAATCTGAAAACAAGTTCATGGGACATATCATTTCTGCTTCAGGAGTACAGCCTGATCCTGAAAAAGTGAAGTCTATTGTTTCAGTTCCTGTTCCTACAAATCCTCAAGAAGTGAAGTCCTTCATTGGCATGACTGCTTTCTACTCGAAGTTCATTCCAAGTTATTCCAGTGTGATTGAACCCTTGTTGCAGTTGACTAGGAAAAATCAGACCTGGTGTTGGACTGATGCCCACCAGGAGTCGTACGATACACTCTGTCAGCTTATTGCAGAAAAGACCAGTCTGAGCATTTTCGAACGTGATAGAAAAACTGAAGTTCAAGTTGATGCGTCTAGTTCAGGTATTGGTGCTGTTTTGCTTCAACGAGATTCTGACCACAATGTACACATTATTGCCTTTGCGTCCAGGACACTTACACCTGCAGAAAAGCGCTATGCCATTATTGAACGCGAGTCGCTTGCGATTGCTTTTGCTGTTGAGAAGTGGAAAGTTTTTCTTTGGGGTTTGAATTTCAAAATCGCCACTGATCACAGACCTCTTGTTTCAATTTTCAATTCCCATGATACGATTCAAGTGAATGCCAGAATCAGTCGTTTTGTTACACGATTACTTTCGTATACGTACACTGTCTATTAAAAAGCAGGTCCTGAGAACGTCATCGCAGATTTTTTGTCGAGAGTGACTTCAATTGATTGTGAGCCTACGGATGATTCTTCAAACTCTGAGAGTCTCTTGGTGAATTCTGTGTTGAGTGATACTTCTTTAGGCAGACTTGAGCTGCAAAGAGCCACTGATGTTGATTCTGAGTTGACTACTGTTCGAAAGTGGTTGTCTGAAAGCGTCCTTACAGAGGATGAAGAGAGGATTGTTTCGAAGTTTCAGTCAGTGAAGCATGAGTTGAGCTTTGTTGAAGGTATTCTTTTCCGCGGTTCTGATCGTGTGATTCCACCGAAAGCTTTACGTGCAGATATTCTTCGACTCGCCCATGAAGCCCACCAAGGACAGACTCGTACGCATGAGCAGTTGAAGTTACATTACTGGTGGCCAGGTATGTTTACTGATGTCAAAGATCATGTTGCTTCTTGCAGTGATTGCAATGCTTCAAGCAAGACGACAAAGTTTGTCAGTCCAGTTCCTGAAAAGATTGAAGTACCTGATCAGTCTTGGACTAAACTTGGAATTGATATTATTGGTCCCATGTATGATTTACCTGTGCAGTACCGTTTTGCTATTACATTGATGGATTACAGTTCGAAGTTTCCATACGTACACTTTTCTCCTTGCATTGATTCCCATGCTGTGATTAAATTCCTCGTTTCTGTTTTTGCGATTGAAGGTTGTCCTTGTACACTTGTGTCTGATAACGGTCCACAGTTCGTCTCGAGAGAAGTGACCGAATTCTTGCAAAACAATGATATTCTTCATTTTCGTACTCCTGTTTACCATCCTAGAGCAAATGGATTGATTGAGCGTTTTAATCGGACGATAAAAGCTCAGATTGAGATCGGGAAAAACAAAAGTTGTGGATTTTTCAAGTACATTGCTAATTTTCTCGCTGCGTATCGTTCTACACCACATCCTGATACAAAACAGACTCCTAGTTTCCTGTTGCATGGACGTGAGCTGCGATGGTCTCACAATTCAGCACTAATGTCTTCACCTAGTTCCAATCCGAGTTCTACTCAAAATTTCACCCCAGGGAAGTACAATCATCCTTCATATTCTCAGGGGGAGGAGATGACAGTTAAGCTGCCTGATAAGAATTCTTCTCGGATTGTGGATCGTAGGGTGGGAGAGCACACATACGAGATGACGGATGGATATAAATGGCATGTATCTAGAATGTCGAAAAAGCGTCCTGTTGAGAATCGCCAACCTTTGAGGAATCTTGAAACTCATATTCCACCTCCGCGTTACCCCTCTCGCATCAGAGAGCCTCCCGGAAGATACATACTACAGCAGCAAGATGAGAGTTGACTGTGCGAATGTTGCTTCTAAAGTATGATGAGGACTGATGTTCTTCATGTTTTTAGCATGTGTGTATGTTGAAAGATTGTCATATCTGTGTTTTTGCGATTGCTCGTCATAGTGTAACACGCACTGGTTTTATAGTTGATGCGTTTTATAAAGTTTTACATTTTTGATAGTTTTTCACGTTTTTGTCTTTGCCGAGGGGATGTTGTGTGATCCTCTATTCATAGTCGTTTACGTACAATTGCATTTGAATATGTTTCTTTACATTGCTTCCTACTCTATGTGATTTGTTTATATTCATGAACTGAATATTCTATCATGAGTGAAAATGTTTTGAATCCTAAGACACTTTCGTATGCTACGCCTCGCTAACGTGTCTTGCACACTATTGTACGTCGTGACTCGTGATGAATAAAAATTTGTGAACTCTACGCCTCGTTCTCCCTACATACATTATACATCTTACGACAGTATGTACTAAACAATTTGCTTTTTCTATACAATTTGTGCAAATTACAGGAATTTATTCATAGATTTACAACTTATCTGGATACGTCATAGAATATAAATATTACTCAGATTTTTGCAAAAATTATCTTGCTTGTAATATGCTTCGGGGATGCTATGATTATCAAAATAATAAGAACTGCGTTTAATAAAAGATTAGAACAACAAAAAACATCTAATATTTGAAAATTCATTTGTGGTGACTAAAATCACCCCAAACACCAACGGATCTATTTTTCAAGATGCATCGGACGACGGTTAAATTGCGATTATTTGTTATCATTTTTCTAATAAATGCATGTTTGAACGTTTGAAATGTTGATAGACGTAAGCTTCAATTCGCACAAAATTAATGTTATGTAAGATGAGCTCAAAATATTGTAGGCCTATTATCCGCCTAGTAGGCTAATCCCAGATGTGACAAAGAGAACGGGACATTTAAAGATTTTTTTTATCATGTGCAGCTGCAGAAACCTTAGGTTGCACTTGTATCAAACATCGACAAAAAAATCTTTAGAAATGTGACCGCGAGGTAAAATCTAAGTGTGGAAATTTGTGCGAATGATCACGACCGTATCGGTAAAATGCCCCTCTAGCAGTAGGCATAATAATAATCATCACTGCATCAATGCAATTAGTCAATTGATCCTTAAATTATAGAGCACTTGTCAGTTCACCTAGAATTCTCGCTATTTCGTAAATTTCATCACTATGAATTCGAAGGGGTGATTCGATCCAGTCGCATTTGTTTTTTAGCCTATTGAGACTAAGCAACGCATCGACACTTCCGCGTTGTTTTGATGTATTTTCCCACTAAAATCTTCATTTTTTGGTCTTTTTTGCTTAGCTGTGTACAAAACCATCCACATCACTACGTTTTGTGTCCGCTATAGATATTGTTAATAAATGACCTCAACGAGAGCGGGATGTCGGCGGTTGGCCGAACAAACGGACACCTATGCTCGTTGGGATGCCTGACGATTGAAAATATCAATGACCACTTGACTTATATTTCAACCATGAATCAGGAAGAAAAACGGCATAATATTCGATACTACAAGATATATTAAATACACTTTTAATAAGTAAGATGTCCAAAATGCTACTTCTCGGTTAGTGTAACAATCAAAATAACAAACGACCATCATCCTTTCCCGAAATAATACAACGTATAAAAACCTTGGAATCAATCTTTACAAGCAGTAGGATGATGTCATGGATGGAAAAGAATAAAAGACACATTGATCCACAAGTAATAACAATAAGTAATGAAGGCGTCATTGAATATTTATAAAGTACTGGGAAACCCAATAAAAAGGACGGTAACATTGACAGTATGATCAAAGGATTGAGAATAACCGTAGCAAGAAGTACAAAATCTTTAAAACGGAATGTATTCGACAAAGGATTGTGATATGAACAAGGGTTTCGTGAGTAGAACTCACCAGGGAGAGAGAGGGTCAAGGGTAAAATAGAGAGAGCGACGGGAGAGAGACAAAGAGGGCAGTGGGTAAGAGACAGGAGGAAGGAGGGAGAGAAGGAGGAGGTCGCAGGTGAGAATGAAGAGATAAGATATATAACGAAGAAGGAAGTATGAGGAGGTAATAACAGCGGCATTCGCCGAGTTGGGTTCAAACAGTTCAGTCCTCTCAAGGAGTCACAGCCATATAGAAAAAGTCAAACTGCATCTTTTCATGGTGCCACGGATTGGAGCAAGAAATATTCAAAACATTGTAAAAGCTGAGCTGAGTTCGACATTTGGAGTTATAAAATCCATTGACACATGGCAGTAACCATACAAAGTGCCAGTGAAATTGCTGCAACGACGCTACTTGCTCGTTGCTGATGGCCTGAAAGCTGAAAAGGAGAAAAAAGAAAGCTCATATTTTCAATTTTTGTTAGAAATATGCCATGAACACATAACTTAAAATTACGGTTGATAGCACTATATTTTCCCGATCGTGCATTATCCGTTGTCATAATTATACAAATACTTTGCAACTGCAAATCTAGACAGAATTAAATATACCATATTAATATTTCGAACAGTAGTGGCTATCATTGGAATTTTTCCTTAGTCAAAGGATTTAATTAGCTTTAAAAAATTCAAAATACATGTAAATGACGAAAGCACTTAATAACTTGCTGCTAAATGTCTTACGGAATGAAATTGAATTACAAATTCTCACATCTAATATTGAATATAAGAGACATTAGCAGATCTTAGAACTAATCATGTAACGCAGGTCTAACGTCTTACCATAATTTTGAATAGGGATGTTCCGATTAATCGAGCGATCATTAATACGTGAGAGTGATAATCGACAATCGGTCGATTATTTGCCGATTAGTGAACTTTTGGAATTTTTCGTAAATTTTTAATAAAAAGTGACTGATCGAAAGACAAAATTTCATTTTTTTTTATGAAAATCTTCTGACTTTTCGACATGTACACTGCACATGTCAGTATATTGAGCTACTAATCAGTATACACATCAGTATATTGAACTACTAATCTAAATATTGCGATAATTGAAAATAACCGAATTTTTCCAACGATTCAAATTTCATGACGAAGATAATAAAGGCAGTTAAAAAAGTTGTTGCCGCATATTATGATGCATCGCCAGGCCTGTTTGGAAGAACTCCCTCAGAGTGGAAATCGGGCCGGATTTTTCTGCCTCGGTGCAGTTTTCGTTTTTCGACCCGAGCCGACCCATGAGTTTGTTATTAGGCTTGTCTTATTTCAGATATATGGTCACCTGAATTATGCTTGAATAATGAATTATCACATAGAACGATTCACTCAAGATGTTTTCTCGCTCAGAAAGAGACATGAGCATTCATGAGTAATGTACATGCTCAGCAGCTGAAATCATTTTTGCGAATATAATAGACCTAAGTACATCATAATAATGACTTCGTTGCACTTCAAACAATATTCAGAAGTGGTAAGTATACAAAAAAAAGATTAACGCAAAATATAAACAAGCAAACTTTATGAATGATGATTTGAAACGTTGTGTCAGAGTATTGATTTTACGATGATAAGTGCTATAGCGAAGTGAGCATCTCAAGAAAGTTGTGTTACAGATTATATGCAGTGGATGTTGAGGATATACCGGTAATGCCTTTTCAGTCAGACAATGGACTATCAAATCACAATAGTCATAGTTGGGTTCATTTTCGAAAATACACGCAAGGCGTGCTTGCTTTTCATACCTTAGTTATGATTCGTGCCTACAGCGAAAATTCCCATGTAACCAATATCTTATCCAGCAATAAAATACTTCGAAAATTATCATATCTCTCAGACATAATTTTTCATGACTTGCTCTGTACAGAACGCGCTAGTCTTTAAATCCATTAATAGAATCATTCTCAGGGAGAAGATAACATGCGTGTTTTTCGGGGAAGCTCATAACCTAACTATCAACGTCTAATCTTATTAGCGTTCGAGACGATAGATACGATTGTAAACTTGGGAAAGGTTAGAAATTGGTTAGAAAATGGATCGGTTGGTTGATATATCTTCCGCATCGCTATTATTTCAATGATGTTGATTATCGATAGGATTGTGATTGGAACTTGATACTTAAGTAATTATATTGAAAAAAACGCTTTCTGTTGTATATCTCTGTCAACAATATTCTCTTACGGGCAATAACTTTTTGAAGAATCCTACCAGAATTCAATCAAAAGTAATTAATCAACCATACGCAGCAATAGACTAGCATCAGAACGATTTGCATGGAAAATTCATGATGTCTTATTATCTGGTGTACAATATCATCATTATCTTACTTTTAACAAAATCATTACTTTCGGTATATCTGAGGCGATTTCAAATGAAATAATCGGCCACCTTCTGCGGCTCAATCGGCAATCGGCCGCTTGGAAAAATCACAAATTGGTACACCCCATATTTCGATATTATTTCATAAGACTTACAGCAATAAGTTACTATTTGCTATTAATCAGTTAACTGTGCATCTTGAATTTTGCATAGTTCAAAACATCCCTATGATTCAGACAATAGAAAATTGATGATGGCCACATTATTTTGTATTTTCGTCTCTGTCTTAGTATTTAAAATTTACATGTACATGAAAGATAGTTTTATGACTTTATATTTTCGACAAAACATTTAGCTACTTACAATACATTTGACGGTCATGCAAAATCATGATATTCAAATTGGAAGCGCATGAACTATATAATGCTACCTCAAATCAAGTGGATTACATTTCTCAGTAACAAATTTGCTTTTCCTTCAATGTTAAGTTATACAACAAGTAATGTCACTCTTTATGATTCGTTCGTTCTTAATGGATTAATATCGAAGTGGAATGGAACGCATGCGACTGCTTGATAAGACATTTAATACTATGGTTCCCCAGGAGTAGCTTTTTGGGACCCATCTTTTTCCTCCCAGATTGCTCACAAGAAAACAGGTGATGTTTGCGGATTGCGGATTATAAAACACTTCAATTCCAGTGATCGAAAAATATCAACCGTCAGCAGACATGCGACGTTGCAAGGACGTACTAAATTAAGTGACATTCGAGACATTTCAGGTCTCAAGGAGGAAACATTGACTGATTTTTAAAATTCACATTTTAAGACACAGCATTTTGCAGTGGCAGAAAGTCTGACGCACATTGAGAAAATACTAACAGATTTGCTAACAGAATACACATGGTCAACAGCTGATCGAAATAGACGAATAAATGAGAATTCTAACTTGTAGAATCCTTTGACCCACATTTCTCATTAAATGACTGATTCTAACCATTCGCCGCTGATTGGCTTTCGAAAATTCCCACTGAAACAGGAGTTCTCCATCCAGTCACCACCATATTCAGAACGTTTATGGACGTTCTCAATGAAGATCAGGGTCTGCCAAAGGCGCGCCGAATGATTTCTGTTCTTCACACCTGAACACTCATCAATCTGCACTCGCTACGTAGGTGACGATGATTAACACAAAATGTCATACAATGGACTTTTCATGGATAGATCTATCAGCAAGTAAACAGCCGAGCGCACTGCAACCTGCTTTCTTCCATTAAAAACTGTCTGCTATACTTATAAGTTCACAATGATTAATAAGCTAGTGACGGACATCACATTTTCACTTGCATGAGCATACAAAGAACTTTCTGTGTGAAAAACGCACTTATCGGTTGCATCTGCCATTCATCAGATGTGATGTACATGCAGCTTCACTAAGTCTCTTTGCAGAGAGGTAAATTGCCTTGTCTGTGTGCTGTGGCCTAAAGATAGCTTTCCTCAATACTGATGATCACGACCAGTGTAAGGGGAGAAAACCAATTTCCCATTGAACATAAAGCAAATTCTAATCTGAATTCTGACGAACCAGAACATTGACACCACATTCTTCTTCTTCTTCTACAGGCATCTCCTTGTCTTCAAGGGTAGCCGGTGCGGATAAACAATACATTCAAATTTTATATCCAGCAAACTTTGATCGTGAGTAGTCGAACGCTGTGAATAACATCTACATTTATCGAATCAGTCACGATGAAAAAATGAGTCAAAGACATGTGACTTGCAACTGCCAGATGCTTCAATCTGACAATGAAACTCGTGTATGTTCCCAATCTAGTATGCGTGCCACTCGTCCTTGATAAATCACGAAGGTCAAAAGGAGGTAAACATCTCCACATCAATCTCCATCGCCTCCCACCATTGCAAAGAATGGCTGGGCGTAGGATTATGTCCGTTCAAAATTAATCCAAGACTCAAGTGAATTAATCTGTGGTCAACTTTACTATTTTGGTATACATCATGCAAGGTCGAAAGGTCGGATGAAGTTTGAAATAATGGACATGATAAAAACCGATGTAAAATTTTAAGAAATATTGATACAAATTTCAATAACGAAAGCTGGATCGCAAAAGATATTGAAATTAACTCTGACATTCATAGATTTCTGCTATACACAATAGTGATATCAATTGCAGGTCTACTGCGTCTATTGCAACACCTCTATTTGGAACACGGTTTATGCAGAATTCTTGTTAAGTGCACGCTTGGGGCATATTTCATCTATTTTTGTCTCTGTGATTTATTTCGTTTAGAATATTACCGTGTATAACTCTAGGCGTGTGCTCGTGAAGGCTATATCTGGAGTATTTTCAACAGTAACCTCAAAAAGGACATCTTGACTCAATTGTTTTATTTGCCTTCCTCCATGTCCTTCGATTTTTTGAAACCTTTATATGGCTTCAAAGGTCACCAAAGTTACTCAGCACCACCCATAATCGCACCGTGCACAGAACAGTATGTCAAAAGCAACAAACCAAATATCTAATCAGGGGGAACATTTGTTGGCTTTATTGAGGATGTTATGAAAATAACACAAAACGATGTCATAAGTTGCGAGGCCTTCGCCGATTCCTGTCGGGCAACATTTCGGGACTCGTACAGTTAAGAAAATTACAGTCCTTATAAGAAGATAAAGTGAATAAAGTCAAAGAGTAAAAGTCACCGCCAAAGGAGTGTGAGCGTCAACACCGTTTGTTTCTGGACACATAAAACAGACCGCAATCATTGCCGCTTCGAGAAACGGTAGCAAATTTGGATGGCGCGCACGAACCGGCTGCTTCTGGTTAATCGAATGCTGGCGCGATCGAATAATGTGGCCGTCATCGTGTGACTGCGCTTGCCGGTATTGCTGAAGATCGCCTGTCTTTGTCTAGCATCAGCCATTGCGGAATGTTTATGTAAAGTTTGCTCTATTGCTTCTTGGACACATTTGAGTTTTCTTACCCATTCGCCTTCCTTTATCAGTGTATGCGTCTGTTTTTCTATGTGATTTTTTATATAGTTACCATTTCATAATGCATGGTATTCTAAGGCTTTCTGTGTCCACAGGTTACTATAAGTTCCACGAAGCAGGTAATTACTTTCCTGGATGGAATTTATTAATATAAGGATAGAAATTATTCTTCTGTCATTATTTGTCACAATAACTTCCAGCCTTCGGTAATTATAGCAAATAATGACATTGAATCTATGCATCATCGATTACATATCTTTCCTGTCTGCTTGTATGAAGTTTATGTGCATGATCCCTTAGAAGTATCAAATTTGAATATCTTCTCATTAACTATGAACATTTGCTACCGTTTGCTACTAGCTACTACGTTAATTTTCTTGATTGTACGCGTCCCGAAGTGTTGCACGACAAGAAACGGCGAAAGGTCTCGCAAATTGTGACATCGCTTTGTCTTATTTTCATAACTAGAAGCTAATCAGGGGAGTTAATGTCACGCGATTTTTCCTTGTCACGATTATCACCAAGTTCTATGATTATACTGGCATCATACTACTTGTCTCAGGGTTTCCACGGTTTTCAATTATCGTTTTTCCAGGAGTTTCCAGGAGTGCGGAAACCCTGTCATCTACTACTTGTCTGTGGAGTCAATCAGCATGGAAAATTACGTTGCGCCGAAGAGGTCTACACCAAAACAAGCTACAATACAGCATAAACATGGATTTTTGAGGGCAACAACGTAGGACAGTTGAGGGCGCTGAAAGTGTCCTACATCGTTGCCCTCAAAAATCTGTTAATACTATTGAAACTATGAAAATATATGCAGATATACGCTAACTGAGATTTCTTAAAATCTTTCACATGCAGAGATACAGATATCCTTCTTTTTTCCACATTGCAACATAGCTAAATTACGTAAAATTAGTGACTAGTATTCATCCTAACACCAGCGAAGAGCACCTATAAGCTGCTACTGTTGCGAAAGCCAAAATTTATCAGCTAGTATTGGTAAACCTAACATGGAGTCATCATTTCAAAAATCTGAAAATACGAAAAGCATGTTTTTAAACATGATTTTGAGGGCTTTTTCCAAGCCGACTGCAAAAATAAGGGACATTTTAATGGATGTTCAACTCACATAAACATCGTAATTGCATCCATTGCCTTGACAACAAGTGACACAGGTCCAATCATTGTATTTTTCCCTTGTGCATCTGTGTCGGTAGTTGTTTTGCATTTTTGTGCATGACGATTCGGTAGTGCAACCTTTGGTGATGAAGTGACGACGCTCCCCGAGTGGATTCCACGACGCCTTCGGAGCTGAAAGATAAGAAATAGGTTGATGAGGGTCATCATGCACCGGATCGTCCTAAAATCATGTTCAGCACTCTTCGCTTAATTAGGCCAATGTTTCAGTTCCATCAATGGTCGTCAATTGAAAAAATTCCATTCGCCTAATTCTTAATCACAACTTTACATCACATCTGCCTAAATGTGTCCGATTCGCCGCTCCTGGCGGATTTACGAAAACTAAAAAGCACGTTCTCCTATCTATACTTGTAACTGCTATGAAATGGGTCGTTCTATGATCGGAAACTGCATTTATTGTAGCTCCTGACGCCCCTAGCCGCATAAAGTTGTGTGTGAGCAAAAAGGTTAATGAAAACTGATAAAACTAAAATCTATGTAAGAAGAGAAGTTGTTTCAAGCCAGCTAGTGATAGATGAGTATGGCATTTATTTACCAAATCAGTGCACATGCTGGCAAAAACGTACAAAGCCTTTTTATATTTGATATTGCCGCCCTGAACCCATGCCCCCTTTTGGCTTTTAATTTAACGCGGGAATTTGACTTACAACGTAGCTCATCACCAAAAGTTTTGGTGATCCCAGGAAAGATTGATGGTTTCAACATAGAGTTTTGCTGGCAATTTTGAGAGGAAGCAGCAAAGCCGTTTCTGCAACTCCTCCGAAAGGAAGTGCGAATCCAGCTTGATTTTCCATAGAACCCTTTTCTCTTTCAGCCGCTTTATCTTCTCATAAGCTACTTTGTATTGCAAATTTTTTCTGTTACTTTTTTGAAATATGAAGGCTTGAGCTACTTATAAGCAAAAGGTAAGCAGCCATTTACAGTTTTGAGGGGTCCCACTTGTACATTCAGCTAGCAGCATTGTTAATTTTACTGCTACCACAACCGATTGCTTTTACATGATGATAAGATTCGACTCTATTCTTCTCGACTTTGCTGACTACGTTAAGAGTTTGCATTAGCCTACGTCAATATTATTATCACGCCGAAATGACCAAGTGCACAAACATACGAGTATAAAGCTGCAGAAATGCAGTCGAATATCACACTTGGTAATGGCAGCCGCAGTCAAGAATGACAGTTTTTAATAGTAGCCGCGGTTACTATTCGAAGACATACTCGTATGGTACAAATGGGTGCACTAGAAACATGACTATCTCTGAAAAATCATCAAATTGGTAAGTCGAAATCGCACTATGACATATCCAAGAATCCTCATCATCAGCAGTAGTTATGATCGGAAATGATATCATTTTATTTTTTTATAATGAGAATATACCATTTTGTTTAGTGAATATACGTGGGCATGCACCGTATATAGATCTAGTCATACGAATTTTTCGATTTACATTGCTATCATGCTACTTTTGCTGCTCTTAGCAATGAAATTAAAATTAGATTGCATGCAGCATCGATATATTCCAAATAATTGAAGACGGAGGATGGCAGTTTAGTCATACAACTCTTCTTGTATATCAAAACCTAGGTAGGGCCTATGGCCTAGACATTAGATATCGCAAGTTTTGATTTAAGCTTTGTACACTCGAATTACAAATGTGCCTATAATATGCAGTTGATTAGACCAACAGCTAAAGTGCGAAAAAAGGCTACAAATATTTAGATTACAGTCAAGACTTCAAAAACATCAAGACAGTTATTAATGAGTTCTGTGTTCAATCATTGTCAATCTATGTGATATACAGACTGACTGACAGACAATAGCCTGTTGCCTTTCGCTACATGAATCAACCTGTGGGGAAGGTCATTGGTAAAACAAACGAAGGAGATTAAATTTGTTTCAATACAAAAGGCGAAGAGTCCATGATTAGAAAACATAATTGAAACAAAAATTTTAAATATCATTTCATATCATCTTTCAAAAATAAAATGGTATCATTTTTCCTCAGAATAAAATGATATCATTTCATCATTGCCGATCTTTGAACAGTAACCTCTTAACACTTCCATGGAGTCAAATTTCATCCTAATTAGAAATCTTTACACAATTAGTTGAACCGTCATATATGATTGTCATTAGTGTCATTATCGAATTCATCAAATGAAATTGGTGTCATAATTAGAAGAATTATTCGCAATAGATCGTTTATAATGCGATCTCTTTTGTGTTTCAAATTATGCTGATGATTTCGCTGTTTCGCAAGAGATAAAGACAAAGGAAGAAACTGGAGGAGTTCGGAGTACTTTGAGGTGTGTCTGTCTATACTCACATGGGATCACCCGGTGATAATGCAATGCAATGTCTGTGTCGCAATTTAGTAATTGCATAATGCCTTAGTTTTTTTCTAGTCATAGCTTAAGGGAATGGTACGACCTTATACACCAAATGGGCATTTCCATTGACGTATTTTTCGTCATTTTTTTGGAATTCATTTAATCAGAAATATATGTTTCCATCACTTGTATCCTGAACTGGCATATACATCAATGAGGGACTGAAGATAGTTTGTGATTTTGACTTTCAGACATTTCTAGCTAATCCTCGTTCATATTTAGGTACATGTTTTTGCTTGTTGCGAACGTACGCCATTTGGACATGGAAAAAATTAAGAATTCGAATTTTGCATTTTTTATCTTACTAAAACCGTTGGTGCGAAAATTCTTGCTCTCCAAAAACAACAACCTACACGGGAACCCAAAAATAACAAACACTAGAATTCTTCATACAGTAATATTTACATATTGATTTTGAGGCCTTGTTACGAGCGTAAAGAACGTTTCGTTACGAACGTTTAATCGAAGTATTACATGCTCTACGACAAACATCAGGACTTTGTTGTTTTCTGCACTACGTTGAGCTTTGTTTCTTTTCTTTCACAGCGAAAAAATGATAATCCGCACGACGATGCAATTTTGTCAGTAGTATGTTCATTCCATTTATTATTAGTAGAATGGTTATTTCTTAATTATTTGAAGTCTTCATACGTCAAATTAGGATTGTCTAATGAGAATGACGGTGGTTAAGTCAATAGAAGACACGAATACCCTTGATTCCCCGACCTCACTCGCCTGACCCAGAAGTCGTACAGTAGTCCACGGTGGAAACGAGTTCGCACCTTCTGCACTGGGCCACTCTGACGGGGGAAGTGTTTAGTGTGCTAGTGAATCAAGGGTTTAGTGTCTTTTATTGACTTAATCGCTGGCATTCTCATTAGATATTATGTACTACGACAGACCTTTGTTGTAAATTTGGGTTGTGTCAAAATATATATGAAGTCTAAAATGTGTGTTTATTGAGAACGTCACAGTCAAATAGAAAATCGTTTTCTTTGATCCATGATTTGTTACTCATGACAAACCGAAACGTTTTGTCTTGATTCTGTAAGCGATCTTCGTGGTAACGAAATGCGAATACATTCAGGCATAATGATTTCAAATATTTCAAACACTTCTCCACGGATTCAGGAGAAGCAAAGACCATTGCTAGGAAAAGTCTGCAGGACCGGCAGGCGGAGATAATTCTGTACTAACAAGCTGCCTACACCAGGATTGGGACCATTTTCTGAACAGCATCTATTAGTGCACCACATAAAATTGATGGAACATGACAAAGTCTCTCTCTATATCCATCCACTGCATTCCAATTGATGATCTGGAAAAATACCTGAAATAGAAAACTGCTTTGTTAAATATATTCAAGGTTGCACAGAGGTGTATTGAAATGATATTTTTTCTTGATTTAGTTAGGAAAAAATTCATGATTTCTGACTCACCACTGATTCGTTTCATGACTTTGCAATACCTTTTCCTATCTGAAATGTCTTAAAAATGTCACGAATAGCTTAACCTTTATTGATTCCCTGAAGCACGTACTCGGATCAATTCGAATCTGAATATATCATCTGCGGTGTATTATAGCTATATCCATTGAAGTTGAAAACAAATACAGCATGTTGTTGAAATTTCTCAGATTCAAAGACTTTTACTTTTTCGGGGAGAAGTCAGTATATTGTATACACTTAACAGTGGCATGTAAACCCAATCATGAGTATTATTGATAAGTGAATACCTGATCAGATCAACTAGCATTACTGTATGTGAACATAGAACATCGTGCACAAAATCTTCCTCTTATTTATAATAGTGGCCTACTTAATACCCTAGGAATGAATTGAACACTGTTCACATTCTCATGCATTTGTGATGACAATACAGCACATGTACATTCTTTATTGCATTTATCCCTACTGGTATCAAAATTCCCGTAAGATTTCTATTTTCATTGCATGATGTAGCCAGCATCAGATATCTTGTCTGAACATTTTTTCTATCCATGATTTCCCAACATAATTTTGACTTCTATGCATTTTCACTATAATCTTCACACTTCTGTATAATTTGTACCTTTTTTCAAATTTTGACTTTTTCCAAGTTCGATATACGTGGTGTGATCCAAAATGTCCCGGACTAACCTACTTGCAGATAACCTGTGATAACGAATACTACTTCAGATGTAAATTTAGGTCTTTAAGGCATGAGAAATATGGTCGCCGAAATTTTTCCGGTCAGTTTTCTATTTTTAAAAAATATTTTTACATTTTAACATGAATTTCTGTATTTTCTGAATTGATCGAGATCCGATTTGTCTTATTGTTATAGTTAGATTGATTTTGATTTGTACCTTATTTGACGGATATCTTTGCCATGAATATTGCACGTCTTTTGTTAATTGCTTCATGTGTTACGATATCAATCAGTGAAGTTCATTCAGCACGCATTCATTAAGAAATCCGTGTCAACGATGGTTCTTTGTTCTATCAGTTTTCATGATGGATGTGACAAGCGTGTCTTCAGTCGAATATCGCAGTGTGATACGATACCTCCTGATCCGCGGCTTCGCTAATGGTGACATTCTAAAGGAATTAAGCCTGGCATATGGAAGCAAAGCTCCATCGAGAACTACTGCTTATTTCTGGATAAGCGAATTTAAACGCGGAAGACAATCTGTGGAGCAAGATTTTTCAACTGTTGGTCGGCCGCAGGAGATTCCGGAAGAGAAATCGAGTCAGTGCGATGAAGTGATTACAGCATACAGAAGGATAACCATCCGTGAGTTGTCAAGAGAGTTGCGAATCAGTTATCACTCCTGTCATGACATCATCGAAAGACTTGGATATCGCAAACTGGCATCACGTTTCGTACCGAAGTTTCTGTCACCTGAAATGAAGGAGAACAGACTTCTGGCGGCACAGTCAAATTTGGATCTCCTCGAAATGCACGGAGATCAGTTTCTGAACTGTATCCTTACAGAGGATGAAACACCTTTAAGTTTGTATCTGCCTCAAAGTAAGCGAGAATCTGCAGAGTGGCGAAAATCAGGCGAGTCTGCCCCTTTGAAAATGCGATCCAGAACATCACATCGCCGGTCGTTGATGCTGACGGTCTTTTGGAACGCTTCGGGAATCCAACTGGTTGACTTTGCGGATAAAGGAGTAAGAATCAATAGCGAATATTATTCCAATCTGTTATCTGAAGCGAGGAAGAAAATAAGAAAGCCACGAAACATTCCCCTCTACTTGCTTCATGACAATGCTCCGATTCACACCTCGCAGGAGACAACCAATGCCTTAACGAGAAACGGATTTCAACTATTGAGCCATCCTCCTTATTCACCTGACTTGGCCCCAAGTGACGTCTATCTGTTTAGATTCCTCAAAAAGCATCTTCGTGGACACCATTTTGAATCGCCAGTTGAACTGCGGGATGCAGTTACTGAGTTTTTTGATTCTTTGACACCGGAATTTTTTCATAAAGCTTTTTGTGAATTGAGACTTCGTTGGCAAAAAGTGACGAATGCTAACGGCTCATACATTGAAAAGTAAACTGTTTTCTGGAACAAAACATTTGTTTTTCCGTTAATTATTAGTCAGGTTATTAGTGATAGCTTAACTGTCAAGTTAATCTAAATATATTAATTCTAAATCGCTAGAATTTATAGGAAAATCTTGAAATTCAGACAAAAATGTTTGAAAATTTTGAAAAAATAGAAAACTGACCGGAAAAATTTCGGCAACCATATTTCTCATGCCTTAAAGACCTAAATTTACATCTGAAGTAGTATTCGTTATCACAGGTTATCTGCAAGTAGGTTAGTCCGGGACATTTTGGATCACACCACGTATAAGGCAATGTTAGCCATTGTGTAATTCTTCCTCGTAAAAGATATTCGAAGCGTCGGACAACCTTAGTGGTTTTTCCTGGTTAAAGCGATTACGCAATTCAGTTTACAAAAACACACTGTTCGATTAATTGATGCTAAAAATGTCAAACACATTTTGGTAAATTAACATAGAAAAAGCAGTAATTATTACAGTGTTTAATAAATATTGATAATGATGCCTCTAAAACTATATTATCGAATAATTGAAAGCTATGCAGGTTTGTGCACATGTAAGCCATATATCAAAGATTATGCCTACTAATGTCCACTGCCTAAAATTTATTGCAGTGTTTCTTTAATGAAATTGTAATGGCTAGGAAATAGTTCTAGCATTCCTTACTCACCTTCTTCAGAGGAGCAGACGAAAAATGATTCCTTGCAGCAGTTGATGATTCCAGGAATTCGTCCGGGTCTCCATGACGAACTGCTTTTAGATATGAAATGCCGTAATCGGGATTCCCAGAAAGCAAATGTTACGTTAATTCTCCCGTATGATCGAAAACATCTTGGAAAGCTTGACTTGCCGACAAAAAGTTTCCAGAATCGAAATGTTACAAACGCACGGATGTGAAATAGTAAGTTCGTAACGCCGGGTGTTACGAGCGTACGAAAACATAGTTAGCTGTATCTCAAGACATGAAAGTCCAAATAAAAACTTGACATAGCATGACTACTAGAAAAATGAAGTGCCTTCTTTAACTGATCAAATTGAGCAACATGTTGAATTACTGGGACAAATTCAAACTTTTAGTAGTGGGAAAAGTAATCAATTGACTGATGTACTTGCAATGCCGTCACCACTCACCATTGCAGGAATAACATCCCACGTCAGTGACTTATTTAGACACTTAGCTTCCTAAGCATGTCTTGCTCACAAACTGATCGCTTTCAGTATTCAATCATGAAGTATTTGACACATAACGTATTTAGTAGGGCCCTGCAAGTACTCGAAAATGTCGAGTCGAGTCAAGTACTCGAACGACGATGAGTATTCGAATCGAGTTGGCGAACATGTGCAAAAAATCCTAAAAATACATCTTGTTTGCATAGCTTTCATATTTCGATCACATCGAATTTCTCTTTAATGACTTGCTACTTTAAAACTGAAGATGTTTAACAAGTATATACAGATTTTTGTTTCAAGCGTTATTTTCTCTTTTGATTCAATACACTACTCACAAAAATTACACTTATCAACTTAGGTAAACAGGTTTCTCATAAAGGCAAGTGCAGGATGATATAATGGTCAGTAAACTACAACTCGGGCTACAAAATCACATTAATCAGCTGCAATTGATAGATAGAATGATGATGATGTGCTGTTCTCTAAAGTAATAAATAACTACACAAGCTTTTTAATAGCAATAAACTGAATATAGTACTATTAGATAAATGCACAATGCAAAAGTGTACAACTTGAATAAAAACTGCGAACTCCATTAATTTCTATAAATTTTTAAATAATAGAGCCTTCTCTGACATTTAACAGTGACCACTAGACATAGCGCTTCATAATAATGTGAAAAACACATATTGAAGTTAACTAGTTGATCTTGTTTAGATGAAATTGATATTTTGTCAATTTCCTAATGGTAACTGAGAGATGTTCTCTGTCACCCTGTACGGTATTCAGAATAGTGCCACGGTTGCTTAATAATTATTGTATAACATGCCTACAAGGTAAAATACATTTAATGCTTGAACAATAGGTTTTAAAATTTAGAACATTTTAAATTTGTGTAATATATGTCTAATGTCCACAATTACATATACTTATTAACAAAGGATAGACCACTCACTCGATCAACCACGTGCGTCGCCTTAAACCTTATTTTTTTATTCTCTTCGTTGCTTTTATTAGCCTAAGTAGGCCTAAACGCATTTTTGCCTCTTAATCGATCTATGAAAATTTTCCCGACTCGCCTCGAGGTTGTAAAAAGGCCAACTCGCAGGGCCCTGGTATTTAGTATCTCAATATTACAATATTTTTGTGACAATTCTTGAGACTACATTTTATGTTATGATTTTGTGTTATGTTATAGGCACATGTGATTTATCATGACTATAATTATGATGAACTCAAGTCTGCAAAAAAACTTAATATCGATAATCACATCCAATATAGTTATAGAATATAGTTATAAGTACTTCATGTAATAGATCTTCGATTGCTTACTCTCTCGGCATTTCATGTCGAGTAGAATTTTGATCTCTTTAACTAGACAAATTAACTGTCAATTGCTTGCAACAACCTCCTGATATTTGACATCCGGATATCAAGCTGAATTTTTAGACGTGTGGGCTGCTTCCTTATTCAATGCTCACTTCAGATTGTACATAAATGTAACTGCATCATCATAGTTCATTCATACTAGGGATGAAAACTTGAAAATTTAGACATAAAACTAAGGAACAAGTTCTAGATAAAATTACAGAGAAATGGGAGACAAGACACACCGTACTTTTCAAATTTTATCGATAAGGTGTAATTAAAATGTCGAAGTGTCATACTAATACCACTTAATGACAACATTTGTGTTCGAAAAGTGTCTTCTTAGATCCTAGGATTTTTTGTCAAAGGTGAAATCTGTTATTTAGAGCTGTCTGTAATGCATATAGAGGGAATTAGCCTCTTCACATCTTTATGTATCTTTCTGTATCCATCTTTATATCCATCTTTATGTATCTTTCTGTATCCATCTTTATACACACGTATCTTTCCGAATTTAGCTGCCGGAAAACTGCAATTGTTTTCATAGCTTCTAGCACGAAAAAATATTCGAAATCCATTATGTCTGATCACAGGTTTACATCAATTTGTTATAATATTTCTAGATCAAAAAGATTCGTGATCTACGCGTATGATTCCTTCATGTATGTAAGAGTTTGGTCTTAGCTGGAATGTGTGTGTTCACTGATGCCTCAACACCATGTAGTTTGCATCAGTGTATGTCCTAGCAATAATACTCTGATTAACTTCTACATTTTCAAGAAAATGGAAATGAATTTTCAGGTCAAGTTCCGGCCCAGGCGCTACAAGGTCCATCTACAAATTCAACTTCATGCCAATTCCCCTTTCATCTAGGCCTAATTGCTCTTTGGACAAACTATCTACTAAGCAGTGGACAGGCAGTGGCGTACCGAAGGGGGGGAAGCAGGGGATGCATCCCCCCCCCCGAAATTCGAAACTCTAAGTGGCATGAAAAAGGGAGAAACTTAGGCATACTGAGCATGTGAAAATATCGAGTGTCGGCTTTCGTAAAAATTAATAAATCATCCTTTATTTTGAAATAAAAATACTCAATTTCAGACCAATAATACTTGATTTAACACTTGAATATATACCTTGTAAATTTCTATAAGTTTCTATCAATTTTGACTGTTGATCAAATTTCCTCTTTCATCCTTCACGATACACGGGTATGGGTATGAGGCAGGTGATTATGTCATCGACAAATATGTGAAAGTCGTTAATCCTATTCCCCTCCAAGTTCCTAGGTCGGAATTTAATGTATCTTTGTTGATATTTCTTGAAAGTGGGCGAAGAGTTTTGCTTTTATTATCGGTAAATGAAATATTCAACACCTTTGTTTATCATGATAAAGAGGCGATTCAGCGAGAATCGTTGCGACTTCCTGTTGTGATAACACATTTGGAGATATTAGGATGCAATTTCCAGCGGCTGTTTAATCCATTAACTGAAGAAATGAGGTGAGTTTGATCCGTGCGTACATGTTTTGTTTATCACCACATTTCCAATCAACATGCCTAGGCCAAGTTTCTCGCGTTTCATTTGTTCATAGAAGCATGGCTTGACTTATAAGTAATTTAGTCGTAGCTACAGACAGATTCAGTTTATCACATTGACTTGGTGCGGTCTATATAGTGAACATTTCTATTTGTCAAATTATATTTTAACTGAAGAGTAAGTACATGCATTCTTATGAGTGATTTGCATTTTCAATGCAATAAAATGATGAAATCTCAATCAAGGTCGGTGATGCAATATACGGTACGGAGTAACCTCCACAGCGGCAACAAAGCCCTGCCGCTGCGTCGCTTCTGGTAGCAGATTCGATTTACTTCGACGTGACAACCCTCGGCCCCGGGAATCATTCCTGGGTGGTTGTCTTTGGCGGGAATGTGTTAGAGTAACGCTAACGAAGCAGTCGGAGGAAGAAAAACTCATGGGCTTAGATGCATCACCGACTAGGCCAATAGCAGTAGGATGTCCCCTAGTTAAGTTGGCCACCTTAATAAATTAGTCTGACTTTTCCGCCCTACCTTGATCGGATGACCTGTCTGGGGGTAGTGCTGAATGCAGCGACTTCGACAGTCAGTGAATCTAACAGGTACCCTGATCGAATCAACCATTCGAGAAGGACCGACCTGATGGATGAGACGGAAGTTTAATGCTGCACTCAATTCGCCAGCAGCTCCGATCGTGAGAGGGTGGTTCCTTCTCACCTTGAGGGTAGTTAGGTTAGGAATTAAGGACCAAAATATACTTGCAAAATACACAAAAGAATCATGATCCGTTATCTAAAATGTATGAGTTAGTAAACGTATGATAATTTATCTGAACAGTACCTGTAATAGGTTTATCTGATGTCTGTAGCCAAGGCGTAACCCACTCTGAGGAAATGTCATTGACGGAAGAGTCGATTGCTGATTAGATAGGCCTACTAAGGAACGTTTGGATCAGATTACGTCAAAGAACCGTCAAAAGATCTTATAGAGAGAAGTGAAACAAGACGAAATGTGTTTGATTATTGTAATTCCTAAGTTTGTTAAGGTTACATAGATTTATCCTAAGATTTTGATGATTCAACGAAGCATGGAAATAATTCAAATAGGTTGATGAACTAAACATTTTGAGGAAAAAAGTCAATCACTTGAATCTGCTGGCCTACGTGAATATCAGCCATCATTATTGGCATTAATACACGTTAGTAATACTTATAGCTCTTTTGTATTTTTTGTTTGTCGGCACTTGAATAAATTTTGTCGGCAAGCGATGCCCCCAAACTAATTTCCAATGCATAGTTGTACCACTGATTCGGTCATGATAAATGTGTAAGATGTCGGCAGAGTTTGAACGCTGGCAAGACTTTTGGCGACAACAGCCATCGTCCAACCGATTGGAGCTCAGCTTGACGGAGGCGCTGAGAGAGTGTGATAAGGATCTCTATCCAAATGTACATAAACTCCTAACCATTTTTTTGGTCACCCCAGTGACAACATGTACAGCTGAGAGATCTTTCAGCCTGCTTCGCTTACTTAAAACCCATCATAGGGCAATGATGGGCCAAAGGCGTCTAAACGGACTCGCACTTCTGGCCGTTCACAAGGACATTAAGTTGTGTTACGATTCCGTTGTACAGGAATATGCGAGAATATTTGATTCTCGATTGCGATTGATAGAATACATTTGCATCATATTATTATCCGTTTTATTCATCCATTTTTATAATATCTATTGAATATATGTAGGCTAATAAATGCATGAGAGATATGCATGTACCGGTACTGTTATATATACGAGTATATACATTCTGTTAATATATTTTGAACGCAGTTTTACGGATTTTTGTATTTTTTGTATATTTTTGTTTTTTTGTTTGAGCGCAAGTGTATATGATATTTGATTTGGCTTGATTCAACAGGTAAATCACATGCAGCTAAATCGACTAGGTCTATTCATACAAGTTCTAAAATTTTTGAGGTCAGTATTCAAATATCATCCCCCCCCAAACGAAAATCCTGGGTACGCGCCTGTGGACAGGTAATTAGTTTCATAGAAAATGTTTACGAAAGGAAAGTTTCTGTTGCTGGAAACTTGTTTCCAGGCTGGTCTAGGTTCTATGAATTTCCAGTATTCTTGATCGTGCTGAAATATATCGTAAAATTGTAAGCAATTTTATTGACATTTCCGATTTTTATCTCTTTCTAAAGATTTGATTTTAATGCACTGATCAAACTGTGCATCAAGTATCAAAACTGCTGTAAGCTCATGTTACAGAAATATATAGCAAATTTGCTTCAGTAGTAACAATTTTTGCGGATAACATCATCATATTATAAAAACGGTCAGTATGCAAAGTACATCATAGCATATGCAGGACAAATTTCACACACTTTAGAATATTCATGTGTCAAATAAGATATATACTATGATAAGTTATGAATAGTTAAGCGTCTATAATTGTGATACTCTATATAATGATTAAAGCATGGGAACAGATATAAAACGGCGTAACAGTCACATAACCTGACATTCGCGCACGTGAGCCAATTTAGAAATATATCGACCTATTTGTTTCTTTTGAGTTCTTCGACACGAATAACCATTTTAGCTCAAGCATATCGATAACAGGTTCCGTGCTAATTATGCCTTGAGCCGAAACTAAGTTATTATTATTATTATCATAAGCAAATAAAAACACGTTATTTCAACATTAACAAAACATCCCAATCGATATAACTCATAAATACTAGTTAGAAAATTCGGACATCAAATCAGAGTCACTTTCCGCTGTAGGCCTACCTACATATTTATCGATTGCCTAAAAGTTGAATTATGTTAAATAAAGTCAAAGTGGTAGTTCTAGAAGAAAAAATGTCAAATTGCATACATGCATTTGCAAGAAATAAGCTACCGGAACTTCAAAAAACACATCTCCTCTAAATTTATAACCCCAAACAAAAGAATATTTTTCTGAGACCTTCATCCGCGTATGTTCAGGTCGATCCGCGCAGGTTCCGCGCATGCGCAGCTCAAACACCTCATTCGCGCAGTTGCACGGAACCGCGCAGCGGTGGCAGCGCTGCATGTGAAACATCATGTTCCATAGATTATTTCACCATGTATATTAATTTCACATACGGTCAGTTGTGGTCAGTAGGTTTCACACTTATTTGATGCGAGCACATTTAGCAAGAATCCTAGTATTGCAGCGAGTGGCCTAATTAATTATGTGCCACAAAGCCACCGCGGGCGGACCCTAGATCGAGGAATCAACTCAGCAGACCAACAAAATGTGTACTGCAAGTTGCCATTGTCAGTCGATTACGCAATTACATTCTATTCAGAGAATAACGAAAGGAAATTCCAAGTTTCCGTTAATGAAGCGGTCTTGATATTCGACAAATTTTATAACGACCGAAATTCTCCATACAATGGTTGAAATCATGCTGTAAATAAATGAAACTCTTCGCTGTTAACATACAGCATGATTATTTAGATAACTTCAACCGGTTTCGATTGGAGGACAATGAGATGGGCTATCTAGAGTCACTATCTAAATGAATTTTTCATTTTAATTATTGTAACTTAATTTACATCGGTGAATCTGATAGGAGTTTCAGAGAGCGTATGAACGAACATCGTCATGATATTGCCCATAATAATAAAGAGTAAGTTGTTTCATTTCACTGCACAGAACACAAACATGATGAATCTGAAATGAAAATATCTATATCGGAAATATTGGAAACGAGAAACAAAGGAAAACAGAGGAACTCATCAGCCAACCGATGACAGATTGGCCTAATGGTATAGATATGCAGCATGTTATACAACGATCTTCCATTGTTGAGCACAAATCTCCTATCACTATGTCCTAATTCTTTGAGTGATTTTGTGTGTGACTTTTCTCTTGCTTATGTACTATGACTTAATCTTCAACGATACTGATAACCCAAGCTTCAAATTTACTAACTAATGTGATCATGTATATAATTACACCCTTTTCAACTTCCTGACGAAGATTGTGCCCAGTAGCCCACATCACTGTCCTCCAATCGAAACCGGTTGAAGTTATCAAAATAGTCATCTGATTTGAAAAGACGTTCTTTATTTTCATTAAAACGCATATTGAAGTATCGTCGAACGATCAGTCTCTTGGACTGTTGTTTATTCAAAGAGATTTCTAGATTCGCTTATCTTATTCTCGATCTCCGCATATTTTAGGATAGTGTATATGTCGTCAAAAGGCTATAGTGAATGGCACGCCTAGTTAACACCATTTCTGACGAGTACACCAACCATTCGAAAAGCAAGAAGGAGGAAATCTTCATCCAACATGTATTTAACATTCTTTCTAAATGGAATATTTCGATGATATTGTCCTTCAATATGATAAATGAATGAAAATAATCTTGTTCGGAATATTCTCCACTCCAATTAATCTCTGTGTGCCTCCAGTTGGACAAGGTGATGACAAGGACAGGAAACTGGAAGACCATCAATGAAATTGAAGTGTAAGATGTTAAGAAGATGACATCCGGCGTAGATTCTAAATTCAGGATCTTAGTATGTGAAGTAGGGGATGATAATATCCTGTTATTTTCTTGATTGAGTAAACTTCGGGATATATTAATGGCGGTTTTCAGTCATTAGGTCAGCGTTTGTGATAAACATATAAATAATAAAATACAAGATATATAATCATATATAAGTAATAAATATAATTATACTGTTAGCATGTATTATGTTACATAATAAATCATATTGTAATAATATCTAATATAATGATATTAAAAAATGCATTTAAGATAAATAAATGGTCGACATTCCGCCCTCCCCGAAAATAAATCCTGTGCATGCAATAGAAATAAAACGTCTGAAAATATAATCTGTCGGTTTTGATATCATACAATCGTTCAAAAACTCGGCTAGATATTAAATTGGTTAAACCAGACGAATTTCCGTTATAGTGAACATGGCCAATTTTAGTTTTCAACACCGATAAATAACAATTTCAAAAAATTGCCTGATATTCAACAATGGAACTTTTAAGCACGACAGCAGCGTTAATGTATTTTCATATATTTCTACTTATGTCATCGCAGTTAAATGCGAATGTGTTTAACATGAGAGATTGAGTAAACTTCGGGATATATTAATGGCGGTTTTCAGTGAGGGAGTATAAACTAGTTATGAAACAGGAGGGAGAGGGGAGAGATATGTAGATGTAACAGTAGAGGTAAATCAAGTGGCAGTAAACAAGCTCAATGTCAGATTTAGATTTCACATCTGAGATAGAAGTATATTACTTTGCATTTTATTTTGAAAAGAAACAATTTATTGTGTACCGTAAGACCTTCATCATGTCTTTGATTGGATTTTAATAAATTCGCGCCAAAATCTTGTTACATATTCTGCAATCAACTTCAAAGCTTGGTTCAAACAGGTGTTCTATTCAATATTATTTTCGCTTATTCTGGTTGGTTTTCTCTAGACATTTACTTACAATCACAATAGTTATATCAGAGATTGATAAAGCAAATAAATTTTCAATACGGGTGCATGAGCATTTTGATGTGTAAGATCATCAGTGCCATTAATTGGTCACGAAGTTTTCTAAAAAATTCAATTTTTCATAATTTTTCAATTATAAAATTTTTCAATTATTTTCATAATTTTCCTCCTGCTGTTTGAGGAGATTGTTCATTGCTAAAAACCTGGAATACTGTCGTGCAGGTATCATTCAACATAAACGATTGGTCAACTGGTTAAGAAGAAGAAAGCCTACTGCTCAGATACCTGGAAATTGAACAAATTTATTTTGGCCACTGATAAATTTCCTTATATGAGAAATCCTACTTCACTGCCAGCGTTAATATCTGGAATTTAATTACAGAAAATTTTTGATGATCAATCATGGCATTTACCCATTTCCTGAACCGGTAGTGTGGTCTCCGTCCAGGCAGTAGTATCTGTATCGAGTCCTCCGCGCCTCTCTCCATGTGTCCAAACCATCGCAGCCGCTGCTCCATCATCTCCTCCGTGATATGGGCGCCTTGCATTCAGCGCCGTATCTCTACGTTCTCTATGTGGTCCTTCAACGAAATTCCTAGTGACCACCGCAACATCCTCATCTCAATCATATGCAAAGCACGCTCGTGAGCAACCTTGGCGGCCCAGTATTCAGTGAAACAGAGTGCTACCGGTCTCATCGCCGTCATGTAGGCTAAATTATCGACTTCAGCTTCAGTGGCAATCCTCTGTCATGTAAGATACCGGTGCATTGTCGCCATTTTAGCCACGCTACATTTGCAACCCTACGTACATCAGGTAGAGATGCCCCATCTGCCGAGATCTTTCAGTCCAAGTATTTGAACTGGGTGGTTTTCGGTAGCTCATCGTCGCTCATCCTTGTCTCCCATTGCTGCATCTGATGTTCCCGTTCCGTTCTACCGTTGAAGCTAACGGTGCATCATCAGCGTGAAGCAACGACCCACGTGGCGCTTTCACAGGATAAACAGTAGCGGTGATAGTGCCGAGTCTTGATGAACACCGACTTGAATGGAGGAACTCGGTGAATTTCCAACTGGTCAACGCATCATGCTAGATACTCGGCTCATGAAGATCAGACTTGTTGCAATTGTAATTGCAATCAATTCCATTTTCTGATAAGCAATGTGTAATTGTAATTAATTTGTAATTAGCAAACAAATGCTTCTAGAGGTCACAGCATAAATCTTTGATTGAATTGAAGTCATAGCAGAGATGTAAGTGCAAACTTAATGTAGTATCCTGGAATCCACAAGCCTCGATGCATCAATTTTATCTTCAGCTTGAAACTTTGCAGAGACACAAGGCGAAACACTTGCAGGAAGAAAAATGTGCTGATTTGATGTCAACGATACAAGCGTGGTCTGTTTTGAAATTGAAGTGTAAAATGTTAAGATGACAACCGGCGTAGATTCTAAATTCAGGATCTTAGTATGTGAAGTAGGGGATGATAATATCGTGTTATATTATTGATTGAGGACCAATTGCAATTACTTTAGAATAGTCCGGAAAGAGAAATTGTGGGAAAACGTAGTGTAACAACGGCAATTATCTAAAGAAATTAAAATTCTGAAAATTCTTAAAATTAATCACAAGTCTGATGAAGATCCTTTCAAGATTGTTTGCAAGCAGTCACACTGCTAATAGCAGAAGAACAGAAGAAGCTGTAAAATGTACCAAATTGTAGGAGGCAGAGACAATCAGCAATGAGGTTCTGTTGAAGAAACGATGACACAACCGTGAGCCCGAAATAATTCAATTATAAAAAGAACACAAGTACATGAATGTGAAGACAAATCATTCGAAGCTCGAAATTGCTTTATTCAAGTATTGCTAATAGCCCTACTGTATTTCTTCGAATGTTCGGAACAAAAAGATTTTGTTGCAGTGTTCATTCAAGGACGGTGTCTATTTGAAACGAAAAAAATGTATGGATGACGGTGCTCCTACCAATGAGTTGATCGATGAGAATATTTCGGAAATTGGAGAAGTGACTTTGAAGCAGCATAGAAACTTTGTTTTGCTTCCCCGACATATTTCGCATACGTGTCTTTAATTCAGAATTATCCTATTAAATTTGTTGAGACGCACCGGTAATTTTTTATGGCAATGACTCCTTCTTTCCATGATTGAATAATAATTGGTATATGACTTCAAATGCCAGTAATTTTTTTTTGATAACCCGGTAATGATTAATTCAGCTAAAAACTGGCATTTCATGCAATATGCGGGTACTTCAAAGGGTGGACTACTAAGAATTTCTGAGAGAAATCTGCAAGCTGATGTCGCTTTTCTCTTGCTTGTTGAGGGAGATCTTTCGACCACTCTACAAGGTCATCATCAGCACAAATAGATATTCAATTCGATCATCACTGCTGAATCAGCGGTGGTTTTGAGGCATATGCAGTGTACAAAATGCAGTATGTACAAAACATAGCGTATAATCAAACCACTAGATGGAGGCCTATTCGAAACGAAGGATATTGCAGTCAAAAAATATTGCAGCAAGAAATTCAATGGGTGCACACCTTTTCTATTGCACATTTGCATCGATCTAAGAGCCAAAATAATCCAAAAAAAATTTAGACTGCCTGTAATATAACATGTAGCCGTAGGTTCCACTTCTCATCCAACATTTCTTTCAATACAGTACAAACACGATCACGAACAAAACGACAAAATTCCCTGATTTTCACTAGATTTTCCATTTCTTCAAACATGTTAATGAATTACTGAATTCCATTTCAAAATGGAGAGCGTATCGAAATTTCATTTCATTAACATGAAAATTTAGTGAGAACGTTAACAAAAACAGAAATCTATAAATATCCACAACCTTGAAGGAGAAAATCCTCTTAACGTTGTATTTCATCGTCACATGGGATCAAGCTAATGAAGAGGGAATTAATTACCTTGCTAAGTAATTCTATTCTCATCATTAGTTCGAATTCGAACCAATCTCCTTTCAAATCTGTAAACGAATTTTACGCAATAACACGCAAGGTAATCAGTCTCAAGGGATGGCATAAGTTGAAACCGACAAGCAATGAAGCGGTTATGGCATCTTGCATGTTACGGTTTATGACCAATATCTTCATGAAAGTCAGAGCAGGCCTTCTCGAGAAAATGCTTTCTATTCAAAGAACAAGCACTGTTCAAGCTACTACCTACGAACCAAATTAGTAGTCAGACGAATTCGCAATATTACATTGATGGTATAAAATTTACGACATTCAGTAGGCATGGGTCAATTTTTAAGGATCTTGTGCTGCTACTGCTAGACAGTACCGCATGTATCAATGCAGGTACCTACCGCTCCGAAGTGTAGTATGTCTATACACCATTGAAAATTTAGAACGAGCGCTAGCGAGTCATGAAATAGGTGAATTAGGTGAAAGTTATGAGTTAGGTGATTAGACGAAGCCAAACCGCCTACTTCTTTCTGCAAACTTGTCGATAACAAGAGATGGATCCATTTGGTCGGCGTTTGTGATATAAGATAAATAATACATACAAGATATATAATCATATATAAACAATAAATATAATTATAATGTTAGCATGTATTATGTTACATAATAAATCATATTGTAATAATATCTAATATAATGATATTAAAAAATGCATTTAAGATAAATAAATGGTCGACATTCCGCCCTCCCCGAAAATAAATCCTGTGCATGCAATAGAAATAAAACGTCTGAAAATATAATCTGTCGGTTTTGATATCATACAATCGTTCAAAAACTCGGCTAGATATTAAATTGGTTAAACCAGACGAATTTCCGTTATAGTGAACATGGCCAATTTTAGTTTTCAACACCGATAAATAACAATTTCAAAAAATTGCCTGATATTCAACAATGGAACTTTTAAGCACGACAGCAGCGTTAATGTATTTTCATATATTTCTACTTATGTCATCGCAGTTAAATGCGAATGTGTTTAACATGAGAGTTCTTTGTCTGTGTTCTAAATGTTTCTTTTACACTTTAAATGAAAATAACTTTGGTCGGGCTTGGTCGCGCTTGGTCGGGTTTGAGCGTCCAGGATGAAGCGGTCGAAACGCGATCGTCCTGACCAAGTTCCTGTTGATGACCTCATTAAAAATAGTCAAATAATTTGTATGCATATTTTTGTAGAATTTTATTTCACGTTTTAGCTTAAGGAACTAACATTAATTCTCTTACACACCTGGTAGATTTTAGATAACGTAATCCCGCTGTGTTAGCTAGATCTGGTATTTTGATTGGAAACAGACCTGTCCTCTTATCATCTGAATGGGCAGACTGTTAAATAGGATCTTTTCAATATATAAATGATAAACATAATTTTGAACAGAACGACTTACTCGCCAATTCATCACACATGAGGAGAGGAGAAGCGTTGTTTGTCCTTATAGTAAGCATTTTTTAAATTTTAGACATTTTAGGATATAAAAATTTTCTTTTAAATCATATTTTGTACCTATTGAAAATTAACTAGTCATTAGCTTGTTTTTTTTTTAATTTTTATTTTTGTTACCTTGACGCACTTTGCTACGTTGAATTTCAATTGACTGATAGATGAAAACATGCACCTAATTAAGTACATCAGAAAATTAAGTTAATTAAGAATAAATTTATCTTTTGTCATTAATAATCCTATCAATGACATTATCCCTTCATCTACTTTTCCATGAATTAATATATCAACTAAGTTAATGAATACAAGCAAGCAACACAAATCTTTACTAGCATTTTCTGTTGAATTTTCTTATTTTTCTGGAATCCCGGGATTGCGATCCACAGTCTGAACACTGGCTTCGCACCCGGTTTGTTTGAACTTTATCACTGCGGAAGGATACTTTTTAACACTGTAAAATCATTCGAGTAACTCCTGAGCGGAGAAAACGGAGAATTCCAACAACTATTTAAGTAGCACCATAAATCGCTTTCTGTGAAAGTAGAACTAAATTGCTGGTTAACTACAACGAAAGTTTTAGTAGTCGTCGGGGTTAAAGGAACAAGGGGATACTGTCTCGATGAACTATTTCTTGGTAGAAAAGATAATTCAATAACAAACTAAGACTCAATAATTTCCCTAAAGGATTAATAAAATCAAGCAAAAGAAATGGCGTAAATCCAAGAAATGATGCAAAAGAATTCAAACATTCGAAGACGAACCATAATTGACTAGGAATCGCAACAGTATCATATCATCACTACCTACAACAGCAATTATCGAATTAAAAAGTTGTTGGCAGCCCCTTCAAGAGTGGAAGAACATCCACCTCTACTACCAGCTGGTTTGAAGGAGTTTTCTTCAAGACCGCGATCGTGCAGTTGGTCTGAACAATATAACACGACTATCTTCGATAAAGAGGACGAAAAACCCGATCTCATGGCTGAAAAACACAGGGAAAACAGTCCGCCTTTTCCCTGTCGGAAAAAAATCAGATGCGGACTCGGAGCTTCCTTCATATTATGTGCCTAACTGCTTTACCTTTAAAATCACAATATATCTTTGAGCTTTATCTTTATCATCTTGACTTCATCTTTGAGCTCCAGGGTAAGGGAAACATAGACCAATTTTCAACAGGAAAAATTTCAAGTCAGTACACCAATTTAAAAGTAAACAACAACAAAATTTGTTTATTTTTAATGGTGCACTAATTTTTGGCAGACTTTTTCCAGTTGAGATTTGGTCCATCATTTATCGAGAAGAAAGATTTACCCAGCTGGGTGAATTCTGGCAAGAAGCATCTTTATCTCATAATTGAAATAGATCGGAAATCTGGCTTTTAACTTATATGAGCTTAAGTACAAGACATGGCTTACTGTCTCCAAGTCTTAATATAAGTTATTGCCATGTAGCTGCTGGATCTCCCTACTTTATAGTTCACGAACTTTCATTGAATCAATAACGCTTGTCGATTTGAGGGAAGTAAAGATACCTCATTAATATTCTCTAAAATACAAATTATGCTAGCAGTGGTCTCCGTGGCCCAGTGGTTAAGTGCTTGGCCTAGCGATCTTTTAGTCCCGACGTCGAGCCCCGGAAGTGTCATTCGAAGTCATCAGGAAGGGCATTCGGACTTAAAGATCACAGCGCTCCAGATTTAAGTCTGACAATGTCAGCACCATCCAAGCCCGTTAAACCATATGGGGAGTAGTGACGTTAAACCACCATTTTTTTGGACCTCCGCATGGCCTATTGCACTGATATACCGAATGTTATCATTTTGTTGACAATGGTAAAGGCTGACAGAATTTGCCGAACGATTACTCGGTAGGATTTAGTCACCGAGTCCGAGTCTATAGACCCTGGTGCTAATACATAGAAAACATAATGACTCCTTCCTTGTCGAGCCCTTTGATTGGCACTTTTAATTGTGTTTCTTTAACGACTTCCGGATGCCTGAGAAAGTGGAACGGGGGAACCAACGCGTCCACGGGTGGCGATAGTGGAGGTCACTAAGAGTTGGCAGCGAATAAGGGCCTAAGACCGAATCCGGAATTCGTCTGGAGCATCAGGATCTGTGCAAACCCTCACCGGTGAAAGGTTAATGAACAATTCGTTCTGAAATCATCATTTTAGCGTAACTGTTTTAAAACAGAATACGTAGTTTTATAAATTGTGCTTTTCAAGAAGTAATTTTAGTGCAAAATTACATTCACTCTACTCAGAGACAGTGGAAGATGACTTTGACTCTTCTGATTTGATCATTTCTTTATCTTCACCTTCTTTGCAAGATATGAATAACATGCTAAAACCAATCATTATTATTGTCGATGGAGAGACAAGACTTTAAATAGTCAATTGTGGTGCGATCCCAAATTTGGAATTAAGTGCAATCTAAGCCAGCTTTATAAAACCTACGTGGAGGTTGGAAGGATTTAGGTACTAAGCTGGTTTTTTAAGCTTAATTTCGATTTACGGCATCTTATCAAAATCTTTCTCTGTGAATTACCTTCATTTATCTAAAAAAAAAAACTTTTGCGAGCTTAACCTGAGATCTGGCTTTGTGGCCATGTTCGTTCGCGTCCGGGAGACCTGGGTTCAGACCTTGGTCGGGTCAAACCTGAGATTTAGAGCAGGCGCACTCTAAATTCTTGTCTAACACTCAGTAATAAAGAGCTAAAGTGGGAGAAATCAAAAGTCGGCCACGAGAAAGGCAAACGCTTGTCTAACGTGCTTCAAATCATTTACAATGCCTATTTATCACTTATTGAGAAAATGAGTGTTCAAATCAGGGCTCGTGAATGTTGATAGAAAAAGTCGAGACATTCCAAAATCATTCGTACACTCGAGTGTGTGCTCTACCTAATTAGTGTGAACGACTGTTCAATAACTATGGCAACATGGCTTTATTTGAGACTTTATTATCTCTAAGAGCAAATATTAACCATTATAACAGGATGGCAGGCAAAATTAAAGCCTCAAATTCCTGGGAGGTTACCGATCTCACCGCCATTCTAATATAAGTGAATTTGATTACTTAATCTGTTTGACTGTCTGGCCATATTGGAAAAGTAACAAGATTATAAAGGCACTGGAATGCAGATGTTTGATAGGACGGAAAAATAAGGATGAGCAGGGATGCTGTATTTGCTGTTAACAGTATACTAGCTGTTAACATTAACAGCCAAGCTGTTAACAGCAACTGTTAACAGCTTTTTATATTTAATCGTATTTAACTAGCTTTGCAACTGTAATTTGTCCTGTAGAATGCTTAACTTCCCTTCCAATATAATTCAACTTCCATTGAAGTCAACAAAGCCCAACTGCAACTAACATTTCAATTTAGCGAATTACACCTACATGTTAGAAACATTGCGTCTTACATTTAGTAGGCATACATGAGTACAAACAAGACCTCCATGACATAAACTTCATATTACACAAAAGAAAACAATGAACCTAAAAAGTTATAATAACGACTATATTTGAGGAAGTCTACAGACTTGAAAACTCTATTGAATCATAACAATCTTGAAAACAACTTTGTACCATTGTCATTCTTCATCCTCACTCGAGATGTTGAGTATTTCATTTTCAATATCTGTTGAGATATTTGTGTCATAATTCAAGATGCTAGGCATGTTGTAGCGAATAAACAGTTGATCGTCGAGTCCAAGTATATTAAAGTATATCACAAATTATAATCCTTTAATGAGGAACGTAAGACTACATGTAGTGTATGTAAAGAACGTTGATCATATAAAAGGTAAGAACATATCTATAACATTTCAGATGTCGTCAAATTGTAACATCTACAATCTACATTTATCTCTATCATCATTGCTATAACCAGTTATCATATAACACATCATATATCATATCAAATTATGACTATTTGTTCGTAAGAAATATATTGATTTTACCTGTTTTAATCAAACATCTTTTTGCCGTGTTTTAAGCACAATGCACGAATTTGCTGTTAACAGCTACAACTGGCTGTTACTGTTAACAGTTGGCTGTTAAGCATCCCTGAGGATGAGGTGTAAAAAAAGGCAGAGGACACACACTTACCAGCCCTACATCGTACTTCATTTTCGGTATTTCTCACACGGTAAATCACACGACCCATTAATATAAAAGCATGAACATACACTCAAGGCACATCATGTGCATGATAAAGTGATGTTATTTAAATCATCTACAGAACAACAATGTGTCCAAGATAAAAGATCAAAAAATCTGAATAAAATCAAGAAATTGGATGAACTGCATTTTAAAAACTCCTTTGCCCTTGATAAAAAATGGATGTGACATTGAAATTACTTACTTGTATATCTGACGACTGTTGCACAGGTATCTTGACTGAATAAGCAATATTTCGTTTCTCGAATACACATATGATTTCCCATCCTATTTTCACAATAATAGCATTCCAACGCGTTCACTGAAAATAACAGAGATTTTAAGGATAAATTCAACATTTTCACAAATTTTTGATGTAATAATTTAAAGCATGTTTCAATCCCATGTGAGATTCCATTTTCCAAAATAGCACTTTATTTCTAACCAAAATTATTCAATATCACAGAAGTTTCATCATGACATCAATCGATATTTGAACTTTGAAGCATGGATTTACATGTCTCATATGATGAAATGCTTGACTGATATCGGACTGTGAAATTTGACGCAATCACAGATGCTTTTTATATGCGTCTTATATATGTAGGACAACGTCCGACAAATTATGGATATATCTGGAATAATTACACTTGATTTACCTCACCAATTATTTATTTATTTTCCCAGAGAAAATATAGCGCTCCTTTCAAATGGCAAACATGCTTAAAATCAGATAGAGTACTTCATTCTCACGCTTGAAGAAAATAAAGCACGAAGACTTTATCCTCTTAAATTTTTCGGAATAATTACTGTACAATACATATGAAATGCAACATAAATCTATGGTCGTCATTCTTTTGTTCGACAAGTACTTTTCATCGACAAATATCTCTGTGGTTTTGCTCGATTGTGGTATTATTCGAAGGCAATTCATTTAACTATACAATTCTCCCACAATAATGTTTTCCACCAAAAATGTATCAAATGCATCCACTGAAAGTTGCCCGAAATGCCCTATCACAATATGTCTGAGCTTTAGACAAGGCTACCGTTATGTAGCCTGTCACACAAAAAAATAACTTTAAGCTTTTTTTAATTCATAATTTATTTTCAAACTTGTGAATTGATTCTGATGATAACCCTGTCATATTATTAGGATTGTCAGCATACCTTTGATATATCATTCGTAGTGCACAAAATTGTGAAGTCGTCATGAACAGTATGTGGTCATTGGTCAATGATCCCAGATAGTCAGATGCAGTAGCATGATGATAATTAACCTTCAAACATCGATGCATCATTTGCTTTAATAGTTAGCAGAATTTCATTTTCATGCATCGACTTTCAATGCAATCACTTCATTTCTGATGTGTGCTTCCTTTTAAATCTAAGTAGAGGAATGGGATAACGATCATTGTAGTCATCTGGGAAGTGGAAACTTACGTCTTTATAGTGACTCAAAGACTCGCTAAGCATACTCTGTCAAAAAATGTACGCAAAACGCGTTTCTAGCAGCATCTTCGTACATTCAAAGTTCCTTCAACATGCACCAAAATATCAAAATATCAAAACGTATATTTCTCAACAGAGAACACGATGATAGTGGGGCATGAAAAATATACAAGTATCATAACAAATGAGGTGATGAGATGAAATTACACATGGGACACTGGAAGGAGAGGAATTACATATACTAACACAAATTACATTTGGTCATAATCACTCACTGCATGCATCAATCGTATGGAACGCAATTTGAGATCATGAATTTTTATCAATAGAAACGGCCAGATATCATTGACTTTTTATCTTATTTATGGTATCCGAAAACACAATTCACTCCTAATTAATAAATCCTATTTAGTAAGAGGTCCGGAACAAGATTTTTATTAAAAAAACATCATGCATTTTATGAAATCATACGTACATGCAATACGAACTAATTTAAATGTCTAAGGATCTTACCTAAAATGGAGCATGCAATGTCAAGTACGAGCGTGAATGTTTTGAGACACTTGTTTCCGAACCTCGAAAATCGTATAAGCACCTTGGCTACAGTGAATTGACTGAAATCAAGTTGTGATCTTGATTGCGAAATGGCAGCCCACATCCGCATTGTAATATATACGGTGTGTGCCAAAAGTCACGCAGTTTTTCATTTTGTCATCATATTGACAAAACTTGCTCAAATATCGAGACATTTATATTTATTTGATCAGATATGACCCGGGGTTTGTGAAAAGTGTAAAATTAGTTTCTGATTCACTGAATTTTTTCTTTAAGTCAGAGTAGAAAACAAGTTATGTTCCCATAGAAATCATGTAATTTTTGAGAAACTTCTTATCACGGAATTAACTGCTATTTCAAGAAATTTAAGAAATCAGGAATCATAACAAATGTTCAAATGGTCCACCATCTTCATCAATAACACATTCTAGTCTATGTGGAAGGTGATGAACTGCACGCTGTAGCTCATCTTGACCGATGCCTCTTGCGATTTCTTTGATTCGTTCTTTCAATTGGTTCAAGTTGTTTGGAACAAAATTGTGAAACACTCGACTTTTCATTGTACCCCACAGGTAATAATCCAGAGGTGATAAATCTGGCGAGCGAGGCGGCCATGCTTGGAGAAATCCTCGAGATATTATTCGTGTATCGGGTAGTTCAGCGGACAAGAAATCCCTAGCCGCTTTCGAGAAATGAGGCGGCGCGCCATCTTGCTGGAATATTACCTGATTAATCAGATGTCTACGACGCAGTTCGGGAAAAACGTGGTTCTCCAACATGTAGCGATAGTTGTCACCTGTCACTGTTCCAGTGAAGAAGTAAGGAGGAAGCATTGTGTTCGCAGTAAATCCAATCCAAACACACATCTGTGGAGAGTGGCGTGCTGACTGAACAGTCAATTTGGGTCTTTCTGCACCCCAAATAACACAATTCTTTCGGTGCACATACCCATTCACGGAAAAGTAGGCTTCATCGGTCCACATAATGGAGTCCAAAATGTCAATTCGGTTCAATAAGAATTGTGCGTATTGAACTCGTTTAAGATGATCATCTTCACTCATCATTTGAGTTAGCTGCAGCTTGTATGGATAGAACTGTAATGCTTCACGTAGGATGCGACACACATTTCGTTTTGGGATGCCACTTGCTGCAGACACCTGGGATGTGAAAGCCACGTCAAAGACGTTTTCTTTCTGTAAATGCTGCAACGTCTCGCATACTTCATCTTTTCTATCTTCAGTAAGACTGGGTCGCCCAGATTTTGGCAAGTCAAAGACTGACCCAGCATCTTCGAATCTTTTAATCAGACGACTAATTGTTGTGGCACTAAAGGGGTCAGCTCTAAGTCCATGTGCAGTTTTGTAAGCCCTTAAGGTTACAGCTGCGCTACAATTGTTAGAATAATAAAGTTTGACACATTCGATTCTCTGCTGTAAATCCATGTTCACCTAACCACACTCAAAAAACGATGTTCTGAAATTCTGTTCAATTGTTCTGTTCACAGCTGATGAGTCACGCATAGCTTAATCAAATGTGCAACATTCGCTCAGTTTGCTGAGTCACCATTCCTCAATATCAATCACAATTTTTCCGAACCTTTGTCGTAATCTTCTGCTCTTAATGGCATAGATATCTTGAGCTTATATCGCGTGATCTGGATGACTTAAGTTGATTCTCTGGATGGATGCTGTTTCAATTGCACACTGCAGCAATTTTGCTGTGATCAAAGCTAATACATGTGCTTAGCTCTGATTTTAAGAAAAATTTCTATGAATAAGAAACTAATTTTACACTTTTCACAAACCCCGGGTCATATCTGATCAAATAAATATAAATGTCTCGATATTTGAGCAAGTTTTGTCAATATGATGACAAAATGAAAAACTGCTTGACTTTTGGCACACACGGTATTGTAATAATATACCACATTGCATGATTCTGATAGCATTATTCCCTTACGCTTCGTCTAGTCGGGGCATTTTTCATTCGCTGTGGATCCTGATGAAATCTCGCAGCAAAATGAAAACAAAGCAACATTATACGCCATGATTGAAGCACAGTCACTTAATAACAATTTTCAGACATGAGTCAATGTCACCTGATCACAATTAAAGAACTTAAACGAATTTGTCTTCTTCATGCAGCTTGGCATTGTCGAACAATCGAGAACCGAAACTTAGAAACGAGATGTCATTTTATAAGTACTATACAATTTACATGCTTTGTGCGCGTTCATATTTATCTCTAGAATGATAGAAGGAGGAATGAATATATATACAGGGTGGACCAGAAAGGTCTGACGGTTTTCAAAATGGTGTCATTGTCGAACTAAAATGATTTGGCTAATAAACGACCCATATCCTAATAGTGTATATTCAGGAGTTTATGTACCAGCAGTTAATCGCAGTCGTAGCAACAAAGTAACGTCACAATAATGTCTCAAAGTTTTCACTTGAAATTGCCCCATCGGCGAACGATGCATGTATTAGAGCGACCACTAAATGAAGTGATAAAAAAGACATGACGATAAATTGCTGACGCCGATCTAAAAATAGATATGATGCTATCATAGTTGAATAAAGCTGCCCGTAGGATTTTGCTCGGTGCCATTCGTCATGAATCGCTGGTCAATGAAAGAGCGCGTTTTTGTGGTAGAGACTTTCATGAAGACAAATTCAGTGACTGATTCAATGAACTTTTTGACGGCACTTCGACAAACGATACTCGCCGTCTCGAAATACCATCTTACAATGGATTAATAAGTGGCGTGAAGAGGGTTTCGGTGCAATATTTGCATTCTCCTGGTCGTCCGAAGGAAGTTCGTTCCCCTGGGACCATCATGCGTGTCAGGGACGCTATTCAGAGGAGTCCAAGGCGATCAGTACGCCGTCATTCAGTAACTCTTGGCATAAGTCGTGGAACCATGCAACGGATTGTGCATCGTGACTTAAAACTGCATCCATACAAAATTCAAGTTGTTCAGCAATTGTCGGATAATGACAGTGTCGTGAGAACAGAGTTCTGCGAAAGGTTTTTAGAGCTCGTGGAAGATCCTGGATTTCTTGACTCTCTTCTTATGTCAGATGAGGCACATTTTCATTTAAGTGGCTTCGTAAATAAACAGAACTACCGGTATTGGGCACCTAACAATCCCCGAGACATACACCAGAAACCTCTTCATAGTGAAAAAGTTACTGTTTGGTGCGCTATAACATCTACCAATATCATCGGACCTTCTTTTTCGAAGATTACTACGGCAAGAACGTGACTGTTAACAGCGAGCGATACGATACCATGCTTCGCAGCTTCTTGATGTCATTTCTTGAAGATATTCCATTGAATGAGAGACAGAAACTTTGGTTTCTGCAAGACGGGGCATCATCACACACGTCGCGTCAATGCATGAAAACTCTTCGGCAGATGTTTCCTGGACGATTGATATCGCGATACGGCGACATCAACTGGCCTCCTCGTTCGCCGGACCTTACCGCGCCGGACTTCTTTCTATGGGGGTACTTAAAACATGAGGTTTATAAAAAACGTCCCTCTAGCATTCCTGAATTGAAACATGCGATTCAAACTGAAATTAGGAACATTCAGCAAGACACAATTCATCGTATCATGCACTCCATTCCTCAAAGACTTCAAGAGTGTTTGGAAAATCGTGGTGGTCATCTTTTCGACGTCATTTTCAAGAAATAAAAGATAGATTTATTGTTGAATTTGTTTTATAGCTAAAATTATTGACTGCAGAAATGATTTATTTAGTAGGTCAGCTTATCAGATTAGTTTCAAAAATTAAGGAGAGAGGGAGTGTTAAGAAAGTTTCTGTATGGAAAACATCGAAAAAAATCGTGATTTTTTGGTTTTTCTGTTACAAGGTTTCAGAACGTACAATAAGCCTATTTATTGAATTGATGTATGTGTACATAAACTCCTGCGTATGGCCAGTTAGTATTCTCTCATTGCAACTCCGTAACTATTCTAGGACGTAGATGGCAATATTTTGAAAACCGTCAGACCTTTTTGGTCCACCCTTGAATATCTTGAATATATATATATATATATAAATAGTAGAAAACTCAGGAAAAAGTCATTAACTAAATTTCCAACCGGTTTCACCTGTTGATGCAGGCTATTCATGGAAAATGAATGTATTTGAAATCAATAGCACATAATATAAAGTAATACATAGAAATAAACTTATATACTTATAATATACTATATACTTATAAGGTGATCGTTCATTCAATGTGGGATGAAGGAGCTTGATCATAGCTTTTTCTTTTAGTTCGCGCTCTATTCGAGTGGCGCCTGGATGTAATTGGTAGATGGGAGCAGCCTCAAACATGGGATTCATGCCGTTCGCACAAACAGCTATATGCCTGCTAACCTCTAAAATTCTGTAGTTAGCATGAAAAATATGTTGTCTATGGACAGTCAGTCTGTTTCTAAATAAATCGCCAGTCTGCCCCACATAAAACTCATTGCAAGATCTACATCTCAAAATATAAATGACATTTTTGGACAAACAATTTAAGTTCCTCTTGATAGAAAAAGTCCTGGTATAATTGCCACACTTTAAGTTGATAGATGTGCCCGTGATCAAAAAATCGCAACAACCACAGCGTGGGTCCCCACATCTAGAGACGCCGGTAATAGTAGGGCGATAATTCTTATTTAAAATTCTGAGCAAAGATGGGGGTTGACGGTATGATCTGAAGATTTGACGATCCTGGAAAGGGGTTATCAATTTCAAGCTGTCGGAAACAGGTTTTATCACATTTGCAAAAACGTTGGGGTTATTTTTATTAAATGTACAAATGTAAGGAATAGCTTTATTATCAAACTTCTCTACAATTCTGGTATCACAACGAGAAGCACGGGAAAATGCACTATCAATAAGATCTGATGGATACTTTAATTTTAGCAAACTGGATTTTAGAGTCGCTAATTGAACTGCCTTCCTGTCATTATTAGAAACAATCGTATAAATACGTCTCGCTAACACAAAAGGGATATTTAATAAGATATGCTTCGGATGAGCAGAGGTAAAAGGGACATAGCTTTGACTGTCGGTGACCTTTCTATAAATGTCATATTCTAATTTATTGTTGTGTTTGTAAATTTGAACGTCTAAAAAATGCATCTGACTTTCGCTGCATTCCATGGTAAATTTTATGTTATCATGTAAGTTATTCAAAATCGCACAAAATTCTTCTATACAGCCAAAGCTACGATCCCACACAATCCAACAATCATCAATGTAGCGAGTCCACCTCGCTATAATTTTTGAAGAGATATCATTATTATACATTTCTCTCACAGTGTGATAAAGCTTTTCCTCTAAGAAACCCATTACAAGAATAGCAAATGTAGGGGCCATTTTTGTGCCCATGGCCGTTCCTGATGTCTGCAAGTAGATAGAATCTTCGAAAGCAAAGTAATTATTTTCTAAAACAAAGCGAACAGCTGAAATTATGAACTCGTTAGAGAACCTTTCCGGGATATAAGAACGTTTTTCGTTTATCCAGAAACTGATAGCCTCTATACCCAAAGAAACAGGTATTTTAGTGTATAGTGATACAACATCAAATGTGGCAAGCAAGATGTCATCAATATCAAAATCCACAGTGCAACAAGATGCCATAATTTCCAAAAAATGAAGTGTATCTCTGCAGTAACTCGGCACCAAAGGAACCAACGGCTTGAGAAGATCATCAATAAAGGAACTCAGATGACTTGTGGGAGAGAAAGTGCACGACACTATCGGACGAAATTTGAGATCGGATGGAGGGGAGATATCTGTACAGCCGAAATTGTCCACATTGATATTGGAAAAATGATCCTCATGCTTGTGTAATTTAGGCAGACCATAAATGTAAGGAGTTTGACAATTGAAATGCGTCAGAAATTCTTTTTCAGTTTTCGTAAACTTACACGAATTGTCATTTTCTCTTATTAGTGTTTTTATCTTGCTTAATGTGCTGTTGACATTATAGTGAGCTATGAAGGTGTATGTATCATTATCGTGTAAATGTTCTTCAAACAAATGAACGATCACCTTAAGTTTATTTCTATGTATTACTTTATATTATGTGCTATTGATTTCAAATACATTCATTTTCCATGAATAGTCTGCATCAACAGGTGAAACCGGTTGGAAATTTAGTTAATGACTTTTTCCTGAGTTTTCTACTATTTATATTATTTCCATTTTGATTACTCTGTTTTTGTATTATATATATATATATATATATATATATATATATATATATATATATATATATATACTCGTATATGATATGATATGATGTGATATGATATACATATACGCGCGGTCCCGTAATATCAAAAAAATTATTAATTGGCAGGTCCTACACGGCTTGCATACAAGATAGGAAAATCTAGCTTGTGCGAAGCAGCCTCACGCTTGGCCCATTAGCCCCTGCTTTCGTACCAGATGGTCGCGAAGAAAAATGATGCTTCTGGTGTTTTCGACATGACTATCCGACGATTCTGATAAAAACAATGTGATAAATTGAACATTAAAATCCCCTAACAATGCACTTTCATGCTCAAGTAACTATGAATTCGAGCTTATGAATGTATTTGAAGGCAAATTATACTTTATTTACTGCAAAACGAGCACTGGAAGCGATGAAATTTGCTGTTGTTTTTCACTAAAGGAATGGTCTGGTCCTCAATCAAACTGCATTTGTACATTCCCGATTGGATGCTGAATGTATTCATCAACTGCATAATGTTGTTCGAAGTTAACAATTAACAATTCGACACTGGGTTAGACCCGTAGAGTAGGGATCTAACAGAGTGGTAACTCCCATTGAGAATGTAAGTCATCTTAAGAAAATACTTGTGTTTAGATGCTTGTCATAACATAAAGAACAGTAAATCTACCCCGACGTGGCGGCTGAAGGGTTGCGATTCGATCCAAATCAATTTGAAAATTTTAAGTTCTAGTGATACCTACTGATCATTAGTAATATGATGTAGATAGTGGAATTGCTATCCTCTTAAATTTATGATAGTTCGAAATTTCGTCAATATTGGATGGCAAGATGATAAGGAATTAAGGAAAATCTAATACTTGAACTATATTACTTGGGGTAGGTGTAAAAAGCAATTGTTGTATTTTTCGAAAACCACTCAAATATGCATATGGTATAGAAAAATAAGAATAGGTACTAAAATTTTTTTTGATGCTGATGAATCGCTTGCTCGCTTTTATAGCCTTGCTTCGTCAGTATATTATATTAAACATATTAAATTATCAGTTTATGCACATCTGACGTAAAGTCATAGCGTAAAGTGATGATGCAAAATATTGACTACAGGAGTATTTTCACCAATATTGTGAAATCGTGTGCAAAGACACACACACACATGAACAGTTCTCTGGGCTGTGGCATTTCACTGTGATAGGAAGCAGTGTTAAGAATTTTCAACGATCGAATGTATATTGAGATGAAGGTCATGTCACTCAATCCCAGCTGACTCAGTAAAAGTCGCATTGCACGGAAACTGTTCGTGTATCACTGCAGGGATTTCCACTTCAGGAAACAGCGGCTGCAGAATACCGCATCGGCGCTTATAACGAGGCAAAACGTCTGAGTTTGTTGAGTTATAATATTGTTATGAAAACAAGGTCTTGAAGTAGGCTACAGCTACAATTCAAATTGTGAACTATGACATAGAACGTTAGAATAACATATTGACATAGATTATGCATAAGTCGATTCTGGTGATGATATCTGCTGCTACATAGGCCCCTCCCAGAATCGACGCAGTTTCGCATAAACATGAACAATTACACAATCATGAGTTTGCATGTAACTACACGTATATGTGATTTTCCTAGGGATTTTAAAAAACACCTCTTGTTTTAAAACATGTTTAAAACACCAGAATAAAAAACAGGTGTTTTTTATTGTTTCTGAAAAGATGAAATTCATCAATAAAAAGGATCATGAATCCATTCTATCGATCAAAACTTCCCCTAATTTCCTCAAACTGCAAAAATTTGTAAGACAAGCTTGATAGAAATAGAGCAAACAAGGGCTTAAATAGCAAAGCCTTTGCAGTCAATCAAAATAAACTCATCGGAGCCATTTCCTCAAGCGATCATAGCATCTAGTATTTAGAAGCTGCCAATCCCTATTTGTCATTTTCATATTTGACTAACATTTTGAGTCTCATTGTATCAAAGCATTTTTTGGAATTTTGAGTACATTGGTCTGCTCTGCATTGTTCTGTGAATAAAGGGGATCATTTTGCAGTTTCTTTCATTAAAAATGGCCACCTGCACGAAGAGTAATTACAAAAAATTGATTTGGTGACTGTCGGCTTCTTTGATGTGTATTTGAGCGACATTGCTACCACAGACGTTTAATAAAGCATCGAAATGATTTTTTCGCTCTTACCGCGTTATTTCTTTACCGATTTCACTGGGATAAACATGTTTATGAACCAAATTTGAAGGAGATGTCAATAGCATAAGTGATTTATAAATTATGGCAAGTAAAATTTTTGATAATTATGAAGCATCGGTTCCCTTTGAAGTGACGGCGAGTTTGAGGTGTGGCTTATCAAGACAATGAAGTGGACAGTCAGTCTCAGCCCATCCTTCTCGCTGCTGATTTCGAGAAAAGATGTAAAACTTTTTGCTGTTAACGTGACTCAACCAATCACATTTCAACTTAGAGGATAGGTATCTAATGCACTGACAGTTGTTTTTCATTCAACCTCTTATTCGTCGATTGACATGTCAACAGTACGCGGAAGACCAAAATCGAAGATTGTGACCAAATATTTTTTATTTTCTGAATCCTCTGAATCCGACGATCAGAAGAAAGATGAGAAGAAGTGTGTCTTTTGTCAATGGACATCGAAAGTTGGGACATCGCGTCTTCTTGATCACCTCGTGAAATGTAAGAATTGCCCTGAAAATGTTGTCAAAAAAGTTAATACGGAACGCGGAATACAGCCGACCCAGACTGCTTGTTCAACTTTTTTTGACCTGGATGGAAATGGTATAGCCAGCTCAGTGACATCATCAGCTGCACCATCAACCTCATTGCATCCTCCTGAATCTACTGATCTTCCAAGACCGAGTAAGGTCTTCTCGCACTAGACTGTTCTTGTATTTTGACTGAAACAGCAGACTTAAAATCTAGTAATAGGCGGCAAAATCAAATAACCATTAACAGCAAAGCAAACCTTTAACCACAATGCAACGTTTATAAAGTATATGTCTTCTGATAACAAAATGCCGTTGCGCTAAATGAATAAAAAACATAAAAAACATTTTAAAACAATAAAAAACATTTTAAAACAATAAAAAACATTTAAAACAATAAAAAACACCTATTAAAAAACACGCGAATAAAAAACATGTTTTTTAAAAACCCTAGATTTTCCTAAAAAAATTAGATGAGTAATAACCAAACATCATTTTTAACTTGGTGGAAGATTTAAGCGTCCAGAGGTAGTTTGAAATTCGTCCAGGTATGCCGGTTTACAGCGGTCGATCGAGACCCAATCCTGGCGATTTCCAAGCGCTAAAAACAGGGCTTTATCAGTTCGGTCAATTATCAAAAAAGGTCCCTGGTAAGGACGAGTTAATGGGATACGATGGGAGTCAATTCTAACGAAAACGTGAGAAGCATTTTGTAGAGATTTTGGCACATATGAAGATTTGTATTTTCGTGGAGGAGGCACGGGAGAAAAAGTACCGACTTTGATCCTTAATCTCTTGATTTCAATGTCATCGTGATCTGTGGGGAAGAACTCTCCTGGTACTATCAAAGGCTCACCGAAAAGTCTTTCAGCTGATGAAATCCCGGTGTTTTCTTTAGGTGTGGATCGCAAGGATAGTTAAGTCCAGGGGAGATGCTGGAACCAGTTGTGATCATTATTCATGCGTGCCATCAGGACGCTTTTCAAGTGTCGATGCAGGCGTTCTATGACACCATTTGATTCTGGATGATAAGCCGTCGTGTGATGAACTGTGATACCCATTAACTTGTTAAGATTCGTCCAGAATTCCGAAGTGAATTGAGAGCCTCTATCGCAAGTCAAGTCTTGAGGGATCCCATAGCGAGCTATCCAACCGTGAAGGAAAGCTTGCGCGCATTCTTTTGCTATAGCCTCTGTGAGGGGAAAGACTTCTGGCCAGCTGAGGTCCGATCAATGACAGTCAACAGGTATATAAATCCATTGGAAATCGGAAGAGGACCTACGATGTCCAAGTGTATTGAGCTGAAGCGGCGAATTGGGTTTTTCATTGATTCGGTCGGAGACTTGGTGTGACGATAAACTTTGCTTTTTTGACAGCTTTGGCAGGCTCGAGTCCACTCTGAAACATCTTTATTCATGCCGAACCAAAGGAAACGATCCGTGATCAATTTTCTTGTTGATCTTATTGATGGGTGGCCAGTTGAATGCATAAGCGTAAAAACTTGCTTTCTTAAGGATTCAGGGACAATTGGTCTTGGTCTTTTCAAAGAGATGTCACACCACAACGTCACAGAGGAGCCAGGAATTGAAATTTTTTCGATTTTCAAGTTAGGATTCCTTAAGTAGGAGTCAGGTAATTCAGCGTCTTTGTTTTGAGCTCTTGCAAGAGCTTCGTAGTCAATTCCGATGTTGATTGAATCTAAACGAGACAATGCGTCCGCAACAATATTGTCTTTCCCAGGTACGTATTTCATAGTGACACAATATTCTGATAATTCTGATAATTGCCGCTTCTGTCGATTGGACATTGGATCGCCTATCCGGTCAATTGCTTGGACTAAAGACTTGTGATCCGTATAAAGGTTGAAACTTCTTCCGCCGTCTAAAAAATGTCTGAAGTGCCTGACCGATAGGAAAGTTGCGAGTAACTCTTTGTCAAATGCACTGTACTTCAGTTCTGGCTCGCGAAGTTTTCTGCTAAAGAAAGCCAAAGGTTGGGAAACACCATTCACAACTTGCTCCAAGACAGAGCCAACTGCAGTATCAGATGCATCAGTTCTCAGACATATCTCTGCGCCGTGGACGGGATGGTTCAACATTACAGAATTACTTAAAGCCTCTTTTGCCTCATTAAATGCTTTGCTTTGATCTTCATTCCAAATGAACTTTTTTCGGATGCCGATTGATGAATAAATTGGTGCCATTATTCTTGCGGCATTAGGAATGAATTTGTGGTAATAGTTAATTAAACCAGCAAAACACTGCGCTTCTTTCATTACTTTTGGTTCTGAAAAGTCAAGTATTGCTTTCACTTTCTCTGGAAGTGGTCGAATTCCTGAAGCATCGATGACATGACCGAGGAATTCAATTTCAGGTTTCTCAAATGCGCATTTCTCTAGCTTGATGATTAATCCGTGCTGTTGCAAACGTTCGAAAACAGTTCGAAGATGATTTTCGTGATCAGATTCATCTGAACTGAATACAAGAATGTCGTCCAGATAGACAAAAACAAAATCAAGACCATGGAGAGCTTTATGCATTACTCTCAAACGTTTGTGCTGCGTTTCGAAGACCAAAACTCATTCTCAGGAATTCGAACGAACCGAAGGGTGTTGTAATTGCTGTTTTCGGTATACTTTCAGGATGGACGGGCACTTGAAAGTAGCCTCTGATAAGGTCAATTTTGCTGAACATGGTTGAACCAGATAGTTTTGCAGTGCAATCAGAAATGAGAGGAATGGGATATTTATCCGGTGTTGTCCGCTGATTCAGTCGTCGATAATCACCACAGGGTCTCCATTCCCCGTTTTCTTTCGGAACCATGTGTAAAGGCGATGCCCAGGGTGATGATGACGGGCGAATAATGCCTAAATCTTCCATTTTACGAAATTCTTTTTCAGCTATGGCTAGTTTTTCAGGACATAGACGACTCGGACGAGACCAGACTGGTGGGCTCGTGTTCAATATGATGCTGTATACCATGCGAAACAGTTAATGATTTGAACTGAGGAGCAGCAAGTTCTGGAAAATTGTCAAGTAGCTTCAAGAATTTGTCAGTGTAGACCACTTTTAAGCTCATGTGAGTACCAGCCTGTGGCTGTAATGGAATAGAAATCAGTGGCTTTTACTAATCGATGTTTTGCGACATCGACCAATAGTTCATAATGAGCCAAAAAAATCAGATCCAATGATTGGCTGATTGACTTCAGCTATGAGAAATGTCCATTTGAAATCACAATCACCTAGTCTGACCTTAAGCAGTTTCTGTTCGAGAATTTTATTGAGTCCTCCATTGGCTGAAACTAAATGACAGTGGTCCATCGTATGGAGTATAGGAATCAACTTTGAACGACGGTGGAAGAACCGATTTAGAAGCACCTGTGTCAATGAGGAATTTGATCCCACTTAAGAGATCAGCTGCAAGGAATAGTGTCTTTGTCTGCGGTCGCCATTGAGTTTATTGACGACCGCTGTTCATGTTTTTTGAGTAAACACAGTCAGGAGTGCAAGATCACGCTCTTTCACCAAATTTTTCGTGATAATAGCACAATCCCTCGTCATTCAGCTGAGGAGTTCGGGTTTGTGCTCTTTGCGAACTTCGGTAAAAGTTTTGGTTCGTTGAATGATGTACTTTTCGTTTCATTGCTGAAATGCTCATTGTTGGATCATGAAAAACAATAGATTCAATTATTCTTGTCGAGTTAGCCCGTGACGTTGACGAAGAGGTATGCTGCCAAATGTTCTGAGCTCGTTCTCCCAAGTCTTCCATTGACAGTCCATTCGTGTTGTTCATTTGATCTCTTACAGACTTCGGAATTGTTCGCATAAATATTTCGGCAAGCAGATCGACTTGAGAGCCATCAGCTTTTAAGGAAAGCAATCGCATCTCTTCTGCAAGTTGAATAGGGTTGCGGTCACCTACTCCCGATGTTAGAAGTTCAAGTAAGGCATGCGACCCCTCAATATCAGTTAAATCACAGATATGTAGAAGTTGTTGTTGGAGATCATCGTAATGAATTTTACCGCGGTCTGCTTGTTTGAGAATCCAAGCGAACAGTCTTGATATGACATCAGATGGTAAATTAGCAATTACATGGATTGACTTGGTAAAAGGTGAAGTTATGTTTGCGATTGAAAATTGAGCGTCACAAAGTATAAACCATGCTCTGATATTTTTGATCATAAATACTGGAATTTTGACAGATACTGAGTTGCACGAAGCGGCAGTTGAAAAGCTAGCATCCATTGTTTGTTCGGGCTCACCAATATAACGAGGCAAAACGTCTGAGTTTGTTGAGTTATAATATTGTTATGAAAACAAGGTCTTGAAGTAGGCTACAGCTACAATTCAAATTGTGAACTATGACATAGAACGTTAGAATAACATTGTGACATAGATCATGCATAAGTCGATTCTGGTGATGATATCTGCTGTTACAAGCTGCATCGTGAAGATCAAGTTAGATTTAGCTCCTACAGCTCAACTTACAAAACTTTCTCGATTCCCCCGCTTGACATGACTGCTTTGAAAATGTTCAACATGAAGCAGGAGGGCTCTGTTGTCGGATTAAGATGGCAGACCATTTATGATAGGATGGTTCGGGGATATACGAGCTGAAAGAGGCTAATTTGTTTAAATTATGTCGAACTGCTGTGCTATCATTATTGATTCAAATTAAACAATAATTTCATGATTCTTTTCTCACGGCTTAAGGATTTCAGGCGTGAAGTTGCTTCGACCATAGAATAATTGGTTTCTATAATATTGACTGTCAAAATGAATAACTTTCAAAGTCGCTTTTATCCCGTAATCGAGGTAATTGCAATTAAGCACGCTTTCATACAGCTGACGAGAATTAAAACTCGATGATAGGTTGGGAATGCAAAATAAAATGACCGTGATGAATTGCACTCCTATTTTATTGACAGAGCAATTTATATTGATAAGAAAATCGTAAGGGCCCAATCGGTGCCAAGAATAGACTTTTCACACATTGAAAAGGATCTAGACTGGTGTGTGAATGTAAAATTCATGTCGTTCATTATTTCGATAGATTTATGGCAATAAGACATAACAAAAAGGATGAGCTTTTGTAGTAAGTCTATGGTAAGCTTAATTTGAAGTTGAATTGGCCCATTTTTAAGAAGCTACATAAATGAAATACTACAACTGGTCTACGTTAAAAAAAACAAAAATGACATTTTTCATGAAATATATTAGAGATAAGGAATATGGTGAAGGTTTCTCTTTCTTTTTGGACTTCCTGAAACTGCGTCTTTCTGTTGTTAATCGATCAAAATCCTTGAACTCGAAACAAGATTGAATCTTCAGCATTGAGATATCTATGATTTCAAAATATGTTGGTGACGATTTGATTGGCACATAAAATTAGGAAGTGCAACTAGAGAAGTGTATTAAAAGACTTATGCGGCAAAAATCACTCGTCTATTCTAAGCAACTGTGGCTTCTAAGATTTCCAAGACCTGAAGTAGACCTAAATAAGTAGAGTGGTTCAAGTAAAAGTTTCTAATTTACATGAGTCTGTGAGATCTACTCAAGCGGTCATATTGTAATTCGCACTGCAAACTGCAATACACAAAATACAGTGAAGCCTGTGTAAGTGGATCCCTGATGAGACATGAGCATAGTGGAAATATGAAGGAGGTCCACATAAGGAGGCCTTATTCTTCGCAGGACTTCACTGTAAGCCTACATGTACCCTGATAAAAATTACTAATTTTAGGGCAATTTATTTAAAATTTTGCAATACTGTAGGCCTGGCTTCAGATTGATGCAGGCCAACTGTGTATCGTGCAATGAAGGCCTACATAGGCCCTAAGTAGTCTTTCATACAATTACATTTCGGTCATTGAGGACAAAATTGATGCTGGCAAGGCAGCCTGGGGATTCTCATAATTTCAGTGTTATTATAGGTCGCAATATCTTACCTTGAAAATGCATGCATATTGAGGCCTATCGAAACAATGATTGAGACTGCTACCTAAGAAATCAAATTGTATTTCTGATTATTGACTTTGCAGATTTGACGTTTTAAATGAACGAGATGTGCACGAAAAGGACTCGCATTGAACGGCGTTCATTGCTCAATTTCGTGAGCTTGAACAGAATGCAGTTGGCAACTTTAAAATTGAGCGTGAACTAAACGCAGCTCAAAACCTGCCGCTCTCTTTTATCTTACGACATTATGTAAAAAAAGAAATTATCAAAATAAAGCACTTTCTGCTATAATGTGTTTCATCTCTAATCTCTATCATTCAGAGGTCTTAATGATTTTATACAGATCAGCTTCTCTGAAATTCAAATTGGTGGTACTGGAGTAAGAAGCTTTGATGGAAATCTTCAGAGGCAACGCGATTTTTGATGAGCAAGTTAGCGGGTGCTAGTGGATACTTCACTATGAATATTCTTTTAATCACTAATATGAATGGCTCACAGTACACATTTTTGAACACTTTTAAACATGTACACATCAGGTATTAGCACGGCGACATCTAGCAATTTCTAGTTTTCAGACTATTGTATTTTTCCCGTTTGTGATGTAGACTAATTTCGATTTCCGAAATTTTCCATATCATCATCTTAGTAATGGTGATCGCATAAATCAACGAAATACATCGATTTTCAGGGTGTATTGGATTTTCAATTTCCCTGATTTTTCCAGCGTTATACACCCTGAATTCATCAAATCTTTCCAAGCTATCAAATTATACTTTTCACAATCAGACTTCTTTACAGAATATGCTAAGAACATTATTTACAGAATTTATTACAGAACATCATTAACAGAATTTTTCATTATTCAATCAAAAACGCCTTTGAAAATATGGAATGTATATCATATTAACTCGTCAATCAAGAGACATAATAGTGATATAAAAACTTTAGTATGTTTGTAAATCGCTGATATGACAAAATCTATAGGTCAAGAAATTTAAATGCACTCTCTTACGGGTTGATTGATAACAAAACAACAAAACTACCATGTCACCATGATTTGACGATCTTAAATTGAAAGTCTTGACAAAAGGAAGAATTGGTGAAAGAAGAAATGTCAAAATTTGACGCTGATATTCACCCAACACACGCACGTCGGATGATTTTCATGAATTCCTGGAAAACAACATAACTTGATCTACAGCGGTATTCCTCTAAATGAATTCATTGAGGCAACATTTAAAAAGGGCCTCACTTGTGCCAAACTGCCTCCTCAACTTTCTCTGCTCTCATTCACATTTAAGACGCTCTTGATGTTATAAGTAAAATGTAACAGTCTAACTATGTGTTAAAAGTTTGATTTGATAGCTTGGAAAGATTTGATGAATTAATCCACGTGAAGGTGGACATAGGATTTCCAACTAAATACACGAGAAGGTAGACTTCACCATTCCAATAAGCGGCACTTTCAGCTATCTCTAGACGATTACCACTTGAGATGTCTTCGCCAATATCAGTTATTAATATGTTTCATACTGCACATTATACATATATGGATACATCCTACATTGATTATACGTAGCATATATAGCCTACTACACGTGCTGATACTCGACGCCATGCCATACAGTTTTGCACAATCTCTCGGACAAATATTCAGTTCTCTGTTCGGCTATAAAGCGCTTTATTCTCAGCTTTCCAACCTCGCACTCTATAGAGAAAAGGATTCTCAGCCAATGTTAACTTTCACAGTAATAAGAGAAACATGGTTGGATATAATCCAGTGGAGTAATCTGCGGCTAAAACTCGCTGCAATCAATCCACAAAATTGATGTAAATGTGTCAGTCGCTCGCACCCATCGCATTGACTTGCACCACTTCTTTTGTGTTGAATCTACGGTGATCATGTTTTACATATAGGAATTACTCTCCTTTAGTAAATATTGTGAAATGCTATCTTGTTCAGCACAGCACAGTCGAACATATTTTATTGGTGATAAAATACACTGTCTAAAACCGATCATTTTTTCCTACTCATTTGCGACTATTAGCAAACATGGGTTCCAGGTGGACGACAAACTGTATCTGCGTTACGAGAGAGACAAACGAAATAGGTTTGAGAAACACTGCAATTGAGTCACAAATCTTGACATTAGTTTCCTATGACATCAACTTACCTGACTTCATAAAAAACACGGTCATTATGCATAATGTGAAAGCTAAGTATAAAGACTTGATCATTTTTTTCAGAAAAAAAATCATGCAGGAATTCCTCTAAAATAGAAAGAAATTTTTAAAACAGTCTTTGTGTTTTACTTGTTCAGAATTTAATGGTGCAAACAAAAAATACATGTAAATGCAGAATTCTTTTTTTACCAAATTCTTTTACATTTATCCTTATTCCACTTAGTTCCAAGCTCACGAGTCTTCCAAACGTGTGAGCAGTGTTCTTGACACATTGCGCATGAATTGCAGTAGAGAAAACTAGATTTCTCTGCTGCAATTCATGCGCAATGTGTCAAGAACACTGCTCACATAAGACTCGTTTCATTAACCAAACATATGAGCATTATTGTCAGACCACTACTTTATTAGGACGGACATTTATCCAGAGCAAGCTGAAATATTTGAATGGAAATTCAATTTCTGGTTACATGCACGCAATGGCATGCATTCAAAAGACCATAAATATTACATTGGGGACATAAGCAACAAATCTGTACACATAGCATCCTACATTGTCTTATGCTATCGTCTTGACATCCCACATAGCAATATGCGCGGCATGGATGCACATGATGCTGTTAGTTGTACAGAGGTTTCAAATCATAGATGCTTGCTTCAAGTCCATGTGTTCAACTCTTTGAATTCCTTAAATTAATGCAATTTGGCACCCTTCAATCTTTCGAAATTTCTTGGATTTACATATTCCAACTATTCCCCTAGATTCAAAAATATTTTTGTTATTGAGATAGTGATTTTCTACTGTAGAATATGATTGCAATTACAGTATCTACTTCATTCAGTTACATTTGCACATGCAGTTCCCTTTTTGTCTACATCATCAAACCATGTGTAAATCCCCTGCAGCTCCATATGGCTGACGCGTCTTGTGTTTCTTTGATACCAAACAGGTAGCCATCAATTTGTGTTTTTTTCAATGACATCACAGCGTCATTCATGCATCTGATAGAATAGCCAACACTCCATATTTAGACTCATATTATTCCATTAGTCGCCCATGATTTTGATATCAAGTTTTGCGAATTGTATTCCAGCTTAATTAATTAATCGGCGACTGACCAAATTTGGGACATGCGTGGGTCTCCGATATAAAAGTTTTTGCAAACATGCTCCATTTCTCTCCATCTCTTGCACCGTTGGTATCGAATTTCGTAAAACTGATTTGAAGCATTAGTTAGGACTTTATAAGCCTATACTTGCAATTGGAGATCATGACCCTCTCAGCATTTTAAAGAATTACGAAGACTATCACTGACATCATATGAATAAAATCGGTACGTCTCTCACATCAGTAGCGGATCCAAGGGGGGGGTTCATGGGGTTCAAACCCCCCCCCCCTCGGAGTTGAAGGACTTTTAATATAATTGCTACTTTTCCTGCATTCATACAAATTTATATCAGATGATCTACAGTGAACTGGAAGTTTAAGTGTAAAACAAAACTCAAATCCATTGGACTTGGCATTCTTCTATTCTGACCAAGCACATTTCTTAACACATGGGAAAACGATTCCGCAAGGCATAGGGCGAAGCTGATTATGTCATTCCACTAACAAGCAAAGTAATTGAAACTCGCCATCAACACAATTTTCTTTGGTCTGAATTTTAACGATTCTTTGCTGATGGTATTAATTTAATGGGTTATCAGCGTCGTATGCATCTTGCCAATCGATCTTGTTTGATTGAAAAAAATCATTGATTAAAAACGAACAGATTATGTTCTCATTTAATACTTCCGTATCAAGGGAAATTCATATTATTGATTTTTGGTATACATGTATTAAGTACATGAAATAATACAGGTCAATATTATTGCATACTTCACATCATTTTTGCATTGTATCAAGAATTTAATAAAGAACGATTTGTAAGTACATTATATTTATTACAGGAAAATAAGCTGTTCCAAAAAATTTTCAGTATACGCCGTTTTATAGTGCCAAACCCCCCCCCCTCAACAAAAAGCTGGATCCGCGCCTGCACATGGTAGACTTGAATGTGTGTGTGAATTTTTTACGCCAAGGGATTGTGAAGAATTGATAATGATGTATGTATGTATTTGGAATTAAAGCGATTATCTAAGTCTGACATAGAAGGACAATTGCTAAACAGCGAACATCTCACATCTCAATTTAGTTTGTGTATGCTTGTCAAATGATCTATTTTTCTAAACTTTTCCTGCACATCCACGCATGCCTGTGAGAGCAGACAAGTACATTGAACATCCGGGAATGTTTGGCTTCATAATCGAAGCAGTACATGTTTTACATTTACTTGGCTCTTTTCCGAAGGTGCAATTTAAGTTGAAATTCTCCTCATTACTCCACCAGCAGCTACAACGCAATATTTAATGCGAATCAGATTACTATCTTGAAGTCGCGATAATTAACGGAGTTGGATCTAAACCCAATTTACCGAAACAATCACGCACGACGTTTGTCGAAAAATGTCACGGCTCGATCAGTGAAACATCGCCAACTTAACTTAGCCTACATCTCAAGCAAAAATTGCATGAACGAATGTTGAACATAAGTCTAAAAAACAGACCACCCAGACATTTCCTTTTTTCGCTTTCATTCGCCTTTTCGAAAGCATGCCTGAATTTTCGCTTTTATCGAGTGGCTTTCGTTTTTTTGGGTGAGACAAGAAAAAAATGCAGTGCAGACCTTTTTCTACATGTTGACAACTTGACTTCATGTCATGTTGCTATTTAGTAATGCTATCATCCATGTGTTGACAATTGAATTCAGATCTAACAATTGCATACCCTTGTGTAATAACTTATATTATGTAGGAATTGGAAAATGTACCCTTATTAGCAAAAAAGATGTAGCTATTCCTGAAGGCAAAGCCTTGTCGTAGTGCGTTCTGGCACCTGCACAATTTTTTACAATAGCTGCCATGGTAACTGCCATAGTAACAGCCATGGTGCCATGGCTTTCACACGAGTTTGAAGCATGGATGCGGAGCCGGAGTCCTATCATTTTTGCTGGAGTTGGAGTCCTATCAAATGACTCCGGCCTATAACTAGACCCGAAATATAATACATATTATTCATCCTCGTACATATGGCTGTCACTGTCTTGAGATCAACTTTCTCCGTCAAGCAAAAGTACAGAGACATTGCTACATGGAAAGCTTGTAATAGTTGAGGGAATGAACCGTGATAGTGAAAAAATGATTGTCTTTTCACTCGGTGATTTAATAGAGAAGACAAGCTTTCCTAGCCTCGATCAGATGCAAAAATGAAATACTAGTTTATTTGAGAACAACACCTCTTACCCAAACGTTAATCTTGTGTGATGTCTCCTCTAAAGCGCATATTAAAATGGAAAGTGTACTCATATTTTTTGAAGAAGGATGGGGACTTTCCTGCCTGATAGAGACTGGAGAAAAACCGTGTGAAGCACACATCAACAAACTGGGAGGAGCCGAGTCGCATGCATCCGACTTAAGGCGACATTTGATAAACTTTCATCGAAATTGATTGATAATTGATGCAATGATCACTAAAGATAGGTTCAGGCAAGCCTATAATGATCTATGATGTAGGTTACCAGTTTTTTTAAAAAAACTAGGCAATATATACTGGTCACCCGGAGTCGGAGTCCTATCAAAATGATAGGACTCCGCATCCCTGGTTTGAAGTGATACATGTTAAAAGTACAAGCGGGTTACATGTTACAAATGAATGTTACCCTATTTATCAGTCAAGAAATTCGGCATATCAATCCACGTTGGCTTGCATGAGACTCACAGGAGGACTACTACCGAGTTGTCTTAGAAGATTGATGTTGGATTAGTGAAACAAATTGTTCAGTTTATGCGAGTGAGTGAGGTGTAATGCATAATGTTGGTAAATGGGCCTAAGAAATTGATATGATGATAAACACAATGGAATATTTGCCGTTGAATTTTCAATTACACTGTCACTTTCACTGTGATTTTCGTGAATTAGGGCCTACGTGTTACTAGGCAAAAAGTTGATGTGTATAGTAATCATTTTACATCTACTAATAAAGACATTAATATGATGCTGATGTGATCGGATATGTGTAGCCTATTTTCATACAGCCACCTGAAACTTTCTGCGTTATAGATTGAAGAATACTACATCCACCAGCAAGCCTAATGCACTATTTTGTAAATAATTTGACTACCGTTCACATTGCAGCCATACTGATTGCGTCATACTTCACCCGCTTGTATATGTATTTTCATAGCTTCTGTGTGCTGAGCTATGCGGTGTGCTGAGCTCAAGCTATACAATGAGAACCTTGCATCGTAAAGCTTGGACTTAGTTTTAGATAAATTGTCTCGGCTGTTTGTCATTTAATGAATTGAATTGGAAAGAGCCAATATTGAAAGATTTTATTGAAAATAAATATTGATTGATTTTATTTTCGTTTTCGCCATATAATATAAATTTACGAAGACTGAAATAAAATTAAACCTCTTTCTATCTTGGCTATTTCCAATTCAATTCAAAGCTTGGACTTGGTTGCATTTTTAGTAGACGTGCATCTTGATAATTGGCGTTTGAAGTAGGCTGTATAGTGATAATCTTTTATGGAATATTTTCATAGCTTTATCCAATATTATCATTTGTCATCGTCATCTCTTATCATCAATTTAGATTTAGAATATTGATGCATATTTGCGCTGTGAAGTTTTGATTGAAAAAGTACTAAGATGTGTCTCAGAGGCAGTTTTGATCTCTGGAATAGGCCCACTTGTAGTTAAAAGCTTGACAGAAAGGATATGTAAAGAACCCACTCCAATGTAAATCATTGACTACATAATTTTCTCTCTTTGTAAATTTCTAATTGTAAACTCTTGTAAATCTCTTAATAAATTTCTCCTCTTGTAAATCATTGACTACATAATCCATTTTAGAGGTATTATTTATCTAATCACTATATGACTACATAATTGAGGAACATCAATTTCATTGATCGCAAATATGCAAGTTGAGACTTTTACATCCAAATTAGCGTGTGCAACAAGGCCAATTTAATAAAAGATGAATTTTGATTCAACAATATCGCTTAATTATAGGTATTATCTTTCTTTGCAAAAATGTATCCTAGTAAGGAATATTATTTGCATAATATTATGCTAATGCGGATGTGTAAAACTTAATTAAGGATCCTTTTTTCGTGATATATGATCCACTTCGCATAACTTAATTTTGTTGGGATACCTCTATCTGATAAATACTTGAAAATGGCAAGATGCCTTGGAATATTCAGATAAAAGAGATGGTCAAAATTTTAGGCGAATTTAGTAGTTGGAAGCATGGCAGTTAGAGAAATCTCCTTAGCCACAGTAGAAATTACAGGCCTCCCACGCCGTCTCAGAAAAAAAATTTAGGTTTTTTAGAAAATGTCTATCTTCATGTCAGATATAAAAATACGTATAAAATTTTTTGGGTTTATAATTGTTTTCCTATATCTATGTTTATATACTAAATGTATCATGCAAATCTCTGCATTTTGAATTTATGCCAGTTCAATATTTACATACATTTCACCAAAAAATTTACTGATTGGTGCTAAATGCATACCGAAACCACCATTTAATTTATGAGTAAGAGCGTGTACCAAACACCTAATCTTGCAATTGGACCAACCCCTCACCCATTTTTATTTGATAATTTTCAGTCGGTTCAATGTATATGAAAAAAGTTTAACTAAAGCTATTCAATATGAGAAATTCATGTGTACAAGCAATGTAATCCACTTGTGGACTGCTTAAAATTATTAGATTATTTTGCTATTCTAGATTTATATTCAGAAAAATGTAAAATCACAAATATTGTCCGAAAAAGTTATAATATTGATGAAATTTCTCATCAAATATAAAACAAAAATCAACTTTGGCTAACTACCAAATGATAATATAAGTATCTACGGAATGTAAGGAACGAATTACATGAATGTCTCTTGATTGATAAATTACAAAAGAAGGATTATCATGTAGTAGCGTCGTTGATGCAAATAATGAGTGATAGTGGACAAAATATTTCAAAATAGCCTCAAAGTATTTCGATGTAGCCTACATAATTATGATTAAGTCCTAAATATTAGGACAATAACCGTTAAGGACTCTTTTCTTTGACTACCTTTATACTATGATCCAGGTTTAACCGATTGATGAATAAACATCATCATATACTATATGGAGAAGGTTTATATCAGAATATCAATATGCTACTTCGACACTAAGTTATTTGCATCATTTCGGTAATTGATTAAGGAATCTGCACTGCATTCATAACAAATCACTTCGCCTTTTCTTTAATTGTACAATGTCTTCTGCCAGTTTCCTTTTCCGGTCCATTCCCATTTCGATTTGTGAACTGGCCATTTGAATTTTCTGAGTGGAGAGAGGAATCTCGCATAGCAGTCTGTAGTTTTTGATTACCCTCAACGATAATGTTTTCGGCAACTTCCATGGCTTGTTCCAGTCGACAAATTTCACCATCGATTTGACATACTTCATTACTTTTCATAGCAACTGGTTGATTGCTTACCTCCGACTCAGCTTCAGACAATTTTCGCTTGGCATCAAGATCAGCGTGGTATCATCTGCGTGAAGCTCGGACAGATCGAATCAAAGTATCGGTGATGGCAAATTTCATCTTTCACCAACTCGGATAAGTTCATCCTTCACATTTCGTAAGGCTATTAAGGTATCCTCATTCAAGGAAGTTCCATGACTTTGAAGAATAGCCTTATTCAAGGAAAATCCATGTTCGGGTCCAGCATTCCCATGGGATATTGATAGGACACATTTTATTAGAGCTGATAACTGAGGGAACCGGAGACGTCCATTTTCTTTCAAATCAAACACAAGTTGCCAATACGCATCAATAGGCTTTTCAAAGTCAATATTGTCATCGTCAATTGTACACCAGTCATTTTCGAGATTTTTCAGTACGACTTCTGTTGATAGGAGCTCACAGCAGCTGCCGTCTCCTCGAACCATTCTGATGGAATTGCTGCAGTTTGGTAATCCTGCCATTGACATCTGATCATGTCGCAAATGTCCTCAATTGCGGTACCACTTGGTACGTTGAAAATTTGCTGAACAATATTGGACAGAGAAGGCAGTATATTGAGGGCCAATCGAGAAACCCCCACCAACGATCCTTTTTGGAGTCGTGTTTGAGGGCTGATGAACTGTGCTGATTTTATAATTCTGTTCGACAACGGCAACGTTGACTGCAATTGTGTAACAGCTCTCACATAAAATTTAAAGCACGCTCTTGTACCAACTTTCTCGTTTCGGCGGGAACACTCAGTTGTACCAGGAAAGACATGGCCCGAGTCCCAATATCAATTTTGTCGACACGTTTATGATGTGTCGTAAAATCAAGAGACGAAAAATCGTTTCCCGAGAGGGGTTTCCTGCTGCCGTCATCAGATGTTTTTGTGATCCATGATTCTTTCATGAAGTTCTTGGCGATTCCGTATACCAGCGACACCATCCTGTCATACAAGTGATGAATCATTGGCTTATTGGTTTGGAGCACTCTCACGTAAGTTTCAAATTCACTTGCAGCAAAGGCCAAAAAGCTAAGGAAGACTTGCGACAAGTCATCATTCAATATCTGCAAAAAGTAAATGAGCAAATTATTTAACTCATAAAATCGCAGATTAAGCAATCTTACCGAGAAGCGTAATTACAAGTATCAATTGTTTGAACAGAAACCATCGTTTTTTTAAACATGTGTGTAAACTTTGTGTAACTCTTAATCTGCTGATTAATTTCTCATTCTGATTATCAATTTCGATTACAATAAACATCTCTCCCTCCCTCTCTCTAGGTCTACCAGTACATCAGTATTGCTTCAAAAGAATTCCATTAACTATAGACCCATTTGCATACATTTCAAATGTTCAACTATCAATAGGAAAGACTTGTATCTTCCATGAACAAATCATACATTTTAGATCTACATGTATAATAATATTTTATCGTATTTCATTCTATCAGTAGTCTATTCAAGATCAATAGAACGAACTGGAAGATGTTAGTCATAAAGTAATCAAGTTTCATCTCTCAACTGAGTGCATGCGTAAGATTAATAATACTTCTGACAATAATTTGAAATTATGTTAAGTATTTGTAGCTTAAACCGAAAAATTCTTAAAATAACTTCAAACTCACCTTTACAATCCTCTGACATCGATTGGTGTTTTTCACTTCTCTCTTGAAATTAGCTTGTAATGGAATAAAAACAGTGAAGTACTGCTTTAAGTTTGAATATTGTTCCAAAATTCGCAGACAAGCTTTACGCAAGGAAAGCCATCTCGAGGTTACATGCTTGACAGCGAAATGAGGCTCTAGATCTGTGAAAGTTTGCATCATCAAGTAGTCCTCTCTACGAGCGGCAGACTGTTTGAAAAAAGCCGAAACATCAGTAACGAATACATCAATATCGAAATCCATCTCTTCAATTCCTTTACGAAATGCGTTATGGACCTTGTGGAGTGTACATGTCCCTACATCAATTATGCTTGTCTGATGTTTATCGACAAGCTCTTGACGAAGTCGTCCTTGGAAAGCTTGGTTGACGTTAGGTCCGTCCATCCCAATGTGTAAGAGAAGTTGTGGATTTGTTTTCATTTTGGTTATCACTTCAAAGAAATGGTCTATTAGATCATCGCTATTACAATGACCGACGAACAATGACCTACAATAGATTGAAATAATCCTATTTTCACTGGGCGACCAGTACTGTATGTAAGCATCATATTGCTTCTTCACTTGAGACGTAGTGGTCTCATCAAATTTGAAGGTATATGGTACGTTCTGTAAATCATTCACTTTACATTCAGAAACATACGGAGAAATACCATGCTGAATAACATATTTCACTTTTGTTTCGCCCATTTGGTAGTTCTTGGCAATAAGTGAATCAGGAAATATTTCCTTGTACAACTCACTGTCTTCAGTTGCACTAGCGAATGAGTAATTTGATTCAACAAATTTAAGGGCAATCAACGTCTCTGCTTTGGTGACTTTGTACTCGGGCGAAAACATAGAAGTTGCAGTAAGTTGAGTATCTTTTCCCATTACCAACTGAGATTGCTTCTTATTTCCAGCACTTTTCTGGAATATGCTGACTGCTTTCTGGTGTTTTACACCTTTTTCGTGCAATTTTATCTGCGCAGCGCCCGATTTATCGATCTTAAACGATTTCGAACAGTATGTACACATCGCAGAATACTTGTCCGCACTACATGGCTTGATAAATGGAAATTCCTTTTCCCAGTTAACACAATAGGAAGTAATACTGTGACTTCGGTCCGACATGTTGTTTCTGAAAAGCAAAAAATAATTATCTTCACAATTGTACACAATTTCTTTAAATTGATAAATTCAAATAAAATGCAGAGTCGTACGTAAATTTGCAAACACATGTATAGGGGTCAATACACGTAAAATGTTCACTAAGGCAAAAAATTTAGATTCGTACTTTGACATTGATTTTTTGTGGTGATAATACATACCCTGAAGAATATAAGACTTGAGTAGCTTGATGTTTGGAGATACTATAGAACAGTTTAAGTTATTTGAGAAAGTGTTTTATAAGGAAAGTGAACATGACCTATTTTCAATGTAACCTTTCATCCAAGATTTATTGCGAAAAGAAGCATTCAAATCAGCTTGTGTTTATTTACTTTATAACTTCAGTTTAGTAGCTTAAATGGCGGGATGTCTATCTTTTTCTATTCATGCCGATCTGTTAAACATCTTTAGTCGCACGAATAGTATATCTACAGGGTGTCACACTATTGATATGCGGTGGACAAGTAGAGATAATTCAAATAATCACTGTATCAGCATGTGAATGATTTGTTTTTATGCATTTAAATCATCGTATCATGGAAATAGTCTGTCTACCGGGTGCCACATAATTGATATGTGGCGGAGCGTGAAATCATAAATTCAATATGAGGTACCTGAAAAGATAAGTTTTCAAGTTACGCAAACAAAAATTCTCTGAGATGGCGTTCCTGACACGCACTTTAGTAATTTTAAGTCGTTTAACATTATGTCAATCCACATCAAAAGGCGATGTATCAATTTATAAAAATATCAAATTTTCTCGAAAGTGGGGTACCTTGGACCACCGTATTTTGCTGGGTAATGTTTACCAACATTTTTTAGCAGTATGCCTTAAATCATAGGAAAAACAATCATAAATCATAAAACCTACATCTTTGCATTTTGCATACAGTTTAAGATCAGTGGAGATTGAGCCTTTTTCCAAAACTGGTATTCATGCAATGGACAGATCACTGGTGCTGCAAAGATTCCCGAACAGTACTATTTCTTTGACCACTTATGAACGTGAAACTTATGAAAATCCACAGCAAAGTTTACTTTAAGATCTAAGTTGTAAATTTGATTTCAAATCACGACATTACTAACAGTCGAAGCAAGTCTTGTGGGGAAACATGTATGATGAGGTAATTGAATTATGATGCTGAGCATATTCAAGACTAGACAAGTATTCATACTGTAAGCTATGCAGTAAACGTCAAATATGAAACTCAAATATACCGGTATATACATATAAATTCCAAAATGAACAGAAAAAACAATGTTCATATATATAAAACGAACAATAACACGATGTACATGAAGTAACAAGAACGTCTTACTTTGTGTTTGAAATATCCTTTCCACTTTCGGAATATCTTATTCAATTTGTCCATTGAAATTTATGCAGTTAACGTCAAAAGTAGCAAATTGGAAATTCGAAATTTTGCAGAAAAAATCGGATAAATCGGCTGGTGAAAAATCGGTACGAAAAACGATTTATTCAAAGTTCATAATATCAACGTTTCATCTAACGATTCAGAAACGATACTTCTGAAATATAAGAGTCAAATTTCATCGTTGGAGAAAATCAGTCAAAATTAAGCTGTGCCGATCATTGCATGAGTACATAGTTACACGTAGACAATTAACTGTAATAGTCAATTAGGTCAACAAACGGGTTTTCTAATTCAAAATATTCAAAAGCCTCAGACACAGAAAATGTTTCTACCTTAGGTCGCATTCTTGAATGCTCAACTTGTACTTAATACTTCAAAATCAAATAGTGAATAATTTAATCTAAATTCGTACTTGAGTGCAACAAAACGACACAAAGAAAACCAATGGTTTCAAGAAAAAGTTATATTAACATGCATCAACTTGAACAAATATCAAAAATTCTAAGGTCCCATAGTTTCTAAAGCAAAGTGTCAGTGTTAATGCATAAATAAAACCATCCGCTCATAGAGAAATGTCAGACTTGTCAATATGATATCAGGCATACGGAGCTTGCTTCGCCACAGCATGAAATCATCATAGGAATAGAAAAAAATGCTACCACAGCTATTCTCATTTCCACCATTTCGTTCAATTAAACTATCCATCACAACAGTGAAAATGAAATAAAGAAAAACATATCTGAAAATCCGTCTCTGCAATGTAGCTGGACAATTATAACATGCAATTATATCGGAAATAAGACAAATTACACAGCTCGACATGATTTAAAATCTAATTCAATGTTAAGTGTAAAATCCTCTTAATAATGTGAATGCTGTGTATCGAAATCGAAGTTATTTAAAGATTTCTATTTGTTGATATCAAATAAATAATATTTACGTTCACTGAAAAATGTATATTACGAATTAAAGTTTTAGGTTTTTTTAGGTTTACATTAAAAATTTAGGTCAAATTTTAGGTTTTTCCTTGAAAATACTAAAATTTAGGTTTTTTTAGGTTTTTAGGTCAGCGTGGGAGGCCTGAAATTATAAAATCATCATTCTTCTGAATTTTCTAGCAGTATTTTTTCTGATTTTTTTTAACACTGTTTCAACTATCCTATGAAACAATCTTTTAATCTGCATTATTTGTCTAAAATTGAGGCAATCTAAATCGATTGCTGGTTATTTGTCTGTCTATACATAAAAGCTTATTTATGTATAAACATGTTCCGGTGCATTCGTTCAGCAAGAAGCAGGAAAAATACCTCCTAGGAGGTCCTCAGTCAAGTAACTTTTTTGAACCAGCGAGTAATATTTGCACAGGTTCGTAGTATTCGTGGTAGTTTATGGTTTGATGACACATTTTGTCGTTAATAACGCTTTTCTACATTGCTTGATGCAAAAATTATGTGTTTGCTTTTCTAAGTTGAGGATTCGTTTTTTTCGCTTTTTTAAATTTGAATCGGCTGGGTGGTCTGAATTTCCTAATGCATGTAAAGCAAATTACTAGCTCTAGGACGGCAAACCATAACACGCTTCAACTGCAGGTTTATTAAAGGATATTTTGGCAAGTCATGAAGAGGGCACACATGCAGCACTTGCAACACCCTTGCCGGCGTCCCCGCAGTCATAGGAGTATGTTTTTAATCTATGCATTTTGTGTGTTATACAATTATGCTTTCGGTATAGAAGTTCTGTTTCATTCATAGAACACGACTTAATTGACATCATCAAACTCTATTTTTGCCATTAAAGTGTTGATTTTGATATGCTAAATTGTACCATTCTTGCTGATAGCAAGCAGACGGCAGACATAGGAGCTCTAAACTTCCCTTATAATGTGTCCTGGATGATTTTCAGTTATCAAAATAACGTTTCTAAGCATTGGTGTACTTTAAAGTTTGTGATGATATGAAATTGAGTTGATTATTTAGCATCAAAAAGTGATATCATGATACATTGGAGCAATGGGGCTCCATGAGGAGACCCTGCTTGGCAGGTGGAGCAAATTTTTTTATGTGGAAGGACAACCGTTAATACACCATGAAAAAACGCGTAATTTCAGCGTAAAAAAAATAGTGTATTATAGACAGATATTACAATTGTCAAATCAGGAGAAACAGTAAGAACAATATTTCTCGTCTTGTAGGCTCTGACAGAGGCTAACTCTCGCCCATATACTTACGTAAATCTGTCTTAGGTTACTCATCAAGCTTAAGACGCGTAGGCTATGAATTGCAATGGGCTATTTTACTGCTGGTCATACTACTTCAATACATTTGAGAAATTCAACGTAGCAATTTTACATGTTGCAGACTTGGGTTGGTACATTCAAAAAGATGAACTATAGAAAATTTTTAACTTTATGTATATCTTTGTCGTGGGTATGACCTCTTTACACTTTTACTACCTAAGTCAACTTAAGATCTTGATCCTAAGCATGTCTCTACTTCTATTATCAAATATTAAGTGCACATCGACTTCCATAACATTTCACTAATTCCCCAATGGTTGTCTACGTCGCAAGTACATAATTTGTTCATCGTAGCAATTGAGCGAGTGTGTTCATTTATTTTCATGATTCCGTCATCTTATCATCGACATCGAGGAATTATCACATTAGGAAAATATATTTGAGACTGGACGTTTTTCGATCGAAATTTTCATCTTCTCCATCCTGACCCGGTATTTTACCAAAATAAGAAGCAGTCTTCTCTACAACGCGTTTACCAAATGCAGCCATCTTATAGAGCGACTATCTTCACTAGAATTAAAAAGAAAGTGTGCAAGACTTGTTGCCGGGATTAGCATGTAAGTTGAACGATGATAGAGGAAATCCTCAGCATTTGTATCCTCCAACTAAAGCTATGTTAATAATCCTGTATATCAGTTGAAAAAATTAAAGCTATTCATAATAGTCGACTCGTAAATTAAAACTATAGCGACGTGATCTCTCGAGTTCTTCTAGAATAACGTGATGCATATCGTGGTTGCATTTAGACACAACTTTCATAGGTTTTGTACCTTCTTTTTGCATCATTGATAGTTGAGTTTCTACTTATGCCCAATATCAAGCAGCAGGAATGTCCCAACATTTGTTGACACTCTAATCCCAAATGGTAAGTCGCATGTTTTATTACATCATGCCTTGATGCGTTCCTTTCACTCACACGTGCACTTTCATGCTCTTATAATTGGCCTGCTTGGATACATGCAGTACGGTCTCCATTTGCCTGCTTAATTGTCAATTGGTTGAATCTTAATTGTCACCAAATATCAGTCAGCACAAATTGATTTTTTCATGGAAAGAACTTAGAATAACTGATTGAGATGCGCTTTATGACAAGCCTAATGTGCATTGACGAGATATGGGTGCTTATCTTAACGTTGAATCAGTTTGTTTTTCAACATAATTATGTGGAATTTAGCTAATCATGTTTCATATTCCATGTTTTTCAGGTCTCTAACGTGATGTCATGGTTGTATTTAGACTCAACATTCCTTGGTCTTAAATTTTCATGCATCATTGATCGTTGAGTTTCTGCCTATGCCCGACATCAAGCAACAGGAACATCTAAACATTCGTTGAAGCTAATTTAATCTCAAGTGGTAAGTCACATATTATACAGTACATCATGCCTTCATGCGTTCCTTGACACTCGCACACGAGTGTTTTGTGCTTTTATAATTGCAGCATATTCTACGACTTGCAGGTAGCCTACCGGGGTTCAATCTTATTAAGGTTGTAAATGTCATTCAGCATAAAGGGAATTTTTGAGGTAAGTATGCTTAAAATATCTGAATGAGATGTATTCTATAATACTAATTTATTGCCATTAAATTCTTATAAAACTGCTGTATTAAGTCATGATAGGTTGTTGCCAAGTGCAAGACAAGTTTCCAACAAATTCGACTTAGTTTGTTGATGCTGATATGCTTTTATACTTGACATAATTTTGTCAAGCCGTTGTCAAGCATGAGACAATTTAGGCTATTTGCTAAGTCAAATTCAACCCGGGTATTTTGTTGATAAAAGAAATTGTGCAATGACAGAAAACGGCTATTTATGCTGCTATTTCTCGATGCTCTTGTGGATCGTAGGACCGAGTAGCTGAGGATTAATGTTGTGTTATTTTAGCATATTTTAATCAGCGTAATCGTACACGTGTTAAACCCGTTCGACAAACATCGTGTGTTTTACACCACTCATCTACACGTGTTTTAGAATCAAAGAAACACATATTTTACACTTATTAAACAAACTTCGGTTGATGTTTGTTAACTTGTCTAAGTGTGAAGCTTTCAGTAGAGGAAGCTTGATGGAGCTGAATGATGGAATAAAGAAAAGCAGTTCCCCTAATCTTGAGATTCTTGGGGCACCCATTGGAGACAATGAGTTTTGTTGTTCGTTCATCAGGAGTAAAGTCAAGAAAGCAAATCTTTTGCTGCAACAGTTGAAGACTATATACAATCCACAAGTGGCCCTCTCCATTCTACTTCGCTGCTCTGGATTCTGCCGACTTGCTCATCTTGCTAGAACGACTCCAGTTGGTATAACGAGCAAAACTTTGTTGGAATTTGATAATGACCATAGCCTCGTTTAACATAGTAACTAGGTGTCACTTTTACCACCTAGTGATTAATTCTTGACACCTAGTGACTTGAAATGCGTCTCACTAGGTGTCAGCATTATTTGAGGTCAAGTTCGTTTAATGCGTTTTATAAATATTCCAGATTTAGTCGATGCGATAAACAAATCATGTCGTAAAACCTTTCGTTTGATTGCAGCAATTAATTTCCAAATGAATTTGATCACGCTTTCATATTTGAGTTTCATTTCAGATAATTTGAAGTGTTAACAAGACTATATGAAAGGTAAGATATTTTGGTTTTCTTATCATAGTAATGAGTTAATGACACATTACATCAAGAATTATATTACATGAAATTCATAATATGGAATATTACGCATAACGTACATATAATTACATATAGACCTATACAGGATTGTATCTTTAACATATTTCCCTGCCAGAGACAAGGAACTGTATGCAGACGCTAGAGAATTTTCATAAATTTACCTCGTATGGAAGTAGATGGCACTCTCCTAGCTAGGTATTTATTCTTACTTTGGAGACAAATGTTGAATTTATTCAGTCGTGTAATTGTATCACAAAATTTCTATTGACCTTTATAATAATTGTACAATGACTACCAATGTTCATGTTCAAAATGAGTAGTAACTCGCCACTGGGATTAGTACCCTCAGTTTCAACTGCATGAGGGAGTATCGTACCCCTACGCCACACTAACTTTACTTCGTAGGATTTAGGAAATTGATATTATAACGTGCTGATACTACTTTTTCGAAGTAGATGAAAGTATCGGGATAGATTCGTTGAATTTGCAACAGAGTTGAATATTCAACTGAAAATTCCTACGCAGATTTCATTCCGAATTTTGATTCCCGTGATGCTGCTAATGAAGCGTGCTCACCCTGTCAGCTTGTTATGATTATCCTGTAAACTAAACCACACAGCCTGAAAAAAAATGAAGTAACGCTGGGTCTTTATTAATTACTAGTAATTTTGATTACAAGAAATTATAGGCTACAGATGATTGATTCACTGTCTAAACATTTTCATTTTCTTTTTACAGAATGGATATTCGACGTTTTCTTCTGAAACCTGACCACTCTCAGCAAATTTCCGAAGTTTCCAATAAAGTAGAATCTGTTTCTTGTAAGACCTCGATTCAAGCGAATACAGATGCGGAGCCAACATCACAAACTCAAGAAAGTCATTGCTGGTACAAGGGCTGCAAAGTCGACTTAACCTGGTTAAAATCAGCATTTCCTTGTCTTGTTTTGCTAAAGATCGGAAAGCGAAAAGGCGTCAAATGTACGCTTTGCTGTGACAACATCGTTGAGGCCAAGAAGGCGTCGAGAAGAGGAGTGGTTCCTCTGGCTGATGGTGCGCGATGCGACAGCAAGCAAGCAATTGAGCGACTCATTGATCACTTGAAAAGTGAAGTTCACGCAACAGCTGAACGAGCCCAACGGGACTAAGACGCTTGGAAGGCCCAAAGTGAATCGCATCCTTGGGTCAAAGTGTTGAAGACGCACGAGAGCAATGTTATCAAAATACTAATTCGATTGGCCGTCGATATCCACAACGATAGTATGACTAAGACATTGTCAGCGTGGTCCTGGCCCAGTCGTTATCTTGCTCAACAACATGCTGACAATCAAGTAGCTCAATATGTCGACCATGGGTTAGACGTAACCTTTGCTCCATTCTCAACAAGTCCAGATGACCTTCATTACATCAGCCCTGATGTGTATTCTGAGATGATGAAAATTATTTCAGAAATGGAAATCGAGAAGTTAATAGAAAAGATCAGACAAGTCGACTGTTTCAGCATCCAACTTGACAAGTCCGTCGACAAGTACAATGTCGACATTATGTTTGCTACAATTCGTTACCTCGACAATGACTACAGCATGGGAGTAGGATTCTTGGGCGAGTGCCACAGTCACATGCGTGGAGCTCAAGGAATGCTTTCTGCTTTAACAGACAGATTAGAAAGCATCGGTATCGACAATCTGTTCAAAGCGAAGCTGGTTGGCCTCACAACAGATGGTGAGAACGCAAACACTGGCAAAAAGGGCGGTCTGTGGGCTCTTATCACGTAATATCTCAATGGACGAATACCCATTACAATTTGGTGCGTCGCGCATCGCAGCGACCTTGCATTTGAATCCATAGAATCTCAAGTATCGGAATTCCGTCACTGGCTTGCTGATCTTCGAAGTTTGACAACTTTTTATCGGTCTTCACCTGCACGGGAAGAAGAAATTCGGTTTCACGCACGTAGTATTGATCGCGAACAAGAAGTCAAACGTTTTCCGAAGCATCACGAAATTCGTTTCGCCGAGCATTTACTGAACTTGGTTGATGCCGCTATTGCTAATAGGGACTTCATGTTGATGCATTGGCGATCGTGGAGAGAAAACGGAAATAAATCTGAAAGAGAAAAGTGCGACGGCTTTCTTAAGTCATGGCGCTCTGATTCACTGAATTGGAGAATGACTTGTCTGGTTGGAGATCTCCTGAATCAGTTTCAAAAGTTGCAAAAAGAGGCGCAAAGATCATTTGTCACGATGTGTGACCTGAGTAAACGGGATCAAGTACTGAAATCACTTGATTTAATGCTGGAAGATGTCTATCCAGGAGGCCGAGAAGAGAAGTACCAAACCAAGGATCCCCACCAAGTAAGCGATGAAACCGATCCTCCATGCAAGCGGACGAAATTCAATTCATTCGTCTCATTTTCAAGATCTTTCGAGAGTGCTCGGAAGGAAGTTGTTCTGTGTGCTCGAAACTTTCTCGAGGAACGTCTGAATGAGGAGCAGAACGAGCAGGTAACTGCCATGGTTGCTCTCGCTAATGGACAAAATGCCAAAGAGATGATTGCCAACTGTCGTGATCTTGTGATATCTATTTTCGGTATTGACGCTGTTGAAAAACTAGCCGATGACTGCATCGAATTTTTTGTACAACACGGTTGCCGCAACTGGAATCCACAAGATTCTGTGACTGCAAAATTGTACGATATCCTTAAAAAATCGAGGAAAGGGAGAGTGTCTTGAATAAGCTTGTTCAAGCGTGCATTGCCACTGCCCCGCATTCGATGCAGACTGAACGGGCCATAAAATGTCACACACAATTGAAAACTGATCTCCGCAACTCGATGTCTCGTGATACTGTCAACTGTCGGATGATAATCGCTTTAAACAGCTCCGGTACCGCCAATTTTGATCCTCGTCCAGCTGTGGCCAAATTTCTGACCGCAAAGAACAGGAGATACAAATTGCCAGAACCCGGCCGATTCATGCATAGAAATTTTATAAAACATTTTTTCGAAACGGAAAATTCAATCTGAATATGTGATGTCTTGATATAAGTTTATCTAACTAACTGTTCAAGTTTAACTTAGTAAAAAAAAGAGTTTTAGTGCCGTTTTAATTTCTGAATTCTGACTAATAGTTATTAAATGTCAATTTATGGAAACACGTGTAACTTCGATCTAACTTCTATTTTCGCGTATTCGCAAATTGGCTATACATAACTACGGTAATAATGATAGGAGTGACAATAATGATAATGGGCCCGTTTGCACTGCGAGCATATATATAAATTCTAGAGCCTTTATGTGTTGGAACCTTCAGAACTGCTCTATATTTGACTATGAAAAAGAAGTGGGTCATCAATTTTGCCACCTAGTGAAAATTTCTTAAACGAGCCTATGATAATGACATTCGCGAAACACTTGAGGAGACTGTCGCAATAGAGTGTTCAGACGCAGCATGGCAACAAGCTCAGCTTTCCATTCGAAGAGGAGGTCTTGGCCTGCGATCAGTTTCCCAGCATTCTGGGGCAGCATTTATTGCTTCCTTTATGAAATCTGGTGTGCATCCATCAACTTACCAATACGTACATGACGCAATCGAATACTACAATGAAAGTGTAAATGCAGGAGATTGCTTCAAAGAGGAGGAACTAACAAAAGATACATCAATTACTCAGCATAAATTATCTGACAAAATAGATGAAACATCGTGGAAGGGATTGGTTGCTAAAGCCTCTCCAGCTGATCAAATACGTTTGATGAACATTGTAGAGCCGCATGCAGCGGATTGGCTTCGTGTGATTCCATCTCCCGGTTTGGGTCTGTCAATAGAGCCGAATGAGATGAATGTTGCCATAAAGTGGTGGTTAGGGCTTCCGATGTATGAAAGTGGTGCAAATTGCAGCTACCATCCAACGTCACCACTCGACCAACTCGGCCATCATGCATTAACCTGTCGAAGAGATGGTGACGTTGTAAATCGACACAACAGCATAAGGGACGTAATTTTAGAGACGTGCAGGCGATCACTTCTGAGACCAAAGCTCGAGTGCGGTGCCGGCCTGGGACAGAGTCATCAAAATTCAAGACCCGCAGATATTTGTGTGCCAGAATGGTCCCTTGGTAGGCCTGCAGCAGTTGATGTGACCGTGGTTCATCCGCTCAATCAAGAAAACGTAAATGGAGCGAACACTACGGTTCATGAGTTGCTGAGAGCTGCAGAGGCACGGAAGGTCGCTAAAAATGGCGAAAAATGTCGTGAACTAGGATGGGTTTGCCTCCCGTTTGCAATGAGTGCATATGGAGGGTTCGGTGAGGAAGCTATGACTTTTATAGAGCGCATCGCACAGAGACTCTCAACCCAGACAAATGCCAAGATTTCAGAATGCAGAGAGTCAATATATGGTCTGCTTTCAGTGACTCTCGTAAGAAGGAACGCTCAAGCGATCCTGAAACGAAGACCTCCCATTGGCCGCTTTGAGCTAGAACACGGATATGTTTAGGATTAGCTTTTGTTACTGCTTTGTACACATATTTTTATCTTCTGTTTCTCTCCAATAAATCTTCGGTTGATGGATGTGTCTTTGCATTCTGTAATATAAAGTGCACAACGCATACTGAATCTTCGATGATCTACTTACTTTTTCTGTACATAGCTCCTGCAGCAGTTGTTTAACATAAGGCTATTTCAAGGTCGTTACTTATACATGACTCTGTTAATTCGATTTATCAGATCAGCATCAACCGTACCTTTTGTTAACATAAATCCAACAAAGATGTAAAGAGTTCTCCTATTTGACTCAATCTTAGAAATATCTAGAAAGCGGCCTTCATAGAAATTTGTACAAATGGTCTTTGCTCTTTATTTGTCTCTATGTGCATGTATTGTAGATATCCTATCGCTTTATTTGAAGTGTAGGCTAAAGCAGATTATTGCTCGCGCGGGCCAATGCATGGGAAGGAGCGTAATCTATGCCAATTATGAGTGCTCTTGTCCATGGACTCCTAGATATATATAGCACCTGAACTGAAAGCTGAAATTCATTCATAAGCAAGACGGCTGATTTGATCTGAATTGTCGATGAAAGAATATGGTTACATTTAGTAAAATGAAAACGAAAGGTATAACGAAAAAGTGAAAGCTTCTGGAAGTCGGAGGAATATGGGATTGCAACTAACTGATCATCCTTAACTGAAAATGGAATATTGACTATATCATGTGAAGCAAATTAATTAAATGGATTAGTCTATTGCTTTCGTTTATTAGTGGAAGATCTTTTACAGTGGAAACACAGTACAAATTGGTGATCTTCATAAAGTAACCAGTTGGTTTGATCTATGAAAGAAATTTCATGAAAAAGTCACATTCCCTTCATCATCCCATTAACTGTGTGAAGTGATTCAATTTATGGTTAACAGCAAATCCAAGAAAAGGCGACATGATCCAACTTCTCACTCATCAAGTAGGTTAATTCCGTACAGAAAAATATGTTCTCACCTATCAGCTCACAAATATCAAATGTAACTTCACTCGATCATGTTATAAAAATTCAATTTTTTGACTAGCTGTAATGAAATGCACATGACAAAACAAATCGGTACAAATGCATATTTCAATAAGAAAATGCATTCAACTGGTGTTCATCATGCGAGAAAAATGACTTTAAATTGTTTCACCGTTCTTATCAAACCACTGTGTTGGTCAATAATAGATGGACAACATTCGCGCTTTGGTCAGCTATTTTTATTATTATTATTTATTTGGTCAGTTATATTTGAATTTCAGCTTTCAGTCCAGGTGCTATATATCTAGGAGTACATGTCTTATCCTGCTTATCTGTTAATAGATATTTTCACGATTGATGAATGTGAGCGTGTTGTATTTCTAATTCTCTATTGTTCACTGTCTTAGGACATAGCAATCCGACTCTCGACCGCATGCCTGACATCCTATTATCAAGTCAAGTGTTCTGGTGACGTTTCATGATAATAACATTTCATTATTGTGCATGTTTCGTGAGTTGTGTTATGCCATTGTTATACAGGTATAAATATCCACGTCTGCAAATAAAGTGCATCTTTGCTATTTGGAATTCGCGTTTTTACTTACAAGCTATCACGGCAGTTTGTCTTGCTGAACATGAGCGGCTCGTTAAAGTTGGTCGATATCGTGAAGAGATTCAAGGGTGAGCGTGATGAAAATATTGATCAATGGTTCAGACGATACGAGACAGCGGTGTCTATAGTAACCGCCCCAAAGGATTTAGAGGCTGAGATGGCTCGAATGATGCCTCTATTTTTGGATGGTCCTGCTTTCGCGACCTGGGATCAATTGGAGCCAACAGATAAAAATGACTTTAAAGTTGTGATGAAGGCTTTGAAGAGAGTTTATGGACTTAACAAGGCAAGTGCCTGGCTAAAACTCAAATCCCTCCGTTTGTGGCCTGGCGAACAGATCGACATCATCGCAGATGATGCAAAGACATTGTTGAAGGTTATCACTGGCAAAGATCCTGATGAGGAGCTGGTATCGTTAGCTGTGATCGATGCGTTACCAGCTGATGTAAAGGAGAAGGTGTATATCCAAGACGGCGAAGATATGAAGCTCCAAGATGTTCTGTCTACGGCGAAGGCGCTTTTGGCAACTCGAGATGCCTTACCCACCGCAGTCGCTGCGACGATGGGTCCGCAAAACAGCCAAATGAAAGTCTCCAAGCAAATGGTTCGCTGTCAAGGCTGTCGCCGCTTTGGCCATGAGAAGGCCAGCTGTATTATCACCTGTTTCTTTTGTAACGAGAAAGGGCATATTCAGCGATTTTGCCCACACCGTCAACAACAGGCAAGTGCGAGCATGGCTGCGGCGACGGAAATCACCGGTGCACAAATCTCACGTCCAATGAATGTCAATGGCCAAAGGATGAACGCGCTGATCGACACTGGATCTGTGACTTCTGTCATTGGTGAGCATGTGGTTGGGAATGAGAGTCGGTCTCGGTCTTCGAATCGCTTTAGTTGGGACAAAGGATCGATATCCGCGAATAATGTTTGGGAAGTTTTAGGCACTGATGTAACTCATGTAGACGGTAGACCTTATTTATCCGTTATCGATATTGCTTCCAGATTTACAATCTGGCGTAGCTTAAGAAATGAATCCTCCACTGAGATAGCTTCCAACATTGAACAGATCTTCGCAGAATTTGGTCCCCCAGCGTACATAATGAGTGATAACGGGACAGTTTTCCGTAGCCGCGAGTTTAATGAGCTGTTAGATAAGTGGAAAGTTCAACAGGTCTTGACTTCCGCTTATAGGCCCCAGGGAAACTCGGTGGTTGAGCGGGTTCATCGTACCGTTAAGAGAACCGTAAAGCGCACAGGAAAATCCCTCGCAGAGGCCGTTTTCTGGGTTAATAATACAAAAGGTAAAAACGATTCAACACCTTACGAATTAGTTTTCTGTGCGAAGTCTAGAAAGCCGGATGTTACAGCTGATCGCATTGAGATAGAACGACCCAAATTGAATTACGGGGTAAACGATAATTACTTTGATAAAGACCGTAATCCTTTTCTTGTTGGCGATAAAGTTTTTCTTAAGCCTCCTTCCTCCCGATGTGATGACGTTTGGAGCGGTCCACACGTCGTGACAAAAATCATTTCGAGTGTTTCAGTTGAGTTAGATGATATAAATGTCTCTCGTCATGTATCGCATTTAAGACTGGTACCTTATTGCAGGGAATCTACCGAAGTCGACTTAGAAACGAAATACTGCTCTTTGACGAATGATAGCGATGTCGAAATTGATTCTGAGGCGGTACCCCGAAGGAGTAGTCGCGTGACTAAAAGACCTATTTTTCAAGGTGACCATGTCGTTGATTACAGATAGCAGGCCTTATATTGTTTCGTATATAATATATACTTTTGTATATTAGTTTCTTAAGAAACTAGGGAGCGTGTGAGCGTGTTGTATTTCTAATTCTCTATTGTTCACTGTCTTAGGACATAGCAATCCGACTCTCGACCGCATGCCTGACATCCTATTATCAAGTCAAGTGTTCTGGTGACGTTTCATGATAATAACATTTCATTATTGTGCATGTTTCGTGAGTTGTGTTATGCCATTGTTATACAGGTATAAATATCCACGTCTGCAAATAAAGTGCATCTTTGCTATTTGGAATTCGCGTTTTTACTTACAATGAAGCTAAATTTCTATTCAAATACTCTTGATAATCATAGACATGTCAATCACAATCTGTCCTTGATCATCATGCACGTTGTCAAATAAAATTCTCTACTCAACGTGTATAAGATTGCTTCATCATAGCATTCCAACTCGTTAGATTTAAATAGCCCATCACCCATAGACTTCTATAATATAGCATCTGGACAGATATCTAAAATAGCACGTATACGAGATGAGGCTGATATTGTGTTTCATGTTGATGTACAAGGTGTTTCAAAAGTAGGCTAACAGTAGAAATTGGCCTTGAAAAGCTATGTCTTAATGCTATAGATTAATAAGCTATGTCATAATAATCTTTTTCACGATGCCACAGATAGCTAATATGCCTTGTATTCGTAAGGGGCAAAAATTCAATACTCTTTGACATCGCGTAAATCATATTAAAATATCTCATGATCTCCAGTGTTTTCATGCCTACATATTTCACTACAACCCAATTTGAATCTATACCGATCATGAGAAGTCGAATAACTATCCAACATCTATCAAAAAAAATTATTAGGAAACCATGTAAACAAGATAGTAGTTGTTTCAGTGTTACTGCGGAGAAGGAAGAACAGCTGACATTCGAATGTCCTCCGCGCCCCTCAGCCTGGTGCACGAAGACGCTGTCGTCAACACAAGACAGGGAGGCGAAGAAGGAAGAACAGCTGACATCCAAATGTCCTTCACCTTTGTTAATTCCAGCCTCCTCTTAGGCCATCGTCAGAAGCTTCTGACGATGGCCTAGAGGAGGCTGAAATTAATAAAGGTATTAACATTAAAACAAATACCATTTTGTTTGCTTGGTTTCCTAACAAAAAAATGAACAAATGAATAACCAAGGCCTATTCAACATATCAAAAAATTAATCAACTTAAAGTTGCAAAAATTCACGAACGCAAATGCTCAAAATGTCCATCATGGACATCGGCACATTCTTGTAGTCTTTCGGCCACACTGTGGCACACAGTTCTGCATAAGTTCCTGTCATCACTGATCTCTTGACAGGCATCTGTGATGTAGGAGCGGAGTTGAGAAAGTGTGTGAGGTTTTCGTCCGTACACTTTCTCCTTTACAACGCCCCAAAAGAAAAAGTCCATCGGAGTTAGATCGGGAGAGCGAGGAGGCCAAAGGATGCTACCACATCTCCCGATCCACTTTCCTGGAAAAGTGTCATTCAGATAGCTTCTGACACTCACTGCAAAATGCGCTGGTGCACCATCCTGCTGAAAGTACAGCTCATTGAAGTTGTTCAATGACTGCATCTCAGGAATCGCAAAGGATTGGAGCATTTGAAGGTACACCTCAGCCGTCACAGTTCTTTCAAAAAATACTGGCCCAATCACACCGTTGCTTGACATACCGGCCCAGACGGTTAAACCAGGCTGGTTCAGCTCATTTGTTGATACCATGTGCGGATTTTCAGGGAACCAGTAGACACAGTTATGTCTATTTACGTGACCTGATAGTTTGAAACTGGCTTCGTCAGACCAAACTATCTTGTCAAGCAAATCTGGGTTCTCCCGAATTTCCGACAACATGAGCAAGCAAACTGCAAGCGTCGTTCAGCATCATCCGGTAGAAGGTGCTGCAACAGTCTGGGTCGGTATGGTTTCAACTCAACTTTCCTCATCAGTCTCCAAGTAGAGCTTAGAGAAATGTCCAACTCCAATGAGGCTCTTCTTGTTGACTTCTTCGGACTTTGAACAAATGTTTGGGCCACTAGCTCCTCGTTTGATGTTATTGAAACTGATCGAGGGCGTCCTGACTTCGGTGCATTCTCTACCGAACCGGTCTTTTCAAATTTATCTCGAATGCGATAAATAGCAAATCTTGATGGAGGATTGCTATGAAAGGCATCTCTCCATTCCATTCGCACCTTTTCAGCATTCTTGTTTTTCCAAAAGGATTTCAAAATCCATTTTCTCTGATCATCTTTTAGATGACCTGACATGACAGAAGCAGCAAATTCAAAAAAGCTTCAAGCTTGTTTAATTCACTTCAAGTCAAACTAACAGTGTTTGATTCAAATCAAATTAATTGAACATATCCATGTACGTAATGTCAGATTGGTGCTATATCTTGTCCATGATAGATTTCAAAATTCCTTTGCCAATGGAATGCTACTGCATAGACTTCTAAATGATAGTAGCAATTACTTCGAAGTCTATGGCTCATGTTGGACTGATCATGGATATCCATCGACTGATTCAGGTGTAAATCGCCAATAGAACGGTCAACATAGATTTCCTAGGGCAAAATCAACTGTCAGCCTACTTTTGAAACACCTTGTATTTAAGCATGTGTCGGTTGATTAATTTTCGTGATAATGTGTAGCTATATCTGTAAGATCATGCCAATTTACATTAATTTTGAAGTATAATTCCTAATAGTCTCTTTTTCAGTCTGACTTTGCCCATTGGTGAGACTCTGATCAGAATTTTCAGTTGGCTTTTTCACATTGGCAAATGAGTTATCTGAGGAAACTTATTCATGTATCAATCAATGTCATTCGCATACATGTAGATCTGCTGGCTCCTATTTTTTGAATTAGATAAAACATTGGAGTGCTTTACAGAAATTATTTACAAAAACGGAAGATTTTAAAAGAGAGTTAATCAATAATCAAAGTCAAATAATTAATCCTCTGGAAACAAACCGGCATTTCAGGTTTGCACTTTTTTAAAAATATTAGGTCATATCTTCCCTTTTCCAAGTGAAGCAGCACATCAAATAACACAAAGCGTGCTACGTTGATTCGTGGATTGGTTATTGATTTTGGTTTTACTTCCTGAAATGACTTTATTCATTCGGGAACTTTCGAAGAACCAACACCAAAGAAAACACTGCATCTGTTTTTAATGCTTTGCTTGCCATAGTGGCGCATAGAAGCTCAGAATATTGATGCAACATGCACCAGGATGGAATCGAGCTATTTATTTTATAAATATTATTCAGAAATAGCCATATCCATAGGTACAGGGTGCTCATTGGGGATTGTTTGATAGAAGATAATGCAATAGCACTGCAAATTTGTATTATTTTTGCATCACTTAAAGGGGAAGTACACTCCAAATAACATTTTGTCTCAAATCATCAAGCATTGCATAGTCGAAACGAATCCCTATTCATTTCACTCTTCTGCTTCTCCGTGAGAGCGCTGCGCTCATTTGTTGGTTGACTGTCTACGTCACACTGCTGGTGCCTGACGTGAATGGGTGGCGTGGCGCTTGGCTGATGTGAATGACTGAGAGCAAAGAGCGAGATAAACAAAACAAAAGGTTAGTAATCGATGGTATTGCTTCCTTCTGTTCAGCTGTGATCTTTCGAGTGTTCGAGTCACACAAAATGTTATTTGGAGTGTACTTCCCCTTTAATGAAATTTCATGATCCATCCTGAGACATGCATTATCCATATACCCGGCTAACAATCCTACGTAGCTGATACGTAGCAATCGATGCCAAACGTTCCAAAGCGTAGCGTAGCAAGTTGGTTGGTGGCAGTACGCAGCAGCTACGTAGCTAATGATACTTATCCTACACTTACGCTTTTGACGTTTTGCCTATATGAGCGTTGCTGCTCGGTTGCTTCTACGTAGCAAATGCGTCGTTGATACGTAGCAGTCGGTAGCTGCTCGGTTGCCTCTACGTAGCAGATAAACGTTGTGAATACGTAGCAGTCGGTAGCCTCTACGTTGCAGATAAACGTTGTGGATACGTAGCAGTCGTTAGCTGCTCGGTTGCCTCTACGTAGCACATGTGCGTTGTGTTTACGTAGAAGTAAAAAAATCATAAACCTCCCTCGATTTCTCTTTTCCTCTTCCTCCTCTCTCTCTCTCTCCATCCTCTCATTTCACCCATCTCTCTCTCTCTCTTCTTCATCAACTTGTTCACTTGCTGTTCCACTTCTTTTCCTTCATATCTTCTCATATCTCTCTCATTTTCTCCTTTTCTTTCACTCTCTCTTCCGTTATTTTCCACTTTATCTTCTTCATATTTCTCTCTCTCTTCTTTTCTCCTTGTTCGATCCCGTCTCTCTTTTCATTCCTATCTATACATTTAGATATATTTGATGCATCAAAAACATTATTGCTATCGTCTCTTTCACGCGACAGTATTTTTATACATAGGAAAAACTGTCACACCATCTCACAAGATTGAAATCAGCATTTCACAATTATGTCTTCAAATGAAATGATCTTTCGAGTGCTCGCTAGTTTTTAAGTCTTAAGTTTAAAAAGTTTTTGAAGTTAAAAAACTCTTTAAGTTTTTTTCTCTCCGCTCTTTTTTTATCACGATGACACCTTGTATGACAACCTAGTAACCAATTATAGAATAAATTCAGTTTGCTTTTAGCAGTATGCTTTGCATCTGAATCTGCAGAAGTGAAAGCTTTACCACAGTCAAGTTCCGTTGCGCAATCTCCCCCCCCCTTCTCGCATAAGCAGACACATTCCATCGCTATCCATCCTTCTGCCGCATTCGTCTTTGTCCGGTTTCGCCTGCCGACAGCTACAGAATACAGGTGGATCGATGATGCGCTGACGCGTCTCGCGTGCAGCCATAGACAAGCGTGCAGCGGGCATTCAATTCATGGCATCGCGAAGCTGAGTAATGATGATGTTACGTCAAATATCGCAGTGTGGACTTTAACAACGCACGCCATTGCTGCTATATCCTTCATCCGTGTACAGAGATCACTTCTCAGTGTTGTCTTTTTCATCGGGCAAAATATCAGATTGAGTGACACATGGATTAAATAATACAACCTTCGCCGTGGTGAAGAATTCCTCGAACGAAAGCAACTTTTCATCCGCGATAGATTTACATGTACGAAAATTGATATATTTATCCAGTGAAAATCAGGAGAAATCAGCAGATCAGAACTTCTGGTGAATGAAGCAATCAAAACATACTTGATCTCTATAGACAATATGACTTGTCGCTGTTTTCCATCTGCGTGTTTCGATCTCAATGCTTCTCATATTTCTGTGTCGGTTACTTTCGTCGCAACATGTAAGTATCAGCATGCAAATTCATATTTTAATATGTAATTAAATGAAATAAGAGCTTTATGCATATAAGTGGTGTACAAAAGAATTCATTCAGACGCTAACAATCGAAACACTAGAATTTGTGGTTATCGGAAAATTCAAGTTGATCTAATTTGAATCAGCTCGATATATTTCAGTGGCTCACTGCTATCCTCTTCAGGAGCAAAATATATAAATACTATACAAGAATATTTACTATGATAGTGATTCAAAATACACAAAGAAATCATTCACGTATATCAATTAACACTATCATTTTGAATCACTACCATTCTCGTAATCCTTTGCTCCTGAAGATAATAGCTCTGAACTATTGAAATATATCGAGCTGATGTAAATTAAATCAACTTGACTTTTCCGAAAACTGCAGCAGTCTAGGGCCAAACCACATAGAATGATTAATTTAGGTGTAGTATGAATTTCTTCTTTTGTAATTCAGTTCTGTCATCAAGAATTGGGAAAACGCATTGTCTAGTGCAAATGTGAAAAGTTGTGATGTAGTGGCTTTGCACTATAAACCAAAATCAATGATGAAGTGGAATTTTTGAAATGAAGTTTCTCTTCATATATTCCATATAGGCCTATAAAATACTGATGATTAAGCCCATTGCATTCTCTAATCGTGATATTGACAAATAAACTGACAATTTATATGCTATTTTACATTTGTCAATAGGCTATATGATTGGCCTAATATGCCCTAAGTATTGTAATTTTTACATGTATTTGCATTGAGGCATTATTACATGCATGCAGTAATGCTCATAATTTACTTTAAAACATAAAAATTAATGTTTTACATATGATGTTGAATGCTAGGAACAAGAGGTAATTCAATTTTCTTGGCATTGTGCTAAAAACAAGCGGGTCACTCCTTCTCTTTATTTGCCTTCATAAAGTAATGTACAATAAAATTGGAGTAGGTAAAAACCACGGCGCTTCGTGTGACAAACAGATCAATAAGGTGGGAGGACCCACTTTTTGATGTGTCTGTGACCCGAAGCGCCGTGGTTTTTACCAACTCAAATTTTGTTGTACATTACTTTATGAAGGCAAATATAAAGAAGGAGTGACCCGCTGGTTTTTAGCACAATGCCAAGAAAATTTGTTTTACATATTTTTACATACAATAATGTCGAATAATCGATCATATCACATGTTATGTTGCCATTTCAGGTTGACCAATTCGTGCGAAAATATCTTCGAACCAGCATCTACATGTGCTTGACCATCGAGTTCGTCAGGCGACTGTTTCCGGACTAGGAAAATGTAGAGCTAATAAGTAAGTAAGAAAAGGCTTTCGGTTAGCTTGTGTGACTTAATTTTCGTAACTTGAATTTCATGTATAATATTAGCCTTTATCCACCCTTTCTTCTGGATCATTCAATAATTTTACATTATTATTCAATGATATGTAGGCATACATAAAGTGGGCTTCAAGTGTGCGAAGGAAGTGATGATGCATGAGACCCGCAATCAACCATCTTTTAAATGAAAGTACTCTACATAATTGAATAGTGTTTTCATAATGTTGTCTCATTTCTCTTCAATTGCAATTATGAAGCATTGTAGTGTTTCTGTCATAACATGCAAGCTAGAGATGCATGCCGGCATTCTTTATTGTTTATATAACTCTTTTATTATGAAATAACTTGATAAAACTCTTAATTTGCTCTTCAGTTTAAATTTAATTGAGTAAAATATTTCATACAATCCTAGTGTAGGCCTTTATTCGCTTTTTCATATATTGTTTGACTGTAATGTGTTAGTGATTTTTTGTCTCTCTCGTTAAAGAATCTCGAAACGTTGATTCAAAAATCTCTTAATTTGTTTTATTCTTGTGAAAGCTAGAGGCAATTTCAAAAATAATTAAGATCATCAATTGATTGATTGAAATTGATCAATTGAAGTGATACATATTCATTGAGGTTTCAAAAATTTACTGAATTCTGAAGCAACCTTGAATGCAGGATATAGTTTCTGTTCAATTCTTTCATGTCGATTTGGTGTAGTAATTGAAAAAGATGTAAACAACAGCTTTTTGTCAAACATCATACCGTAACGCAAAACACAAGTAGGCGTAACTGAATGATGGTAAAACATAGGGCCTATAAGTTGCAATTATATATAAATATAATTGTAGCATAAAAACAAATTCAAAAGTGACAGCAATTTAAATTGAGGTAATGAAAGAAATCTAATTGTTATCCATATCACTGTCATTGTATAATCACTTAATTATCATTCCAACTCTTCGATGATGCATTTTTATATAAGTCAGCAATGAAGTATGGAAGACTTTTTGAACGCATGGTAGATACTCAACATACTTGATTCTATATGAAGCTCTTCCGAAAATTTAGCACAGTGATATCAGACACTATTCAAAATTTAGACCAAGTGTAGCTTCCTGTACGAGTTTCCCCCTTTTGACGAGCACACTTGGTAAAATGGGTAAAAATCAGTGATGTGATTTCGATTAGATTTTAGTCGAGGTCGAGGTTGTTCTCGATATAAGTCACATAACTTTGATTGACTTTGGCACCGGGCATTTGTGTTTATCAAGTTATTGATCACATTGTGTCAACACATTGAAAATCTGATTATTATCTATGATAGTTTTAATTGGTTAATTGCTACATCTTGGTATGCTTGTGTGAAAACATAAATATGCTTTATACATAATAATTGCAGATAAAAAGATGACAATTTTTAACGGACACGCTCAAAACGTTATTCAGTATGACATAAAATCGCTACAAGACAATTTTGCAAATAGTCACAAAATTCATTGAAATCATCTAATGACATGAGGTCTCCCGTTCAATCTTAACAAGTGCTATAACTTTGAACAAAAGAATCTTGTTTGCAAATTTCGCTATATGCCCATTATAAAAATTGAATGATTGCAACAAATACTATGTGGAAACATGGAAATATATTTATAGTCCCACCAGGACGAGCCTCTGCATGGAACGAGACACAGAATGTTATATACCTATGACTACTACGAAAATGCGCGCCTTCCGAGTTCTAAGGTGTTCCTTTGATGTACAGACAAGATCAAGGAAATAGACATGTTAATTGAAGGAAAATTTTCGTCCAATATGTCTGCTTGGTGTGCTTGCTCCGACTATGCGAGTTTGCGGTATGACATGTCTTCTATTGCGTTTTAATCCCGTGATAAGAACAAATTCTATATGCGATATTTGCAAGAGTGGTTATAGATGATGCTCAAGGTTTGAGCTGAAATTTGATCAAAATTTCATGTTTACCTTCCTAAGATGCTTGTTGAATGCAAATTTGTTAGGTTTTGGTAGACAAATGTAGATGATTACATGACTTCATGACCTGAAGATACAGGGTGGCGCACGTAAACCGCCAGATTTTAAACTTTTATTACTCCTCAAATATTCATCCGATTATCATGAAATTTCGACTCATACTAGTTTGGAGTATAGGATTTATGATGATTATACCTGTTGTACTGAGAATTGTCAGAAAATTCTGATTCTATTGACCGAATGACATGTACTCATTTTGTTGACATCGAAAATCTAGATCAAGTTAATTAACTTAACATGAATCGTATTCTGCACAACGAATTGTGCGCAGTCTTGAAGTGAATATTGTTCAGTTACTTCTATGTCATATAAAATACCATTCGACGATTAAATCACTATCTGAAAAGAATCGAACATAGAAGAATTGATGATTATTCGGTTGCAGAACGAGCAAAATGCGCGGCTTGGTACGAATGGCGCAAGAGTCCAATGGAGGTACAAAGGCTTTATCATTCAGAGTATGGCAAGAACGCGAGAGCACTGGATGCCCGTACCATAAAGCGGTGGCACACAAACCTGTTGACCAGTGGTATTGTGGTGATTGTCAAAGCGGGACTGGTCATCTTCTGAACGAACGGAGCAGAATGTGGAACGAGTTGTGCAGCACTTCGAGGACCCAAACACATCTACCCGTTGTGCATCTAATGCTCTTCAAGTGAGTCGCCGTACTATCCAGCACATCCTCCATGACTATGGATGGTATCCGTAAAAGGTCCAGGTGGTGCAGCGATTACACGAAGAAGATCTGGAAAACCGAATGGAGTTTGCAGAACAAGAGCTACAGCGCATCCAAGCCAACCCGAGCCATTTAGTGGAACTAACCTGGTCCGATGAAGCTCACTTCCATCTGGATGGTGGTGTGAATCGCCACAATTTTCGTTATTGGGCCAACCAGAACCCTCACTGGATCAAGCAAGAGTCTATGCACTCGCCACGCACCACCGTCTGGGCGGCAATCAGCCAATCAGGTGTCTACGGACCGTTCTTCTTCGACACCTCCGTTAACAAAGATCGGTATCTCAAGATGCTACAGGAGGAATTTTGGCCAGCGGTGCAATCGGATAGAAGAGGCAGGAGCATCATATTCATGCAGGATGGTGCACCTCCACACTGGGGACTTCCTGTGCGTGAGTGGCTGAACAAGAAGATGCCTAACAGATGGATGGGACGTGGATCTCCTAACATGCCCTGGCCACCGCGTTCACCTGACCTGACGCCTTGCGATTTCTTCTTGTGGGGTTTTGTCAAGTCCAAGATTTACCATACACGGCCAACATCCATGCAAGACCTGAAGGACCGCATCATACAAGCATTTCAAGAAGTGACAACTGAGATTGTGTCGAGAAACTGCTCTGGCCTACCAAAAGCGACTCGAATCCGTCCTCGAGAATGGAGGAGGACACGTTGAAGTTCGATGACAAATAACATTTTTTTCTTACGTTTTTCATTTAATGAATGTTTTCTTTGACATTTACCTTTATTCGTTTTGGTCATTATTGATAAAGACGTGGGGGAAATAAAGGGAAAAGTTTATCATTAAATTTTACATGTTAAGATACATTGTTGGTATGTCATTTTTACTACATGTCATTCGGTCAATAGAATCAGAATTTTCTGACAATTCTCAGTACAACAGGTATGATCATCATAAATCCTATACTCCAAACTAGTATGAGTCGAAATTTCATGACGATCGGATGAATATTTGAGGAGTAATAAAAGTTTAAAATCTGGCAGTTTACGTGCGCCACCCTGTATGTCATGCAGCAACCTGGGCCTATAACGCTTGAGTTCTCGCATAGTCAGGCACACCAAACCGACATTTTGGTCGAAAACTTCGATTTTCCTTCAATTAGCATGTCCTTTTTCTTTGAACTTGTCTGCATATCAAAGGAACTTAACACGTTAGAACTCGGCAGGCGCGCATTTTCGTAGTAGTCATAGGGTTTAGAACATTCGTTGAAAGTCTCATATTCGGTCTGGTTCCATGCAAAATCCCATCCTGGCCGAGGGACTATTTCTATCTTTACATAGTATTTGCTATAATCATTATCATGTCCGAGAAATAGGCATAAAGGAGCAAATAAGTATGAATAACAAGGAGGAAATAAAAAATTATGAACAGCAAGATGCTTCTATAATTATCTGACATACCGTTCTGTCCGACCTCGATGAAAATCTGCGTAGTCTAAGTCGAGGTTAATATGATTTCGGTGAATGTGGGAGGAACTAAATTTAGAAATTCAAAAAGCGCATATCAAATGTCCGCCGAATTGCATTGTGCAAAGCAGCTACTACTTATCCTGAAAACTTGCAAAGTGCTTAGAGCTGCTAAAATTAGCAAAGTCGATATTCTAAGCTTATAAATGAGCTTGAAACGTTGCATATCTCATCAGAGAGTGCATTTTGCTACATCATAACTTGACCCAACTATGTAGCATCAGTAGACAGGAAAATTCTTTTTTCTAGTACGAATTGCACGTATTCCAAACTAAGTTGTGTCTAACTGTCTATCAGACTAAGTTGTATTTTGTTATAATCTCAAATGCATTTGAGTACCCTTTTTAAGAATTGACCATCCTTTTTCAGAAGCAATAAGAAAACTCCATTACAAAAATGGAAATGTCAGGATCAAGGTCCTTGTGGGGAACTGGCTATAACAAGCCCCCAGAAGGCTTTCTCGAGCAGGGTTGAGCTGCCGGACGTAGAGGGTGACGTGGAAGACGATCAAGTGCCTGAGTAAAGACATTTGATAATGTGTGTATATGTGTTCGAATAAAATCGTTTGTGTGATGGTTTGTTTTTTAGTATTCCGGAATATCGCATTCTGATTTTCATAGTTGCATAGCTGTGGGTAAGTTGGACTGTGTATTGATTGAGGTGGACTTTCGCCAATAAGGACTGATAAAATGTAGCGTAGCGCCAGTGTAGCGGTTGGTGGTGATTAGTAGGAACTACGCATCGTCGCCGTAGCACTACGTGGCATCCAGTAGCAGATACGTAGGTAGAGTAGCACAAGGTTCTGCTACGGAGCATACCGGTAGCAATTGGTGCTTCAGCGTAGCGGTAGGTTGCATTATAAGGTCAATTCAGTAGCGGCAACGTTTCAATTGCGGTAGCAACAAGTAGCACCATGCTACGTAGCAGGAACGTGGCCTATGCCGCCATTTATTGGTTTCTGCTACGTGGCAGATACGCACTTTGTTAGGCGGGTAGGATCTAAAATCACTGTGTAAAATAAGATAAAAAAGTTCATGATCTTTATTGTGTTGAATTCTTCGATCGTTGCAAGGATGAGTTCAGGAGAAGATACTTGTCTGTAACCTTGCAATCAGATTTCTGTCGCTCCGAAATTCAAAAAGAACGAGTATAGTCTTACTCGTATTCACACATTTTTTACTTTAATTTGAGGCGACGAACGAAGTCAGTTATCATTTCACATTTGAGGACTATGCTTCCATATCGATTGAAATTTCTTCTTCTTCTTCTTGAGGAAGACAATTGTGAGAATGTATTAACTTTGTCACCAAAAAAGAGTAATTTTGGTTTGGTCGTCGGCGTAAATCACATTGTTCTTTATCGATAGATTCTATGGCTTATTTTTCAAAGATAAGCAATGAAATGTAGGTGGAGAGTCTTTAAATTTACTGTCATTCTTATACCGGTACACAAACACAGAGCATCTGCTCAGCATTTTCCTTTCTCCTGCTGATGATTTGAAAAACACTACTTAACAACGCCCGCAGAGCAAGAACAACAAGAATACAATGCACATCTTCTGTATGAATGACATCGATTCAAATAGTCAGCCTCATTTCGTATAGAAGGGTCAATGATATCTGTTCAGATTTCTGTCCAGATGCTATATTATAGAAGTCCATGCCTCACCCTATAGCCCGGGGATTTATGATATCTAACTCGTGGAATCACAGATGTTTATCTGCTTCGGTTTGCTAAGTGTGATTAATACGAAATTGATGGCACATCGAGGAACCTATTAAGTGGGCAAAAAAGGAATTCCTTATATAGCTTACAGAGATAGGAAAAAAGTCGTGCGTCGCTTTTTTTCGTGAGTTCCAGCAAAGTGCTTCGATTGCCAAAATTCCTTCAGATTCGAAGAATTCAGATTATTGCGCACAAGTTTTCTCCACAATGTTGTCCCTTCCGATCATTATTAAAGAAAGTAACAGGCGTACGAAAATTAGTTCACTTGATGACTTCACATCCTCGGCATTGCCCACTGTATAGTGCATACATACATTGAATCGAAGCCAGGCATCGATGTGTGTTTTGGTGTGTGCGAAGTGACAGCACGCACGAATCTCTCACTGGCTCAGGTGTCCTCTGCTGACAGCTTATTCAATGCGAAAGTCAATACTCTCTCGATATGTATAATGCCAAGTAAAATGAATAAAGAATAAAAAATATCGCCAGACGTTCCGGATCCAGACCCTTTGTCAATGGCAGAACACTTGATAATGAACGACTTCTGCACACTTGCAGCAGAACAGCGCTGTAGTTTCGTTGTTCATGCTTGGCTTGTGCAAGTTGATAAGTCCACCAAACTTGTTTCAGCCGAATCATTCAGACATCTCAAATATTCAACGCTAAAATCTTCTATGCTACCGACGTCACAAATTTTGGTGTGTCGATCTGACAAAGCACTTATACTATTTTTGTTTTTAATACTATTGT